>CM065740.1:52864606-52887106 GCA_033310375.1 Conus canariensis
TGCAGACAGACAAACATGCATAATTATCTTTCTCTGTCCCATGTTATTATATCCCTACCGCAGTTGCATATGTTTTTGTGTTTATTGTCAATTTGTTCTACTTGGCTTATCACAGCCAGTGGCAGTTTATAAACCCACTCTGAGTCACTCTACGTACAGTTTTTCACAGTGACTTCAGCAGTGATCGGAGTGATCTGAACTCGTCATGTTCGATAATCACTCCCGGGAAAGTGACACGGGTCAAAGCACTGTTGTGTCCTTCACGGAGTCATCTGATGTCACAACGCCAGACCCCAGGCCCTGGGACAGCTCTGACCCATTTTTCAGCGCACAGACTCGTGATCTCATGAAGTCTGTGTTCCAGTGCTATGTTCTGCTGCCGATCTTATCTTTAGGTATTCCTGGCAACATCATCTCTTGTGCTGTATTCTTTCAGGTAGGCTATTACAACTTTCCTACTATGTCGATGAGAAAGCTAATATTGCAAATATGAACAAATGAATGAATGAAGAAATAAAGAGACAAATTAATAAACGAATGTTGCTGCTGCTGCTAAAGAAGAAAGTAATATGATGATGATGATGACATGAATGATCATGATGATCAACATCATTATGTAGTGCTTTCCAAGTTGTCACTCTGTGATTGCCAGAGTGCCAAGACTTTCACGCATACCATGGGCTTGCAAATATGTACGTGAGAATCTATATTAGTATGATGTGTTCCATGAGGAGCACTTTGAGGCTGATCCTGGGAGACTGGAAATAGAACTGTAATGAAGGGGAGAGGTGGTGGCGCGCAAATGGATCATTCAGGTGGAATTGTGATATGTAAAACCAAAGGAATCATTCAGGTGGAATTGTTGATATGTAAACCAAAGGAACGGAGGGGGAAAAGGAATTCTTCACATGAACACACCAATCATGTAAAAAGGGGGAGGGGGAGGGGCGCAAAAGAATCCTTGACATTGACAAGTAAGCATATAAAAGAAAAGACAATATTAATTCACTCAAACACAACAATAATGCATTTCTCTCCCTACAATAGAATACCAAGTTCAAATGGAGTAAAACAAATTACAAGAATTTTTACATCTTGAAAATTGTCTTAAAAGTTTACAGGGAAAGGAAGAACAATTTGGAAATGTTGACACACGTTTACCGAAATTTTGAACAAATAGTCTAATTGTTGTAATTTTGGAATTGCTTGTATATGTCAAAATCTTAGTAGGTATTTATAAAAAACAAGAGAATAATACCGAAAGGGCAATAAAAATCAAGAAACAAACCGTAATATATCTAAAAGAGGGAACTCAATACAAAAACCTGACAAGAAACCCTATGTAAAATAGCTTTAAAATGTACACAGAAGACTGGACTTTTGCTGAGAAGTGGAAGTGTGGAAAAGAAGGGAACAAGAACCAAGAACGGAAAAACCACGAAGATTAGAAAAAACAACAAATTAGCAAGAGGAAATCCTTACGCCTAGTGAAATCTGCCTCCCATAGACTGGAGATGGGGACTAAAAATAAATGATAAAAAGGACATCATCAACACAGTCACTCTGTTTTACTGTAATAAATGTGAACAGACTTTAAAAAGAAATAAGAGAGTTCAAATTTCCTTAAGTGTGAAAATGGGAGGGGAAGAAACGCAATTTTACCATGTTTCCCTTTGTTTCCTTTCTTCATAAGGGACAAGCCTACTGTAAATTGATGGTCGTAAGTCATCTGTTGGTGTGTAAGCTGAAAACGGGGTCACCAGTGTCAGACTCTCACTGACGCAATGTTGACAACCAGTCAAACAAAACTAAAGAGAGTTCACCTTTTAATTAACATCTAAACAATTATGATATTTACATATAAATTCCTTCTACTTCATTTCCCAAAAAGACAAAGACATATTTCTAATTAAATACATTAAGTCCTCACCGACTCAAACAAAACTTTTCTCGTTCAATATTACAGAGTCTCCTGATCATAACAGACCTGTTACAGTCTCTTTCCAGTGTCCAAGTCTCTGCAACCTCTCGTTGATCTACAAAATATACAAACGTTACTTTGTGTTAGGTTAATGGGAGCAAAAAATACCCCACTTGTTTACTGTTTATCATTTACTGTTCCCTGCCTCATTTCATTTCCGATTTTGTTTTGAATAAATTGAGGCCATTTGTATTTGTTTCTGTCTGTCTGTGTGTTTGTCTTTTGATCTTCCTTGCATCTTTGGGTGGATCCTCAAGCGTAGGCTCAAAGATTGTCCCCTACATTTTATACTATTTGCATAATGTCTTTAGTTTTTCAGCAACTTTTTTCCTCCCCACACTTTCGTTTGGTTTCATTTACTACTCTTCGCTGGCTGCTTTGGGGGTGCTATTGGATTCTTTTTTGCACCCTTGGTGGTGAGAACACCACAGTATTATGGACTGTGGTGTGTCTCTATTTGACGCCAGGAGCGCAGACACAACCAGCCGTGTCTCCCTGATGAGTTCCGACCCAGCGGACGAAAGGCCTCGGAGCACGCAATACAAATATATCTGCCTTCAAAAGGGATTGCGATGGTTCTCTTATACAGCTAGTGAAGAGTTTTCATATCTGTAACATATTTTCTTAATTTCATGTTCCCAGTTTCTCCATCTTCAAACCTCTCTCTCTCCCCCCCCCCCCCCCCCCCCTTAAGTCCAAACCTTTGCCAAGTCATTACTATGAAGACAGTTCAGTTGTTGGCCTGCGCTTGTTTTTTCCCCACTATTAGATTGTTCATCTATGTATTTGTCTGACTTTATTCAAGTTTAAAAGGCTGTGCCAGTCTTGAATAAAAGTTACTTTGTGTTAGGTTTTCGTATAGGAGCAAAAAATACCCCACTTGTTTACTGTTTATCATTTACTGTTCTCTGCCTCATTTCATTTCCGATTTTATTTCAAATATATTTTAAACCACAATGCAATGGAACCCAACAGGAATCTACGTTCATATCTTGAGACATGCAATGGATTAAGTATTTTATTTCATTGCGCAGATACATTCTGCTTCCTTCTGATTTGTGGAAAGCCTGATACATTGGTCTTCTGTGACACAACTTTACATTTAATTTGGGAACCTGCGTTGTGGAGTTCCGCATTCACTGGTAGTTGTTATCTTAATTCCTCAACAAGGACCTCGGCCAGGTGATAATCATGCTCCAATGCTCCATCCCAGCGAACAAAGGAAATGGAGAACATTCACAAACGTTTTTCATAAGGAGCAAAACATTTTGATGAAGATTTATACACTTTGCTATGAAAAGAGCAAAACTAAAAGTGAAGGAACAAAGGTTTCCACAAAGGGACACACACACACACACAGACACACGCGCGCGCGCGCGCGCGCCCGCGCACACACACACACACACACACGCACACATGAGAGAGAGTACAATATGCGGATGATATCTGTATATGGATGAAAGTTACTTTAAAACGTCACACACCAGTTAGATCAATCAACTATATTAAAAAGATATATCAAAATGAACTAGATAAAAGTAGTAGGTACATGACTGAAAATGGATTGGCCCTTTCAGCTGAAAAATCGCATATGGTTCTGTTCAATACTGGTTATGATCCTAATCCTCTGCCTTCATTTCAAATAGATGGATTATGCCTTGAATATAAAAAAGTCGTAAAATTTTTAGGAGTAAATTTAACTTCTAAAATGAGCTGGAATTATCGCATACAAACTATTCTAACAAAAGCTAAGAAAACTTTAAATTTTTTGAAAATGGTGAGTCAACAATCATGGGGTAAAGACAGTAAAGTATTAACACATTTAGCTACTGCGCTTGTACGATCAAAATTATCCTATGCCCAGGAGACATTTTTCTCAGCCCCAAAATGTTTAATTAAAAAGTTGCAGAGTATTGATAGTAAAGCTTACAAGATAGCTCTTGGTGTCCCGGTTCATACATCAACTTTAAGAACTCATATGCAGATCGGAATATTGCCTTTTGAAGAAAATATGAAACTTGCATGTGCAAAATATATTTTAAGAAGTCATACACTACAAAATCTTACTTAATACCAGTGAAACTGAATTAAAATCAGAAATAAATTTTCCTAAACGGGCACAAAAAACCGATTGTCTAAAATCGATAGCCTCATACACATCTGACTTATTTACAAAAGCAGGCACTGCCCCTCAAAACGTAGCTCCTCGGGTGTCTTTTAGCACTATCCCGGAATGGGAACTTAGTAGAGCAAATTATGACATAGACTATACAAGTTTTAAAAAAAGTGATGGACCCTTGCTGCCAACGTATGTTAAATCACATATAAATGAAACTTATATAAATCACCTTAAAATTTTATACAGATGGTTCTGTACTAGACAATCATTTGTCTGGTTCAGCATTCATAATTCCATCCTTAAAAATAGAGAAAGGTTACCACCTTGGTAAGAATATTTCCATATTTACTGCGGAACTTGTTGCCATTATTATGGCATTAAACTTTCTTCTTGATTTTCAATTTGCTGCATTTCAAATACTACTTTGCGTTGATTCAAAATCAGTCCTACAAGCTCTAAAATTTTCGAATACAAGTGTGAGAGCAGAACTCATATCAGAAGTCTACCACTTAATTCATTTTTTGCATTTACGTGGTTCCTATGTCGATTTTTGTTGGGTTCCATCACACTGTGGATTATCTGCGAATGAAAGGGTAGACCAATTAGCCAAAAAGGCTGCTATCACTGAGACTGATTTAACAAAGATATGCATTCCTTTATCCTTACATGAGAGTTATAGTCTTTTAAAAGACGTATCCTGGAACTCTATTTCAAATAAGCGAAAAGGCACCAAAACAAAAAGGGGATATTATTTAACAAGATATCAGACAATAAAACAGGTATCAAGAATCTCTACCAGGAGTGGATTTTAAAAAGTTTGATTTTTAGATTGAGGCTTGATGCCTTTAGAACCAAATTCTGTAAACATGTGACTTGTATTTGTGGCCAGCAAATCACTCCGTTCCATCTACTTTTTTTGTGCGATAGAATGAAACCCTACTTACCTGCTTGGTTGTTGAACACTGAACCGTCGATGTCAGCCTTTGAAGACGTCATCTCCAACGAATCAAACATTTTTGAAGTTGTTCATGGACTGATTAAGAGCCCAGTTGGACATTTACTTTAACGTCTATGTTATTTTCCCCATCCTGGTGTTAGTTGCCTATTTAGTGTTTCTTTCAAAGTTTTGGATTCAGTTATGTGGAGGTTGTTTTTTTTTGTTTTTTTTTTGGGGGGGGGGGGTAATTATTATTTATTTTATCTAGGCCTAATTGCATTATACATACCTACGTACGCCCCAAATCAACACCAACCGTTCGCATGCATACACCCAAAAACACCACATGCACACACACATAACACTTACATACTGTCTAAGATCACTGTTAGGTGGATAGACGTTAAATTAAAGAACGAACGATGAGAGAGAGAGAGAGAGAGAGAGAGAGAGAGAGAGAGAGAGAGAGAGAGAGAGAGAGAGAGAGAGAGAGAGATGCAACTATTTCACGTGAAACAGAATTGTCTCTGTTGATGATCAGTTCATGCGTTGTTTCATGTCTCCAGCAAGGTCTGTCAGACAGGGTTAACCTGCTCCTCTTCTGGCTGGGCGTGGCTGACCTCAGCTACCTTTTGTACTTCATGCTGTTTGTACCCACCGAATGTTTCCTTGCAGACAAGGTCCTTATCAGAAACTGGACCACAATTCTATACGCTAAGCTTTTGCCTGTCTCCTACTGGTCCAGTGTTACCTCTGGAGCTCTCATTGTGGTCATGAGTGTGGACCGGTGTCTGTCTGTTGTCTTTCCACTCAAGGCCAAGAGACTGCTGACCTACAGGTAAAGCTTTCAAAGAGAAAAGTCGAAAACGTAGAAATAGTATACTGATTAATGTGTGCGGATAATCTGACAATAATTTCACACCAAATGCGCAGTTCTGGAATGTCAGTGACAAGAAGACATTGTTAATGTCATTTTGATGGAACGGGTAGAACCACTCACTATCTATACACGGCGCACTGGAAAATGTCAGTGGAAAGATCAATGTTAGCCTAACCCAATGTCCCTGACATGTTGGGTTGATTCTTGCAAATTTAGTGTACACTTGGTTGTTTGTTTATTTGTGTTTGTTTGCTTGTTTTGCTTTCATCCAAACCAAAACTCAGCCTCTTTTAAAAATGAAATCATATTTCATAAGTTGTATCTGATGCCTGAAATAAGAAGCGATCCCGAAATGTAACTTGAGTTTGTTCCACTGCCCGATCTGTATGCCATCAACTGCGCGATCGTTCCATGCTCACACAGCTTTAGTTAATAAACAAGCAAAAAAGGAATAGCCGTGGTGATTTTCATGGCGTTGTATATGATTTTCAGCAATGTATGCTATCAATTGCTTCAGTTGTTAAGAAAGAGTTACGGTTAACTATGCGAAAACACTCGAACGTTAGAAACAACAATTAAAAAGCTACCAAAGGAAAAAAAACCCAAAAACTTTATATTAAACGATCCGATAACCTCGATCAGCAGCAGAAAAAGTTCTGGAATACAGTCCGTAAAGCATCTTTTAAAAGAAACCAAACGGAAAACAATATCAATATCGATGATTGGTTTCATCATTTTCACTTGAATGACAGATAGGCACAGAACTTCGATTCAAACGAAGAGATTGTTATGGTGACACCAGTAATTACAACATGGGCCGACCTGTTTCTGCTTAGAAAGTCTGGAATGGCTTACACACGTGAAAATGCACAAAGCTGCCTAACCAGATGGTGTCATCGGGTTAAGAGGTCACCTGATGCGGTAATTCAGTTTATCTAAGATATTGTTCAATAATTTATTTGATAGGGGTGTGTTTTTTTCTGGTCAGTCTATTCTCTTGCAACCTTTTGACAAAAAAGGCGACATGAATATGCGAATAACAACAGTGATTTTTCTTACAGCAACAGTGGTAGTATCTTTTTTAGCTTTTAGTATTAATTGTAAGTTGCAAAAACAGATGAAAAGAAATCCACTACCGGTCAGCATTAAGCTGGTTTCAATAACAAATCTATACAATTGACCAAATATTCATCATGGTAGCATTCATACAGAAAGTTTGCTCATCACCGTCAGTGACATGTAGCCTATATAGATTCAGTGAAGTGTTCGATTCCATTAACCGAATTTTACTTTGGCCTATTCTATCCAAGAATGATGTAACAGGTACTGGATGTAAGAAATAGAGCGTTAGATGTAGTGACAAGCTTAAAAACTGTATTGACCACATATCTGATCTAAAGCAGTATACTACGTACACTCTTATGCTATGCTCTCTTTTCATAAATGAGCTGGTTGTGGAACTAATCAATAACAGTAGATACGCTCTTACGTTCCTCCCTGATGCCTTAAAATGGTCCCTTCTGTTGTTGGTAGATGATGGTATCTTGTTCTCAGAAACTGTTACTGGATGACAAACCCAAATGAAAAACTGACGTTAGGTTGCTGCGTTACTTCAATAAAAGAAAATAATGTGAACAAAAGCAATATTGTTTATCATAACAGTTGTTACTTGCTTTCCAACGAAGATGAGTCAACAATACAGTTGCAATGTGGGCGGCCAATGATCATAAGTATTGGGCATACGTTTTTCTACATGTTTGAGTTTTACTTGTGTCAATTAAGCTCTTTATAGATAGCTAAAATGTGTTATAAGGTATCACGAAAAGAGTTTTTTTGTCAACCGATGTTTCACTAAAACTGTTTACAAAATCGTTGGCTTAAAAAATAACCTATTATGTAATACGTTCTGAACTGGGAGCAAAGCAGCGACCATCGCGAATATGTACATCCATTTGCTTTAAATAAGTTTCTGAATGTAGATATATAGATATGTAATCATTTAGTCTATGACAAATCAGATAACTAAAGAATACATATCAGTTCTGTGGGCACTGAATCAAAGAATACTGTTTAAACTGTTACCGTTAGAAGAAAACAGAATACCAGTAAATCTTATATAGGGTTGTAAAAATGTCATAATAGAGGAAAGAGACATTGTATGTATGGCATTGGCCTACGTGTTGTTCTGTTGTAACATGATGTGCGGGTAAAAAATGTTGGCGAAACAAAATAATTCATAAATGTTTTGCGACAACGTTCAATAGATTATAGATGGCAGAATTATGAATGTGTATAGAGATTTTCGGGGGACACAACTTCAAAGTCCTAGTTTATATTGAATCAATCTCAAACTTCAGTGCACAATAACAGGATTCAGGTCAGGTATACTAGCATTAATTATTATAGCTATAGAGAATGTAGTATAAGTTTACTTTGTGTGTTAAGAACAATCAATATTGAATACCTGAACTGCATTTCGTTCTGTGCTGTTAGCTCTATGAGACATAATTGAGAAAATTATTTTTGGAAAACATGCTCAATTCGAGTGTGTACATTAATACAAGATAAACTGAAGTATGGGATCTGTCACTGTTTCCGCACAAAATACTGCAGTTACATGAAGTCGTACCCCAATGGATAACATGCTTTTTTTTTTTTTGCTATGATCCGTGAGTGTGTTTTGACCTTGCCTCCGCAATTTCAGTTGTTTTTAATTCATATACCTCTTTTGTAAGGTTTCATGGCGTATTAGTGGATAAAATCTCTCTCTCTCTCTCTCTCTCTCTCTCTCTCTCTCTCTCTCTCTCTCTCTCTCTCTGTGCATGTGTTTGTGTGTGTATAAGTGTGTGTGTGTGGGTGCATGCGCGCGCGCGCGCCCCGCGCGCGTGTGTGTGTGTGGTATAAATCAATATATTGAAAGCTCTAGTTTAGAAACTGCACTGTGGGTGTTTACGATATTCTGGTTTGTACAATTTCCATAACATTTGCATGGGGATATTCATGATATAAATGCATAAGTAGATTGCTATTATCATGTTGGAAGTATAATGTACAGAATCAATATGTATATGTAATAAGTCTGTGTCTCCAAACAACGTCTCATATTGTTAATGTTTGCAAACAAAATCCTCCTATACACGTTTTTCGAGTAACGTACTTTTCCATTCTTGTGGAACGGGATTTAATTTGAAACCCCTGAGCATCCTAACTTGTAGCTCAGTAATTTTAGCCCCCTTCCCAAATCTTTAAATCATGTTAGACAAGCAAATGCCCTGAGCTTTATTTTTCAAAGAAATAGCATTTTAGTATCACTTGATTTGGTATTATCGTTGTAAAAAGAACATTTATGAAAGGTTCAGTTTCACCAACAAGGGGAGCAACTTAAATCTACACATCGGATAATTTGAACCTGATGTGAAAAGATACGAATGGATTTGTAAAAAAAAATTCAAACCACAAAAAACAAGCAAAATTTGTAGTTTTTCACACAATTTCACCAATTGTACATTCGCTTCACAAACCACGTGAATGCACCAAATATATTGTGTTAAATGTAACATTTAGCACAGGAAGAGACAATGTTAACAGAAAAATTATATCTTAATTGGCCCTGTTTCGTGTGTTGACAAATATAAACTTCAGCCTGCTTTTTAGGCAAAACGCTTTTTACGGAATCAGTCATTAAAATAACAAAGCAAAGGACAGAAAGATTAGAAAATTATTTGTATGAAATCTTCTAAGCCATACAAAACAGACAATCTGTCCAGCTGCTATCCAGGTTCGAAATAGCTGCCTCTCCCCTCTGTCTGTTATGTGGATGATTTTTTTCCTCATGTAATTAAGTTTAATACAGTGACAAAAACGTACACATGTTACAGTTATTGTTGTATGAAATTAGTCCTGTGAAAACAATGTATCGTATTTAATGAAGTGTGAATACTTTCTGTGATTTGCAGGCCAATGGTATCAGCCATATTCCTGTCTTACCTCTCCCCTTTTGGAATTGTCCTCACAGTGTTCTTTGCTAACACTGTGCAGTGGAGAATGGATCCTTCAACCAATCGCAGTGTCGCTTACATCAGCGAAGCAGCCTGGTTTCCTGTGGATAGTCGTCTTGCAACACGAGTGATGTTTTTGTCCCTTCTCATCACGAAGCCCATCTTTATTGTCCTCGTTGCATTGTTTTGTATCATCACCATTAGCTATCTACAGCAAGCCTCTCGACAACGATTGCAAATGACGAAGTGTGCTCAGGAGAAGAGTGTTTCAGGAGACACCAAAATCACAAAAATGTTGTTATTTCTCTGTTTTGTATGCTGTCGTCCTTTCACTTGAAACCATTAGTGCTTTGACACATGAAATTGTCCCAGAATTCTACCTGTATGCAAAATACCACAATACCTTTGTTATAATATATCGGACAATTATCCGACCTGCTCTCTGTATAAATGCCTCAGCGAACTTTTTTGCTTATCTCATACTCAGCTCCAGATTTCGAAGAACATTTAAAAAGTTGTTCCATCACCGCAGTCAGAGAATAGCACATAGTTATAGAATTTAGTCGGACATTCAACTGCCTTTCAGTGAAAAAAAAAAGTGCATACTTAAAGCGTGATATTCGTGAGTCTCTATTACTATTGTGTCCTATTTCTATAAAGATCATTGTATGCTGTCAAAGACTTGGGATGAAAAATGTAACAGCCTTACCCGGTTTTGCAAAGTATCAAATATTTCCTTTATACTTCATATTTCTGTTGCTCCATGGCGGTTATGTAATGACTGTCTCTACTGACCAGACCGTGTTGAAGATTATGTTTGCTGTTATTACATTTTTCCAACAGACTGACTTAATCGTCTCTAGTCCTTGATTGTTTTTGTCTGTTTTTTTTTTTCTAGATTAATCTCACTGTTCTGAACAGTTGATATAATATTTTGTGCAAGAACAGACGGTTGAACGCTGGGTTGTTTTAGAAGTCAGGCCGTCCATTTCACCCTGTTTGATCTTCGTGTATGACTGATACCATAATTAGGAGTCTCAAAGCTAGTTCCTGTGTAACTATTTGTAGTCTGCATTATATATACAGGCTTAAAAGAAGTGGCCAACGTCGACTGCAGCGTGCTCATGGCTGACAAGGCCAATGCAGTATAGACAGGCCTGGCCACAGTGGCTGACAAGGCCAATGCAGGATAGGTAGGCCTGGCCACAGTGGCTGACATGGCCAATGCAGGATAGACGGGCCTGGCCACAGTGGCTGACAAGGCCAATGCAGGATAGGTAGGCCTGGCCACAGCGGCTGACAAGGCCAATGCAGGATAGGTAGGCCTGGTCACAGTGGCTGACATGACCAATGCAGGATAGACAGGCCTAGTCACAGTGGCTGACATGACCAATGCAAGATAGACAGGCCTGGTCACAGTGGCTGACAAGGCCAATGCAGGATAGACAGGCCTGGTCACAGTGGCTGACATGGCCAATGCAGGATAGACAGGCCTGGTCACAGCGGCTGACATGGCCGATACAGGATAGACAGGCCTGGTCACAGTGGCTGACATGACCTATGCAGGATAGGTAGGCCTGGCCACAGTGGCTGACATGGCCAATGCAGGATAGACAGGCCTGGCCACAGTGGCTGACATGGCCAATGCAGGATAGACAGGCCTGGCCACGGTGGCTTACAAGGCCAATGCAGGATAGGTAGGCCTGGCCACAGTGGCTGACATGGCCAATGCAGGATAGACAGGCCTGGCCACAGTGGCTGACATGGCCAATGCAGGATAGGCAGGCCTGGCCACAGTGACTGACAAGGCCAATGCAGGATAGGTAGGCCTGGCCACAGTGGCTGACATGACCAATGCAAGATAGACAGGCCTGGCCACAGTGGCTGACAAGGCCAATGCAGGATAGACAGGCCTGGCCACGGTGGCTTACAAGGCCAATGCAGGATAGGTAGGCCTGGCCACAGTGGCTGACATGGCCAATGCAGGATAGGTAGGCCTGGCCACAGTGGCTGACATGGCCAATGCAGGATAGACAGGCCTGGCCACAATGACTGTCCAATGCAGGATAGACAGGCCTGGCCACAGTGGCTGACAAGGCCAATACAGGATAAGGCCAATGCAAGATAGACAGGCCTGGCCATGGTGGCTGACAAGGCCAATACAGGATAGACAGGCCTGGCCACAGTGGCTGACAAGGCCAATGCAGGATAAGGCCAATGCAAGATAGACAGGCCTGGCCATGGTGGCTGACAAGGCCAATACAGGATAGACAGGCCTGGCCACAGTGGTTGCAGACGAAGGTTAGGGTTCGATGTTGCAGCATCACGGATCTTACTCTGCGCCTTTTGTCCTCAAGAGTGGCCCTTCAGGTGTTTTTAAAGGTGTAGACAGCTTTACTCATAGTATGACGCCAGGCATTGCAACATGCAGCTAGGGGGACTACTGGCGATGGTCGATATGACAGGCACCAAGGGGTTTTTAGGTCTTTGTATTCCTCGGTGCCCCTCTGTCGCGATGGCCGGTGGAGAGTTTGACATAGAAGGCAATCTTGGGCAGGTCATTATCCTCCATCCTGGAGACGTGCGTAGCTAGGACTTCAGTAGCATGGCCTCGATGCTGGTGAGTTCTCCCTGCTAAACGACTTCAACGTTGGTGATGAAGCCACGCCAGTGAATATTGAAGATGGTGCGGAGGCGGTGCTGATGGAAGCGCTCAAGGAGTCTCAGGAGGTGATGGTAAGTGAACCATGACCCAGTGCCATACAGGAGGTTGTAAGTGTGATGGCTCTGTACAGGCTGATCTTGGTGCCCTTCTTCAGACATTTGTTGTTCCACACTCGTTTGAACAATCTACAAAAAGCACTTTTTTGCCTTTGCCAGTCTATTGTCAATTTCCCTTTCGATCTAAACGTCTGATGATATGATGCATCCCAGGTAGGCAAACTGATTGACTGAGTTTAAATCAGTCTCTTCTACATTGATGTGGGGAGGTGGTACTTCTCCCGGGAAGCAGGCTAGTGGAGGACCTACTCCGTCTTCTTCAATTGATTTCTCGCCCTAAAAGCTGGGCAGCCTTTGTGAAGCAGGATGGAATACGCTGCAAGGCTCTCTCTATGAACAAGAAGGGCAATATTATCAGCAAAGAGGGTGGAGTGGATGACTGGTGGTGCACAACAGTCCACCCAGAATGGAACCACCACCCAGAGATCATGCAGAACAGTGGCGTGAAACCAGATACAGCACACAACTCTGGTTCATTAAATCAAATGATCCTGACTGAACTTAACTCACTGTGCCATATGAAAGCAGAATCGAGGAAGCTCATAACTGAAAGACTAAGAAGTGTGCCAGCCTCTCCATCAGCTTGAGGGAATCTGGTTTCCAAGTCCGCGCCATGGAAGTTGAGAGAGCAAGGTAGGGCAAGGGAGGTAGAGGTTAGGTTGGAAAGGGAGGTAGAGGTAAGGTTGGAGCAAGGAGGGTGGGGTGAGGTTGGAGCAGAGGAGGGGTAGAGTGAGGTTGGAGCAGAGGAGGGGTAGAGGTGAGGTTGGAGCAGAGGAGGGGTAGAGGTGAGGTTGGAGCAAAGGAGGGGTAGAGGTGAGGTTGGAGCAAAGGAGGGGTAGAGGTGAGGTTGGAGCAAAGGAGGGGTAGAGGTGAGGTTGGGGCAGAGGAGAGGTAAGGTTGGGCAGAGGAGGGTAGAGGTGAGGTTGGGGCAAGGAGGGGTAGAGGTGAGGTTGGGCAAGGAGGGGTAGAGGTGAGGTTGGGCAAAGGAGGGGGTAGAGGTGAGGTTGGAGCAAAGGAGGGGGTAGAGGTGAGGTTGGAGCAAAGGAGGGGGTAGAGGTGAGGTTGGAGCAAAGGAGGGGGTAGAGGTGAGGTTGGAGCAAAGGAGGGGGTAGAGGTGAGGTTGGAGCAAGGAGGGGTAGAGGTGAGGTTGGAGCAAAGGAGGGGTAGAGGTGAGGTTGGAGCAAGGAGGGGTAGAGGTGAGGTTGGAGCAAAGGAGGGGGTAGAGGTTGAGGTTGGGGCAAAGGAGGGGTGGAGGTGAGGTTGGGCAAAGGAGGGGTAGAGGTGAGGTTGGAGCAAGGAGGGTAGAGGTGAGGTTGGAGCAAGGAGGGAGTAGAGGTGAGGTTGGAGCAGAGGAGCGGTAGAGGTGAGGTTGGAGCAAAGGAGGGTAGAGGTGAGGTTGGAGCAGAGGAGGGGTAGAGGTGAGGTTGGAGCAGAGGAGGGGTAGAGGTGAGGTTGGAGCAAGGAGGGGTAGAGGTGAGGTTGGGGCAAAGGAGGGGTAGAGGTGAGGTTGGAGCAAAGGAGGGGTAGAGGTGAGGTTGGAGCAAAGGAGGGGTAGAGGTGAGGTTGGAGCAAAGGAGGGGTAGAGGTGAGGTTGGAGCAAAGGAGGGGTAGAGGTGAGGTTGGAGCAAGGAGGGGTAGAGGTTTGTAGGTTGGAGCAAAGGAGGGGTAGAGGTGAGGTTGGAACAAAGGAGGGGTAAAGGTGAGGTTGGAGCAAAGGAGGGGTAAAGGTGAGGTTGGGGCAAAGGAGGGGTAGAGGTGAGGTTGGAGCAAAGGAGGGGTAAAGGTGAGGTTGGAGCAAAGGAGGGGTAGAGGTGAGGTTGGAGCAAAGGAGGGGTAGAGGTGAGGTTGGAGCAAAGGAGGGGTAGAGGTGAGGTTGGGGCAAAGGAGGGGTAGAGGTGAGGTTGGGGCAGAGGAGGGGTAGATGTGAGGTTGGGGCAAAGGAGGGGTAGAGGTGAGGTTGGAGCAAAGGAGGGGTAGAGGTGAGGTTGGAGCAAAGGAGGGGTAGAGGTGAGGTTGGGGCAGAGGAGGGGTAGAGGTGAGGTTGGAGCAAAGGAGGGGTAGAGGTGGTGGGTGGGTCTCGGGACTCATCAGCTTGTCCTCTCGGGAAACATGCATTCCTTTCTGGCCAGAACAGGACCAGAACCCTAAAACTAATGCCTGAAGCAGCTGAAAAGGGTTCTGGCCAGATGAGATCGAGAAGAGGCAAAATGGATATTCATAATGCTTATCGCTCAGCTGGTAGAGCGCCGGACTCGTAATCGTGGTGATCCTGGGGTTGCGGGTTCGAATCTCGGCCGGGCCCTTTCGGTACAGGTGGGTTTTCCCCTCGGAGTTAACATTGGTTCTGACTCCATTTCCCTTACAGTCCTTCGAATGAGACTATAAACCGAGGTTCCGTGTGTGAACGCACGCATAACATGCACACACGTAAAATCCCATCACCAACTTTCGGAAGAGAAGGCCAGTATGGCCGTTGGTATAGATGACACGTTACACATAGCATGCACCCTGCGTGAGAAATTGAAAGAATGAAGGAAGTAAGGAAATTGAGTGAACGATATTAAACGATACTGACTGGATGACACGGGAAACGACTGAATGAAGCACCAGCTGGCAGCTCTTCAGTCGACCCTACCCAGGTAGGCAGCCCGTCGTGTAAACGAGTGTGGATTGTAAAGCGCTTAGAGCTTGGTCTCTAGCCGAGAATAGACGCTATAAGTATTCATTATGATATAATAAGATATCACAAGTTAGAACAGGTGTCCTATACCTGTATATGTATGTGAGTCATCCATCAGCCTCTTGTCACTCCATTTTGTTTAATGGGAACGGGTCTGCTGCATCCCCATTTGCTGTATTTTTGACTGCATACCTCATGAAAGGAAGAGACCAATGCAATGAAACTTCTGGCACAACCAAACGTTGTAAGATCTTCCAAAGGCCATCCGAGTCCAAAGTGTCATATAGCTTCGTCAGATCAACAAACACGGTGTAGAGTTTCCGCTTCTTCCCTGAGCACTTCTCTTACAGCTGACGAACAGCAAACACCACGTTACTGTTACCCCATCTGGTCAAAAACTACACGAGGTCAAGGACAATGGAGTTTGCAACGTGGATGTTTATATTGTTTGGGATGACTCTGGTCTGCGCTTTTGTGTGATGTACAACAGGTAGATGCCACAATGCCTGTTAAAGATTTTTTTCTCCCTCTGGTATACATAGACAATGGAAACACCTTTTAAGTCTTGCAGTGCTACACCATTCTTCGAGATAATCTGAAGCAAGGGTGTCAGTCCCTCCAAGAGAAGCTCTCTGCATTCTTGTAAATATCCAGAGGAATACAGTCGGCTCCAGGTTCCTTTCCATACTGGGTCTGCTGCAGCCCTTTTTATAATGTCGCCACTACAGGATGGGTCCACTAGTTATGCGTTAACCAGTAACTGTGACAATGCTGCAGTTGCCTCCTCTGGTATGGATGAGCCTCTGCTTAGGAGTGTGTTAAGCACTCTGCCCGGTGAACGAAGTTGTCGGTCTTATTTTTAGCAGTATAGATTGCTCAGAAGAACGAATTGGAGTAAATCCTGTTGTTTGTGGTTCCCATACAGTATGGGGTTATCTTGGAATGTTTCCATGTTGATAGTTGATAATATGTCAACTGGCCGAGTTTCTGCTGTGGGTGGTGTCCTGCTTGTTGGTCATTTTGCTTCTTCTTATCGGGTATTTTCTTACTGAGATGGTCCACGTGGGTCTGATGAAGCCTGTAGATATGTTCGTCAATCTTATCATGATACTCATGAAATCATTCCCTGTGTCTCCATTGCACAAAGCCCGATGTGACAGCCACAGAGTTGTGAAGACACTCCCTTGAGAAATTCCATATGTCTTTTGTGCTTTCCTCTACTATTTCACTAGATGTCAGTAACTTTCAGATTTTCTCTTGCAACAGCTTCTTGCTGGAAGATATACAAGCGATGTTCACGTGGTTAAGCGTAGAACGCGGGTTCAAGCATGGAAATCCTACCATTGTAAGCAATACTGGCTGAATATCCAAAGTCTGCTATCTAAATCACAAACCTATCGGATACCTGTGAAGTCCAAAGAAGGACAAGTGACTGTTGTTTGAAACCAAGTTCCGACACGGGGAAAGCAAATTCCCGACATCACACATAGGGTAAACACAAGGAGGAACACTTAAACTCACCAGTGAAGCTACTGAAGTACAGTCCTACCTAAATATACTGACGGGTACTTCCTTCCACGAAAGGATCCTACTCTTCAACTCCATTTAACCCAAATAAACACCAGTGAAGTCGAACTACATAACGAAACAAGAACAAGACAGACAAGGGCGTTTACAGTGATTGCGTCCATGAATGGTTGGTCCAGAAGAGAAAACCCCGGTCAAAACTAAACCAATCAGGAACCGTCTCCCACAGGGTGTGAAATATGAAGGTGGAAACAGTCACATGGGGTAGCATCTAGCGGAGGCCTCAGATTATCCCCCCAACCCCCACTTGCATCCTCCAGCAGCCTCCATTCTCTGAAAAGTGGTCGTTTATGGTGTTGTTAATGGAAGAAATGTCGCTAGTGGGTCCGTATCGTTTTGGTGCACACGTCAAATTACCTATGAATAACCTTACAGTCAATTTCCACGTCTTCTTTCTATTTGAAAGTCGTTTTGTTGTGATCACAAAAAGAACGAAATACATTAGCGAAACATACACTTCGATCGAGAGATGTAAAGAAAGGAGCATTTCGACGATTTACCGAGAGCATCAACCGGTTGGGCTGATGCGAATCTTAGGTCGTGAAGATGATGATGATTTTCAGGATCGCAATCTCCTTCTTGCTTTCCAATGCCTTGACAATGCGAGCCAGCTGATGGAGGACAACAAATCAGCTGAGCGTTTTATGAATGAAATTAGGCATATATTTTATCCTTCTCTTTTACACATACACGGAATTACAGGACAACTTATGAATTAACTAGACATATTCGAAACCTGCATTGACGTTCTGAACACCTATAGAAATACCTGAATCCTTCGCAGAAAAAGACCGTGTAAATTATACTGTTCTGGTAACGAATTACACACAAGATGTAAGTGAAATGTGAATAGATAAAAATGTGAACATCCACTGCTGATGATAAATGCACCTTTATTGACAAACGGGACGGTCAATTTTATGTAAGCAAGTAAAGCATGCAGCCGAAGACCAGGCTTTTCGCTTGACATGGGGATCACGTGTCGTTTACTAAGAGTTGCTTCCCGTTAGCGACGGTACGCGCTAAGCACACAGCAGTCGTGCCTGCAATCTGCGTGGAGAAGGCAATACTGGAAAACAAAGAAAAAGTAAAGCAAAAAGGCAAACTAGGCAAGTTGGAACAAAGCAAACGTATGGGGTCCTAAGATCAATGAACGAAAATGACCAAAGAGCATTTGCAGGATCAAACACACCACAACTTCTTGGGAGGGGTGCAAAAGAATAAATGTCGGAAGCCTGGAAGTTTTCAGTACCAAATCTATAACAGGGGAAGTAATATAGAGAGTAAGATAGGAAGATGCATGATAAAAGATACAGAAAGATAAAGAAAAATGAAAAAAAGCCTACAACATCACCTTAAGGCAGTACTGGGGACAGACAAGCGATCACCACTGACCCACCCCTTCCTAACCCGTCATGCATCTTCCAAACCAAACCAGCCCAGAGTAAACCTCCCCATCTAGATCCCGCACGCAAATAAAAACAAAATCTCGCCAACTGCAGACCACACGCCACGATCAGGATTTTGCGCTAAATCACTGTATAATCCATGTGAGCGTTTTGAAGCCTACCGTAAGTTTAGGCTAGCATTTAATGTTTAACTGATAATTGATCAAAAGAACAAATCCCCATTAATTATTTCCATTGTCTTTGGGGATTTTCACGGATCAAATCACAAAAACCTTCAAATGTCTGAGGCCACATGCCAGAAGTAGGATTTTGCACTAAATCACTGTATAATCCATGTAAGCGTTTTGCGGCCTACCAACAGTTTGAGCTGGCATTTTATGTTAAACTGACGATTGATCAAAAGAACACACACACACACACACACACACACACACACACACACACACACACCTACCAATTATTTCCCTTGTTTGGGGGGACTTTCACCAATGAAATCACTAACAATCTTCTAATACATGACCGTCTCATTAGCTGACGTCACATTTCAGGCCTTCGCACTCACCCGAGACCCTATCTTTGCGCCAGCTGGAAACCCCCAAATAGTCCCATTCCTTTGATTTTCATCTATCTGCTTGGAACCTTGTACCTTTGATGGCCATATGAAAGAAAAAGAGGAGAATCAACTTTCAGACACAATAAAAATTCTCAAAACAATCTAATTGCACCAGTCTATAAATACTCGACTAATTGAGCAACGCCTTGGCTCATTAATTCTTGGCGTGCAGCCTACAAGGAGCTGGCACTAAGGTGCAGGTCGTGGGGCGAGCTAGCACACATTAAAAGCAAAACAGAAACAAGAAAATACTTTCCTTGAGAGCCTGAAACAAGCATGCAGAAACAATCGTTTCAAAGCGCACAACATTCTGAGGAAACTAAATACTTAACTAGCTATCGCTCTACTTATGCAGAATATACGTCACAGCAAGTCTAGCGCTTCCACGCTATAGGGTTAGGGGGTGTGTGTGTGTGTGTGTGTGTGTGTGTGTGTGTTTCATTGTTTAATTAGATGTAGTTATTACTGACAGTTATGAATGAATCAGTGGCTCACACATTTAAATAGACATTATTTGCCCAAACAAACAAAACAGACAGACAAAGAAAGAGAGAATGTGAAATATACTTAATAAACTTGGTGATTGAACACGAGAGAGAGAGAGAGAGAGAGAGAGAGAGAGAGAGAGAGAGAGAGAGAGAGAGAGAGAGAGAGAGGAACTAACATAGTTTACGTGTGACGAATGTGAGCATTTGAGGAGCGGACAATAGTTTAAATTCAACGTACACATCTGCTGTTGTGTTGAACTAAGGAAGCACATAAAACATTGTACTACGAGCATTAAATGCATTTATCTTTATATTAAATGTAGAATGTAAAACCAAAGAAATGTGTTCTATCCGAAGAGAGAGAGAGAGAGAGAGAGAGAGAGAGAGAGAGAGAGAGAGAGAGAGAGAGAGAGAGAGAGAGTTCCTTTCTCGCCTTCCCCTCTTCCCCCCCCCCCCTCTCTGAAGCACACACACACACACACACACACACACACACACACACACACACACACACACACACACATACACTCACTCAAACACACACACACACACACACACACACACACACACACACACACACACACCACACACACACACTCGCACACATGCACGCATCCCCCCCTACACACACACACACAACACACACACACACACACACACACACACACACACACACACACACACATAGAGGTTTCATCTCTCTCCATTCACACTGTCTCTGTATCTTTCTGCTGTAAATTCTTATATTTGTCAGATACGTCGACGGACTCGTCAACTGGGCCTTAATGGTAGCAGGCTCTCCGGGAACTGGGGCCTAATAACACCGGGCCTTATCTGTACTGGTCCCTGTTGGAACGGGACCGAATGGAATTGGGGTATACTGGCAAAGGTCCCAATTTGAACTGGGGTACTGGGCCTTTTATGCTACAGGGCCCTGTTGGAACTGGGACGTCATGAGACTGGAGCTTAAGGGATGTGGGCCCATTTGGAGCTGGAACCTAGTCGAACTATGACCTAATGAGTGTCTCAGGTCCATTAAGGCTAATCCAAACAAGGACCAGCGTTAGGGCGCAACGGTATTGGGACGTAAAGGAATTACTGTCTAAACCACTGATTCCATTAGGTTCCTTTACCATTATGTCCATGATTGGGCCCTACTGGGCCTGGGGTCTGGTGGGAAATGGTTATTGAGTGGGCTGAGCCTTCTTAGAAATGTGCAGCCCTCCAGCAGCTTGAGGTACTCATTTATTGCAATTTGTTCCCCATGCAGAAGGCACCCGTCAGGTGGCACTGAAGAACTGACGAATGGTGATTGTATTACAATTGTTTTCTCGAGTCACTTTTTTTTTTTTTTTAGACTTTGGGATCTAATGGCATGTAATACAGACATCGAATCTGCATGCGCTCGTGCATGAACGCTCGCGCTCGTACGTGTGTGTGTGTGTGTGTGCACATGCATGCATCCATGTATGTGTGTGTGCGTGTGTGTGCGCGCGCACATGCGCCTGTGTGCGTGTGTGTGTGTGTGTGTGTGTGTGTGTGTGTGTGTGTGTGTGTGTGCGCGCGCGCGCGCGCGCTCACACACACACACACACACACACACACACACACACACACACACACACACACACACACACACACACACACACACACACACAGAAACCATCAAAAATAAAATAAAGAAAACAAATGGACCCTTATAAATATGGCAAAAATGAAAAAAATAATCATGGCAAAGATAAGACATAGACGCAAAAAATGAAATAAAATAAATAAAATAAAGAAAAGAAAAGAAAAAGAAAGAAAACAATGTTTAAACTAAAAACAAATCGTTGGACCCCTTTGATGGAACACAGACACAGAATCAGCCTGAAAGAAGACATACAAGGGTGTGAGAACTGGGCAGAGAGAAAGAAAAAAAAGGCCTTGCCCTGATTCAGCTATTATATTTACGTTATGAAAATTAATGAATTAATGAATACATTGCATGATGTATCAAGATATAAGGGTAGGTTTCTTTTGGGTTCCTTCACATTGGGGTCTCTGGTGGAATGAACTAACAATTCAGTTTCGAGTTACTCATGTGTATCTTTGACTAACCCTCCCCCCTCCCCCCTCCAACATATGAACAGTGTTTGTAATGCACCAGCATATCCACAGCCCTGATATGGCTCCTTGCAGTCACCTGGGCTGTAAATAACATAAACGTAATGGAAGAATATCAACGGAAATTGCTCGTTTCACCACTACAGAGAGAGAGAGAGAGAGAGAGAGAGAGAGAGAGAGAGAGAGAGAGAGAGAGAGAGAGAGAGAGAGAAATGGACGAGTAAATTTTAGCGCAAAGTTACTCCCCCACATTCGACCGGGGAGTTTGTTTTGTCCTTCTCCTCGAGGAAACAAAGGAATGCAGAGACAGGTCGGCAAGAGGACGAGAGAAAGAAGGCGGTGACCTCCATGTTCTCTCACGCCCCTTGCTCGTCCTGAAGTCGTGTCGGGGATGACTCTGCTGGGATTTTGTAATGACTTTCTTGACAGTTGGATTTAGGTCAGATTTCCGTCTAGAGAATCACTGACCTGAGTGCTGCATTCGATACAATAGTTCATGATATCCTGTTGGCTCTTCTGCAGCGCTCTTTTAAGAATTCAAAACACGTCATTCTTTCAGAGATACATGTGGAAAGGAGTAGTTTTGTCGATTCCTGGATTTGAGTTGAAACCCCTCTCCCCCCACCCCACCCCTTCTCTTTGGTGTGGAGTCCCTCAAGGGGTTGTGGTCGAAGTCATGTTGTTTATTCTTTGCGCTCAGTGCCTTTCATCATCACAGACTCTCACTCAGCCTCACATAATATTGATGCAAAATACTCTCACTCAGCCTCACATAATATTGATGCAAAATACTCTCACTCAGCCTCACATAATATTGATGCAAAATACTCTCACTCAGCCTCACATAATATTGATGCAAAATACTCTCACTCAGCCTCACATAATATTGATGCAAAATACTCTCACTCAGCCTACATAATA
>CM065740.1:52897106-52904606 GCA_033310375.1 Conus canariensis
TCATCAAGATTTTGTACTCGTGTCATATTCAACCACCCATGCTATGTCTAGGTATTCCTGGCAACATCCTCTCATGTGTTGTATTCTATAAGGTAAGATAAGATAATGTTGCTTATAGCCCAGCCGACCGCAAAGGGCCACATCAGGGCTGATTCTATAAGGTGGGCTAATGATAATAATAATAAGAAGAAGAAGAAGAAGAATGATGATGATAATAACAATAATGATGATGATGATGATAATAATAATGATGATAACAATGATAATTTTGAAAGAGAGGGTGTTAGTTACCGCCAATGACATTGACAAACAAAGCACATGACAAGACACGATGCATTTCAACCACTTGGGTCTTCTTCAGGCGAAAAAATAAATCACATTTAACATTTAAGACAGTACAAACAAAGAACGAAAATGACTCATCTGTTGTTAGTCCATGTGGTGGGGAGAATAGCCGCTAGGCGGAAAACATCCTCATTTTTCCGCCTAGCGGCTATTCTCCCCACCACATGGACTAACAACAGATGAGTCATTTTCGTTCTTTGTTTGTACTGTCTTAAATGTTAAATGTGATTTATTTTTTCGCCTGAAGAAGACCCAAGTGGTTGAAATGCATCGTGTCTTGTCATGTGCTTTGTTTGTCAATGTCATTGGCGGTAACTAACACCCTCTCTTTCTAAATTTTGCTTCGTTCTCCGCCGTCAGTCACTCTATTTTGAAAAAATGATAATTTTGTTGATTATCATCATCATCATCATAACAATTATAAAGATAATACCGATGATCATGATGTGAATAATCATAACAAATGATAACAACAACAATAATATTATGATCTGTCTATCTATCTATATATCTGAGCGCAGAGCTAGTTGATTTACAGGAAAGAATCGGCAGAAAGTTGGTAGGTTTTTGTTGTTGTTGTTTTGGTTTGGTTTTGGTTGTTTTTTGTTTGTATGTTTGTTTGTTTTTGTTTCGGTTTTGTTGTAGTTGTTGTTATTGTCGTCGTCTTCAAACAAACAGCTATCTGTGAATACATGATAGAAAATGTCGTAAAGAACGGCATATCAACACGCACTTGACAATGAATGCATAACAATTCACAGTGAATAATACAGTATGTACACACACACACACACACACACACACACACACACACACACACACACACACACACACACACACAAGTGAAGACAAACAATTCCTCCATCATTATATTATCAGTGACTTGGCAAAGATTCGAACGTAAAAAAAAACAGTAAAAAACAAAACAAAAAAAACAACCAAAAAAAAAATCAGAAAGGGGGAGTGGGGGTGGGTGGGGGGATAAAGAAATTGAGAATGAAATATCTGGGAAATGTATTATGAAAATGAAATCCTTCACTGGCGGTCTATGGAGACCATCGTAACCCATCTTGAAGATAGAACTATTCATATTGCCTGCTCCTAGGCCTTTCGTCCGCGGAATCAGACTCAACAGGGAGACACGGATGATTGTGTCTGTGGTACCTTGGCGTCAAATAGAGATAAACCACAGTCTACAATTTCATGGTACTCTCACCACCAAGGGTTCAAAAACGGAATCCATATATATATATATATATATATATATATATATATATATAATAGACTAATAAATTCCAAGGATAAGTAACCGAGCACCATTCCAGCAACTTACAGAGCAGCTTGGTGTTGCAATGACTGCAAGAAATATTCAATTATAAAACAAAGCTTGCTCTTATGTCTTAGATTGAAGAAATAGGGGGAGATAAGCATTCATATCTGCAGTGGTAGATAATTCTGCCTAACTAACAGTATGTGCTTGAGAGGGTGAATGGGGAGAGAAGTTGCCATTGCTAAAGACAAACTGTGGTCAGATAGGATTCAAAGAATGATATTCTGTTCTGGTCTTGGAGATATAAGGTCAATTTTTTAAAGTATTATTTTGTGTTCGACAAGATGAAAAGCCCCTTTAAAGCAAGACAGGAAACACCTGTCATTTTGTTTTGATTCATTGAGGATAACCATGTATCCGCTTTACACCCATTCTTATCTGAAATCGGATGGATACAACGTAGTGTTTGCTTGGGTTCCCAGCCATGTGGGCATTCGAGAAAACGAGGTGGTTGATCAACTTGCCAATAGTGCTACAAAGGAAACGTTGAGCAGGTTGTCTATCCCTCACACTGATCTAAAACCCAAAACACAGGCTTATGTCAAAGACCTCTGGCAAGAAGAAGGGAACCCGCAGACGGATAACAAATTATTTAAAATCCGCCCAAAACCTGAAAGAGTTTTTATCATGTTCCAGAGCGGCCGTAAAGACAAAAGTCTTGTGCCGTCTGTATACAGGCCACTCGTTTTACACCCATTCTTGTCTTTTATAAGGTGAAGAAGCTCCGTGATGCATTCCATGTCATGTACCACTCACAGTGAAACATATTGTTTTAGAGTGTTGGGACTTGAACGATGTGAGACATAAACACTTTACAGCAGACCCCATAAAAACCCTGTTCAGAGATGTCCCACCTGCATTTCTGAAAGTGATTAACATTTTTTCATCTGATCTAAGAGTTTACGGAAGAAAGATTTTTACGAAGTTTCTGGTGCATTTTTAGAAGGCGTGATTTAAAGAGATGTGTGAATATGTTTTTGTTGTTTTTTGCTTTGTTTACTTGATGCATTGTGAATTGATTTCAACGAGGTGACAGCCCTGATATGGCCCTTTGCGGACGAATGGGCTATAAGCAACATTACGTTGCCTTAACTATGTATCGCAGAGACGGGCTAAGGCAGGATGGCAAGAATGCTGATGGCGGAAGCCCGATTGAAAGGAGTGAAGTTTGTTACTTTCAAGATATTGCTTGAGATGTTTGTGGACATGTTCTTCAAGTGGCTTTGATACCACAGAAATGAGAGAAATCGGTCTAAAATTGTTCAAGTCTGAGAAATCTCTTGACGTGGGCACCGGTATAATTTGTGCCGATTTAAGAATAGGCGGGACTTTGCCTTGTTCTATACACATGCTGTATATAAATTTTAAGAGTTCAACTACATAGGGGAGTGCAAATTTAAGAGGGAAGTATTTGTGTTGTCGGGTCCCATTGATTTGTTATTCTTGAGGCCGATAGAGAGAGCCAACTTCATGGACAGCAAGCAGAGATATTTTTTAGTGAATGATCTGCTTTCAGTCTGCTGTTGCAGAACGTTTGGACAGAAGAAAGGGCAATGTAGCTTTCCGCGGCGTATGCTTTATCCGATTTTACAATGGACTCGGATAGATTTAAGAAGTGATCATTGAAAGAGTTTGGTGACCACTGATAGTGGCTAGGTGATCCGCTATGTGATCTATATGTTATTTCATTCATTGCGTGCCATAGTGAAGCTGCGTCTTTATTAGCCGTTAACATGCTGTTAAAAATATTGTTTCTTAGAGTTTCTGATAAGATCAGCAACCCTGTTTCTTTGCTTGTTGTATTCCGTTTTCTTGTTTTCCATTTCAGCGTGCTTTTGTACTCTAATTTCTTCCGATAGTAAGTCGATATTTTTCTTAAATGGCTGCTTACTTTCATGTTTGAGTTCATCACGGATTTTCATGGCCTCAATTATTTCTGCAGTGAGCCAGCCAGGAAGAACTGAAAATTTTGACTCTCTTTTGCCGTAGTGGTGCGTGCTTCTTTACCATAGCAAGAAATGACTCGCAGAAGGCATCTAATGCTTCAGTAGGATCTGTAAAATCAACAGCATTGTCGAAACGTGCCAAATTTAACTCGTGGCAAAACACATTTTTATTGAAGTGCTTGAAAGATCTATAGCAAATGGTGACATGGTCTTTGGCTTGAGATTTTGGTGGTTTGTATAGCCAGACATGTACATGATATAGGAGAGTATGACTTATACTTTTCGAGCTAAGGACATTTATGTCAGTGGCTAGAAACGTCTTGTTTGTGTAGATGTGGCCAAGTAATGTGAACGAGGAGAGGGTTACTCTGGTTGCAGTGTATGTGGTCAAGTAATGTGGACGAGGATGGGGTTACTCTGGTTGCAGTGTATGTGGTCAAGTAATGTGGACGAGGAGGGGGTTACTCTGGTTGCAGTGTAGACAAGTTGATGCAGGCCGAACAATGCAGCCGTTGATTTCCAGGCTGCGTGGGGTTTGAACAGATCAGAGTTAAAGTCACCTAATAGCAGAATGTTGCAACTGGATTCACCGATTTCATCCATCATATATACAAAGTCATCAAGCCAGCTAAACAGGATTTCTGTATAAACAGCCAATTCATAAGGAAGAAGGCTTTGGATATTTAATCTCAATCCAGATACATTCTACTCCTGTGGTCTGTAGATCAGTTCTTGTTTTAACAAATTGAAATATGCTATTGTGGATATATACAGCAATGTCAGTCTCATCGTGTTGTGTAGCATCACGACGAATGATGTGATAATTTGGAATTGCAAGCATTTCATTCGTAATTTGAGAGCTGAGACGGGTTTCAGTAAATCCAAGCAAATGAATATATGGGGGTTCATTCAGTAGCAGGCTTACATTAGGTATCTTGTTATACAAATGATAAACATTTAAATGGGCAATATGTGTGCCACTGGTCTGGTCACAAAGTTCAGCATTTGAAGAAGACATTTTGAGTTGATTGAATGAACGAATAATGCTACAGAAGGAATATCTAATATAAAAAAAAGTTAAGGGTTCCCACACAATAAAGTAAAAAATAAAGAAGCAAACAGAGAAACAAACAAAAAGAAAGGGAAAAAATGAAATCAACGACAACGATGACTTCGACTACGACGACGACCGCGACAATAATAATAATAACAACAACAACAGCCGCAGCAGCAAAAACGGTCTCAGAATATTACACAGAGGAAAAGAAAGAAAATCGGTGGCAAAAGGAACAAGAAGTATATGATCAGTCCAGGCCATACGGCCGCTGTGTTAACTTGTTCTGTCACTGATATATAGGTAATACCCGGGAACTTTACAGTGTCTGATTGTCCTGGAAAGCGGATACACACTGGTCTCTGACTCTTATGTAGTCACTCAAAACGGGCATGCTTCGCACTCATATTTCTTACGAAGTCTCCGAGTGCCAGAACTTTTTGCACTTTTTTAATTACTCAGTGGCAGCACGTCGATGACGACGCACCAGTTTTGGTTTGCAGGGCGGATTTCGTGTTCAGTCCACAACACCACAGAACACACTCCTTGAGACGGAGTAATACATCATATAATAGTATGCAATGCATCTGACAAGCACCCGACAGACTGCAGCAGGGCATACAAACAGTCAATCAAACAAGCAAATAAACGAACAAACAAACACAAATACTCATACAGAAAGAGAGATAGAGAGAGAGAGAGAGAGAGAGAGAGAGAGAGAGACAGCAGAGACAGAGACAGCACGGACGGCAATTCGCCTGTATTAATCATATATATATATATATATATATAATATATATATATATTGCAATTAAATATAGGGGGAAAAACAAGTGCAGGTTAACAATTCTTCCATCATTATAGTAACGACTTCGCAAAGATTTGAAATTTAATTTAAAAAAAAAAAAAGGGGGGGGGGGGGGGGGGTGAAGATGAAGAAAATGGGAAAATGTATATCATGAATAGAAAAACCCCTCTCTAGCTGCATGAGGGAACCATCGCAATCCCTCCCGAAGGCAGATCTATATGCATCGCCTGCTCCTAGGCCATTCGTCCGCTGGATCGGACTCATCAGGGAGACACGGCTGATTATGTCTGTGCTTTTGGCGTCAAACAGAGACACACCACAGTCCGTAATTCTGTGGTGTTCTCACCACCAAGGGTTCAAAAAGGAATCCAACAGCACCCCCAAAGCAGCCAGTGAAAGGTAGTAAATAAAACAAGACGAAAGTGTGGAGAGGAAAAAAGCCGCTGAAAAACCAATAACACCATGCAAACGGTATAAAATGTAGGGGACACACTTTGAGCCTATGCTTGAGGATCCATTCAAGGATGCAAGGGAGGTCAAAAGATATGGAACAGTCTGAGTGGTCAGCTCTGCTGTTCAGTAACCCAATCATTGTCAGCGGCTAAGAATTGTGCAGGATAACACTTTACTTGGATTCCTAAGAGATGCAATCGCCCACTGATTGACCAAACAATATAATGCTGAACAATTAAATAGTGGGGGAAAACAAGTGCAGGTGAACAATTCTTCCATCATTATAGTAATGACTTGGCAAAGATTTGAAATTTAATTTTAAAAAAAACAACAACAACAAACAAACAAAAAAAAAAAAAAAAAAGGGGGGGGGGGGGGGGGGGGGGTTGAAGATGAAGAAAATGGGAAAATTATATTATAAAAACCCTTCTCTCTCTCTCTCTCTCTCTCTCTCTCTTATATATATATATATATATATATATATATATGTATATATATATATATATGTATGTATATATATATATATATATATATTATTATGTGTGTGTGTGTGTGTGTGTGTGTGGTGTGTGTGTGTGTGTGTGTGTGGTGTTCAGTTCAGCTCAGTGGTTTGTTTAATGTCATTTCATCGCCAGATGATATTAGACACTTGAAAAAAAGAAAAACCTCACACTCAACTTATCATCCATGTTAATACTTTCAACCCCACATCTGATATATGCATATTTACATAAGTGAAATACCCGTGTGGTACACGAAATTGTTGACATTCATAAAAAATTGCAACCTGTGACTGCGAAATGACCATGGCAATTTCAGCAACATATGAACCATATAAGACAGTACTGACATTATCAACGTTATTCACCTCAATACCTTTTTCCTGATAGAGCGAGGTCAACACTGAGCATTCAAATAAAAGATGATGCACAGAAATGTTTTCTCTTCAGACAAAGTAACACCATGAGAATATTTAGTGTTCCAAGTATTCAGCCTTAGTTTATGAAGTAATCTAAAATGTACCTTTGGCATGATGGTAAAGTGGCCAGTTTAAAAAAAAAAAAAAAAATTGTGTGTGTGTGTGTGTGTGTGTGTGTGTGTGGTGTGTGTGTGTGTGTTGTGTGTGCGCGCGCGCGCGTGAGAGAGAGAGAGAGAGAGAGAGAGAGAGAGAGAGAGAGGGAGAGAGAGAGGAGAGAGAGAGAGAGAATACGGTATACTCTTCTGTACTGATGATAAATGGATATGTTGTGTGATGTCTCCAGCAAGGTCTGTCAGACAGGGTTAACCTACTCCTCTTCTGGTTGGCCGTGGCTGACCTCAGCTACCTCCTGCCCTTCGTTCTCTACATTCCTTCCGATTGCTTCTTTACAGACAGATTCTGGTCAGAAATTGGACCACAGTGCTGGACACAAAGTTCTTGCCGTTCTCCTACTGGTCCAGCGTGACCTCTGGGAGTCTCATTGTGGTCATGAGTGTGGACCGGTGTCTGTCTGTCGTCATACCAATCAAGGCCCGAGGACTGCTGACCTACAGGTAAAGCTTTCAAACACAGTTGTACAAAACA
>CM065740.1:52909606-52914606 GCA_033310375.1 Conus canariensis
GTACTGGGCCCTGTTGGAACTGTGCTCTAACGGTACTGGGGCTATCTAGTACTGGGCCCTGTTGGAATTGGGACCTACTGAGACCAGGGCATGAAAAAGAAACTAACGGGAACTTGACCTAGAGAAATGGCCATAATTTGTGTGTGTGTGTGTGTGTGTGTGTGTGTGTGTGTGTGTGTGTGTGTGTGTGTGTGTGTGTGTGTGTGTCAGGTCATTTCGAGGCTAATCCCAACGAGGACTAGCGTTAGGCCGCAGCGGCATTCGGACCTCAAAAAAATACTTTTTAAACAGTTTATTCCATCAGGTCCCATTACCATTATATCCTTGACTGGGCCCTTTAGAGTCTTAGATCTGGCGGATTAATGAATAATGGGTTGGACTGAGCCTTCTTTGACGTTTACAGGTCCTTCAGCAGCTTGAGCTACTCACTTACTGCAGTTTAATCTACAGTGATAGGGTACTCAGCAGGTGGCTCTGTAGTTTATAACTTTCATTTGAGTCATCTCGAGGCACCTTTTTAGACTTGGAGATCTAATGACATGTTATACAGACATCGAATCTGAATGTGTGCGTGCGTGTGTGCGTGAGCGAACGCACCCGTGTGTGTGTGTGTGTGTGTGTGTGTGTGTGTGTGTGTGTGTGTGTGTGTGTGTGTGTGTGTGTGCGTACGCGCGTGCGTGCGTGCGTGCATGCGTGCACGTGTGCATGCAAGCGTATGTGCATGCGTGCATGCGTGCGTGCGTGCGTGCGTGCGTGAGTGAGTGAGTGAGCGTGTGTGTGTGTGTATGTGTGTGTGCGCGCGCACGCGCGCGCTTGTGTGTGTGTGTGTGTGTGTGTGTGTGTGTGTGTGTGTGTGTGTGTGTGTGTGTGTGAATGCCTAGAAATCATCAAAAGTAAAACAAACAAACTAAATGGATACTTTTCCTTATGACAAAAATTAAGGAAATATTGGAAAACTAAGAAGAAGAAGATGCAACAAAAAGCTAAAACTAAACAGGTCGTTCAACCCCTTTGGTGGAATAGAGACACAGAAAGAGACACGCAAGGGTGTGCGAGTTTGACAGAGAGAAATACAAAACAAACTTGCCCTAATCAAGCTGTTGGAAGTGACATGAATGAACAGACTGAACAGTTCAAAAGAGCAGCCGAAGAAGCAAAAGAAACTAAATGGCAACAACTTTGTCAGTCACTTAATTATGACATAACGCTCATTCAGTTCTTGCAGTTCTATCATGGCATAGAAGTAAAACGAAGTGCCTTTCTAGATATCCTAGACGCCAACGATGCCACAAAGATCAAGGCAAATGGGGAGGAAATGCGGGCTGTACTAAAATCTTTCATAGAACAGAGTAATTAGAGAAATTTGGAGGAAAAGAAGAAGTGTTGACTGAATCAAATTAATATCTATCTCAAACTGGTGTTGATGATGAAATTACAGCAACTGAACCAGATGAAGCAATAGCTAAATACACTGAAGATCGCGCTCCAGGTGCAGACAAGGTGCTTTATCCAGGTGCTAAACAGCTCTCAGAAGACAGAACCTGTATCCTCAGCCTCTGCCAGTACATTTTGATAAATGGTATGGCCAGAAGCGTGGACTCACAGTTACCTGGAAGGTCAACCAGACCCTGGAAAACATCATCATCGGTTCAGTGGCTACCGCACACTCACCATGCAGAATATAGCAGGAAAGCTCATGGAACGAATCATAGCAAGAAAACTCGCAAGAGACTTGAAAGCAGACAAATCTTCCTTCCTAATCAATGAAGCTACATGAAGTACATGAAGAATTCTATAGAATAGAAAAAAAACACTGATAGTTACAATAGGTGCGGAAGATAGCTTACAACAAAGTCCAGTTCTCGCTTCTCATGGAGCTACTCCATGACTATGGAGTCAGCAAGACGCTCACACGAGTGCAGCAGCACTTCAGGAGGCAACTGCCAATCTACAATTTGGAGATCGGATGTCTCCATAGTATTAGTTCAAGGTTCTCTTTGCGTGCGTACGCGTGCGTGCGTGCGTACATGCGCGCGCGCGTGTGTGTGTATTTAAGAGAAAAAATAAATGATGAATAGGATTGAAGAAGGAGGAGGAGGAAGAGAAGAAGAAGAAGAAGAAGAAGAAGATGATGATGATGGTGATGATGATGATGTTGATGATGATGAAGGGCAACGTTTCAGCGTGTGTGTGTGTGTGTGTGTGTGTGTGTGTGTGTGTGTGTGTGTGTGCGTGCGCGCGCGCGCGTGGCATATGATATACAAACACACCGTTGGCAGACAGAAACAAACAGCCAAAGCAATGGACAGATTGTTAAGCATTGACAAAATAATGGTAATTACTGACAACAGACACAGACAAAGAAACCTGTTCTCATACATATGTATTTTTCACTTAACAGCAGATCATCTGAGCCAAGCCGAAACATACCTACGTCGTTTCTGTTCAGCCATTGACGCTCCTGCAATTTTCCTGAGCGCTCAGATCAGTTCAGTGGTTTATTTAATGTCTCTTCATCGCCAGATGATATTAGACACTTGTTAAAAAAATAAAAGCAACCTTCACACTCAACTTATCTAGTACTTGCAAAGCCACATCTGATATGTGCATATTTACATAAGTGAAATTCCCGTGTGGTACACAAAGTTGTGATCTTTACAACAATTTTGCAACCTGTGACTGCGAAATAACCATGGCAATTTCAGCAACACATGAACCATATGAGACACTATTGACATTATCAAAATTATTCATCTCAATATGTTTCTCCTGATAGAGCGAGGTCAACACTGAGCATTCAAACAAAAGATGACGCACAGAAATGTTCTGAACAATGTTGCTCCTTAACTGGAATGAGTGACCTCCAGTCAATAACATATTGGTTGATAGAATCGTGAGAGCCATGCCTTTCATATATATCTTCTGTGACTTTTAGCCCTGGGCAACAATGGTTGAGATGATAAGTTCAGAATGACGAACGATTTCTAAGGAAGATTCAACCATCCTGTCATAAACAAAAGCAATAGTCCTCCGAAGGGAAGAAAGCAGTACACAAGATCACAATTTCACTCTTCAAAGAGTGGAATTGTGATCTTGGATTCTGTTATAATTTGTAGAGATTAAATGCTAAAGCTATGGTCCACGATAAATGGATTCCATTGTACGCGCGCTTCATAGGATACTAGATTTTAAACGTAATGAATTTTTCATAAACTCCTTGCGCAGAATAGTTCGTAGTGTTCTTTGGAGTCTAATTCTGTCTGTACAACGTAGAATAGTACTGGAACAAAAACGTTAGTTTTATTGTTGTTGTTGTTGTTGTTGTTGTTAATGTTGCTCACTGCTTTGTTAATTTCTCGTTCGCCTTTTTGTGGAATCTTCCTCTGTTGTTTTGAAGTTGAGACAATCATGGATAACATTCAACGTACTGTTGTTTTGAAGTTGAGATAATCATGGGTAACATCCAACGTACTGTCTTTTTTAAGTTGAGACAATCATGGGTAACATTCAACATATTGTTGTTTTGAAGTTGAGACAATCATGGATAACATTCAACGTACTGTTGTTTTGAAGTTGAGACAATCATGGGTAACATCCAACGTACTGTCTTTTTTTTTAAGTTGAGACAATCATGGGTAACATTCAACATATTGTTGTTTTGAAGTTGAGACAATCATGGGTTACATTCAACGTACTGTTGTTTGGAAGTTGAGACAATCATGGGTAACATTCAACGTGCTGTTGTTTGGAAGTTGAGACAATCATGGGTAACATTCAACGTACTGTTGTTTTGAAGTTGAGACAATCATGGGTTACATTCCCGTACTGTTGTTTTGAAGTTGAGACAATCATGGGTAACATCCAACGTACTGCTGTTTTGAAGTTGAGACAATCATGGGTAACATCCAACGTACTGCTGTTTTGAAGTTGAGACAATCATGGGCAACATCCAACGTACTGCTGTTTTGAAGCTGAAACAATCATAGGTTACATCCAACGTACTGTTGTTTTGAAGTTGAGACAATCATGGGTAACATCCAACGTACTGTTGTTTTGAAGTTGAGACAATCATGGGTAACATTCAACGTACTGTTGTTTTGAAGTTGAGACAATCATGGGTAACATTCAACGTACTTGCAACATCCCCAGCTTATCATTCTAGATACAGGCACATGTAAAACTCCTGACCTTGTGAGTTTCTTTCCTATGTGTTCAATGTTGATACTTTTTGTATAAATTCCGAATATGTCTTCATTTACAACATAATCAATCAATCAATCAATCAATCAATTGATCACTCAATGATGCATTCAATCAATCAATAAAAAAAAATAAACTTAGTGATTTTTTAAAGCATGAAATCCTTAAGTACACATAGCAAGTAAACATTCCTGATTTAAAGTTTACAAAACGTTAATAAGTAATTTGAGTCATCCACAAACAAACTCAAAAGTGTCTTCCTTCCAAGTTACCACAGTCTATGTTCAAGCCTTCCAACCTCATCTTTTACAACTTTGCTTGACAATCCTTGTAGAATGACGGACTGATTAGTCGCCTTTTTTATTTCAGTCTTTATTTTGGAAACCTCGTAGAATGACGAGCTGATTACCGACCTTTATGTATAAAGTCTGTTTTCCTGAAGTGTTTGTTTTATTTTGTTTTGTTTTATTTTTGTGTGTTTGTGTCTTTGTTTGCTTTTTTTGTTACACCCACCGGTGTATGTTTCTCTATCATTAAAATGGCGACCTACCATTGGAGAAAGAGAGTGATCAGGCCAATTTAGCATTTTAAGTCTGGTTTTCTTACCCATACCCACCCCCACCCCATCCCTTTTTAACGTCTACAAATCGTCTTTAATTCAAACGATGAGAGAGTTGCACGCCGAATGAATTGCTGCTATTGTACTGTGATTAAAGTCAGCTAGACCTAAACAGCCACAACAGATGGTTTGCCACACCTCAAGCCTTAGAACCAGACATACATCTTTCTTGTGTCAGGCA
>CM065740.1:52919606-52929606 GCA_033310375.1 Conus canariensis
GAGAGAGAGAGAGAGAGAGAGAGAGAGAGAGGTGTGTTTTCCGGAGGTGACTCTTCATGGCAAGTGTCAACTCGCTTTAAATGGAGACATTGTTTCTTAAAATTAGCAACTGGATGAATGCTAGTCAACGGAACATAGCAAGCGTGACGCGTGTCAACAAGTGTCAGAACACAGAAATACGTCACACCTGCTTGTTAGTCCAGGCGATATTTAGGGGTACCTTGCTTTGTGTTATATATCACGGTTTTTTGTTGATCTGACATGATTTTGGGGTGCTGAATCCAAATCCGTTGGAAACCACTTCGTAAATGTTGGGTATTTTGAGTTATTGCGTAAAATCCAAGATGGCCGCCACCAGATTTGTAAACTGCAAATATAGAGGACAAATGATGCCTGATTGTGATTATTTTATACTGAATTTTGGTCTCAATCAAGAAAATGATTTAGTTAACGAGAATGATTCATAGTATCTAATTTTTTTTTTTTTAATCCAATTTCAGTATGTTTTATCCGATTTTCGCTTTCCCAAATTGGCTGCCATTGGAAGAAAACAGTGCCTTTCTTTATTATAATCGGCATGCAAAATCAAATCAGCGAAGCCGACAATCTAAATGGAAAAGAACTGCTAAAAGGGAATAGCAAGCCTTCTGTCCTTCCAAAATTGTAGCATTAAATAATTAATGGTTGCATGCGTAGAATAATCAAATACATACATGAACAAAGTTGATCCGTGTCCAACAGGATCTGGCCTCAAAACGTATAGTAATAACAGTCGTAGTGAACTATTTCTTACAAGTACTGTCTTACCAGAGAGAGTGAATGAACAGCGGAAACTTTAGAATCTACAATATCAATGATCAGTCATATTTTCGCTTACATGCATTATTACAGACGCGCACGCATCCACTTACAGAGAATATACTCAGACACATACACGCACGCATACACTCGAGCACGCGCGCGCGCGCGCGCGCGCGCCGCGCGCACACACACACACACACACACACACACACACACACACACACTGTCTCTCTCTCTCTCTCTCTCTCTCTCTCTCTCTCAGATTTTCAGATTTCTCTCTCTCTGTTTGATAGATAGAAAGAGAGAGGGAGAGAGAGAGACAGGGAGACAGATAGACAGACAGAGACCGAGAGAGAGAGAGAGAGAGAGAGAGAGAGAGAGAGAGAGAGGAGGGAGGGAGGGAGAGGGAGAGATTGGAGAGAAAGAGAGAGACAGAGAGAGACTTACACTAAGTTGGGGGGGTGGGGGGGGGGGGGCATTCTGGGATGACAGTGACTGTCAACCATGGGGGGACATAACAGGTATGGGGGGGGGGGGGGGGGACATTCTGGAATGCCTCCCCAGGGGATGCATCAGTATACCCAAGACGTCCCCCGGGGGCATTCTGGGATGGGGGCAATCTGGGGTGTTACACCGGGACCTAATACACACACCACAGAGCAAAACAGAGAGTGAAGTGCCTGTGTCGTTCCTCTGGCACGTGTTTGTTTGCTTTTGATTGGCTAACTGCGATTCTCTGCTGGCGCCATCCAGGAGCAGCTCCATCTGTTCTGTGAAGTGACATTGTCTTCACCCTTGCAGGCACCTGTTGGAGGTACCATCATCACATACTTTTTGCCTCCGGATGGATTTGTTAAAATCTCACTGTGACCTGATGTCACAATGCTTTTTTTTACAAGCTTCAACAGTACGTTTTTATGCAGAACAGATCGGCCTATGCTTACAATTAGGGAATTAAGTGTGGTCAAAGTAACAATACAATAAGTAAATAAATGGATAAATAAATAAACAGATAAATAGATAAGTAAGTAAGTGATTAAATACATATATACATACATACACACACACACAAATTTATATATATTTTAGAATCAACAAAGAATGAAACTTACAATATGAAAAAGGCGTTGGTAGGCAGGCTCTGATTCTTTTTAAACATTTGAGGAGATACGTGATTGCTTGTCCTTCGTTTTCATTGTCTTGAATGTTGTTTGTCTTGCTTGAAGAAGACCAAGGAGGTGGAAACGAGTCATATGTTGTCTTGTAATTTGTCTGTTTGAAGTGGAAACGAGTCATATGTTGTCTTGTAATTTGTCTCTTTCTTTCGTTCGCCGGAATAGTAATTCTTCCTTTATTTTTTCAGTAAGTAAGTAAGTAACTTGTGATGGCCTACACACCATGATACAGGAGCCAGAATGGCTAAATTGGTAGAGCGCCGGACTCGTAATCTTGGTGATCCTGGGTTGCGGGTTCGAATCTCCGCCGGGGCGTTTCGGTACAGGGGGATTTTTCACTCGGAGTTAACATTGGTTCTGACTCCATTTCCCATACAGTCCTTCGAATGAGACTATAAACCGAGGTTCCGTGTGTGAACGCACGCATAATATCTTGCACACACGTAAAATCCCGTCACCAACTTTCGGAAGAGTAGGCCAGTTTGGCCGTTGGTATGGATGACACGTTACACATAGCATGCACCCTGCGTGAGAAATGGTAAGAATGAAGGAAGTAAGGAAACTGAGTGAACGATATTGACTGGATGACACGGAAACGACTGAATAAAGCGCCAGCTGGCAGCTCTTCAGTCGGCACTACCCAGGTAGGCAGCCCGTTGTGTAAACGAGTGTTGATTGTAAAGCTCTTAGAGCTTGGTCTCTAGCCGAGAGTAGGCGCTATATAAGTATTTATTATCATCATTATTATCATCATTATTTCAATATTGCACACAGTGTTCAATTTTATGTCTGAATCGTAGTCAAACTGGGAAACACACAGACAAAAAGCGACCCACCCCTTTGTACTCTTCTACTCGCTGCACCCCCAACATTTCGTAACTTGTATTTCAAATGGTGCAGTCAATGTGAGGAAAAGTCTGAACGTCAAGTGGTGTATTGTCCACGAGTTGCTCCAGCCATCACCTGGAGCTCTTCTTCGTTTGGTTTTCGATCTGTTTTACTTTCATGAGGTCTTGCCGACGGGCGACGACAAAATAGCGACTGTTTTCTGTTTCAAAACTGTTTTGTATTGGGTCTCGTGATGTTTAGCTTCGTTTAAAAAAAAAATATCGAAAACGGGACCTAGTACCTATGCTTTGAGGGATTCCTTTTTTTCCCTGCTGACTTTTTTCTTTCACCTTTCTTTAAAGATTTATATTTCCGTGAAATAGTGTGGAACGGGTTCTACTAACACTCCTTCTCCTCCTCCTCCTACTACTACTACTACTTATGCTAATGCTGCTGCTCCAATTCCTACTCCTACAACTGGTCACTTATACAGCGCTTTCTGAAGCCAAAAGCGCTTTACAACACATGAACACGAACAAAATCATTGAAGTGCAGAGAATGTATCCACTAGAGTGTATAACTGACAAGACATTTAACACCAGTAGTATAGAGAATTTATCCAATAGGCTGAATAGCTGACAAGACATTTAAGACCAGTAGAACAGAGAATTTATCCAATAGATTGTATAGCTTACAAGACATTTAAGAGTATGCAATATATTTCCAAAATCTTACAAATGCAACCGCATGCACGGCTTAATCCCACAAATCAGTCTTGCATATTAACACAAAATTTGCATGATACATTTCCAGACTCTCTCTCTCTCTCTCTCTCTCTCTCTCTCTCTCTCTCCTCTCTCTCTCTCTCTCTCTCATTCACACCAACGCAAACACCCACCCACCCACTCACCCACCAATCCCCCAACCCTCTTCACATACACACCCATGCACATCCCCGCTACCAAAATAACACATTGGGTGCGCACACAGAGAAACAAATACAAAAGCCAAAAACAGAAAATGCATTGAAAGCTAGCTAAAAGCTTGCCTGAAAAGGTGAACTTTAGGATTCGATGTTAAGGCAGGAAGAGAAGAGCAAAGGGGAGAGAAAAAGGCAATGGGTTCTAGACCTGCTTGGCTAGGGAGAAAGAATGCGTGCACCGTGTTGTTTTGTTTTGAACGTAGGGATTTGGGAACTATTCCATCGCCAGCAGGACAACAAAGAGTTCTGGATGGAGAGTATGCTACATTTTAAGTACCTCAAATACAGAGGAGCTCTGCGGTGACGATTTAAAAAGCAGGGATTTTTTTTCACTATATTCTCTGTTCTGCGTAAAGCCTGTAAAGGTCTGTAAGAAGTGGCTTGATGTGTGTGGTCCTACAGGATCTGTAAATGACTATGGCAGCAGCTTTCTGAACCTGTTGGAGTGGTTTTGTGAGTGCTACAGGATGGCTAGCTCGTGGGAAATTATCATAGTCCAGTCTGGAAGAGTGAAAGAGATCGAAAGCGTTTTTGGATGCATCAGTTCTGAGATACTTTCAAACGGAACTGATGCGTCTGATTTCAAAGCATGCTGCTTTTCATGCTTTCACATCATGTTGCTTTACTTTCAGATTACCATACACAGAAATCTGATAATGAACAGTGCGAGAAAATTGAAGTAGATGTTGTTTAGAGAAATGGTTTTTAGGAAGAGATTGGAACAGTGCTGGTGAAAGCGGCGATAGAGAATCTGATAGCCTCAGATTTGTTATCATTGAATTTCAGTTTGTTCATTAGTCTAGTTTTCTTCGTTTGGTTTTCGATCTGTTTTACTTTCAAAAGGTCTTGGCGACGGGCGCTGACATAAGAGCGACTGCCTTCTCTCGCGAAAATGTTTAGTATTGGGTCTCGCGATGTTAGCTTCGTTTTCACCAGTGTGGAAAACGCGACCTGTGCTTTGAGGGATTCACTTTTTTCCTGCTCACTTTTTTCTTCCACCTTTTTTTCTTAAAGATTTCCATTTCCATGAAATAGTGGGGAATTGCTACTACTCCTACTACTACTGTTAATGCTGCTGCTCCTATTACTACATCTCCTCCTAGTCCTACTACTTCCAAACCTGTACTCCAAATGGTGCAATCAGCATGAGGACAACTCTGAGCATCAAGTGGTGTGTTGTCCACGATTTGCTCCAGCCATGACCTGGAGTTCTTATTCGGTTGGTTTGTGATCTGTTTTACTTTTCATAAGGTCTTGCCGATGCGCGCAGACAACAGAGACCGCTGATTGTCATGACCCCTCGACCTTGTGGCTGCTGAGCGGCACAGCGCATTCCGTTCCTTGCACGCCACAAAGCGCTGTGCTGACCTAACAGCTATGGTGGAGGAGCAAGGCAGGATCGACTGCTCCCTGGCAGTCCTACAGACGCACACAGGTTGTGTATCATTATGTGTGCAGCTGGCGACATTTTTTTTTTGCTGGTTTAGCTCCTTGAAACCGCACCAAAATTCCCCCCTCCCCCCCCCCTTTTTTTTTTTTTACGTTTTGACGGCTCATTGAAGCTGGGATAGTAGCAGTTCGTTTTCTGTCAGAAAGTTTCTGTTTTTTTTTATCATTGAGAAAGAAGTTTAGCCTCGAATAAAAAAAAAATTTAAAAAAATCAGTCGGATTACTGTAACCACAACTTTTTTTTTTTTTGCCTATGGCATGGTGAGTATTCAAATGTGTGCAAATGAGTGCTGTGAAATCATGCGTGAATGTTTGATAACAAGAAGTGTTGTTCTACAGGCCCAGCCAGTCTGCCGAGCTTGTGTCTTGGGTCATGCATGACAACCTGACCTGGCGGCTTCTGAGCCGTGCAGACAATCCTTGTTTCTTCCACAGAAGAGCTATGCTGTGTTTCTCTTTGAAGCTATGGTGGAGGACCACGGCAAGATAGCTCTGACAGCCCTGCAAACAAACACAGATTTGCACTATTTTGCGTGCAGTTGACGCTATTTTTCGCTGGTTTGGCTACTTGAAACCGCACGAAAATTATTTCCCCTTTCAGGTGTCAATGGCTCCCTGAAGCTCAGATGGTAGCAGTTTGTTTTCTGTTAGTAAAGTCCCCCCCCCCCCCCCCACCCCTGTTTTTCAGTCGTCAAGAAAAAGGGTTTAGGGTCAGGGAAACAGAAGGATTGGCCAGGTTACTATAACAACATTTTTTTCCCTACTGCTACTACTTGGTGAGTATTCAACAGTATAAATGAAGACTGTTAAATGTATAGTGCTTCACGTTGGACAACAGTGATGCAGTAAGATATCATGTGTGAATGTTTGATAGGATCAGTGTTATACAAACCCGACCCGTCTGCTGACCTTGTGCTTGGGGGTCATGCAGACGACTTGACCGTGATGCTGCAGACTGGTACAGAGCATTGTGTTTCTTCACACAGGTGCAGCGCTTTGTTGATCTTTGAAGCTGTGGCCGAGGTACACGACAAGGGAGACCACTCCTTGTCAGCCATACAAACAAACACAGATGTGTACTATTGTGCGTGCAGCAGATGCCATTTTTCGCCAGTTTTGCAACTTGAAACTACACCAACATTACATAGTCTTTTAGGTGTTGGTGGCTCCCCAATGCTCGGAGGGTGGCGGTTTTATTTTCTGTTACTACCTCCCATTTTTGTACTCCTAGTTCTTATAGAACAGGGAGTACTTTACAATGGGAACAAAGAAACGCTGTCTGTGTGTCTGTCTTTCTGTCTGTGTGTCTGTCTGTGGTCAAAATGTGTTCCACTCGCTCCAGACAAAACTTCTGGGCCGATCTCTCTGAAAATGTGTAGGTATGTTCATTATGGGTCACGGATGATGCCCGATGTTTTATTTTACCAGAAAAGCCGGTACTAACGGCTATGACGGCCCACAACAGTTTTTCTTCTCTATGGAGTATCTCAGAAAGTGCTTGGCTGATTTCTTATCTCAGTGACGAAATACATTATGACGCATGTTTGATTGTGACGTTGCCTTGCAGCTTGTTCATTTCTATTCCCCCCTCCCCCCCCCCCCCCCCTTTTTTTTTTTTCAGTCGTTGAGAAAAATCAATTCAAGTTAGGCTTGGCGAGTCGTCTGGTTACCGTAACCGCTTTTCCCCCCTATTGTTCGCTGAGTATTTAACTGTGTGCAAATGACTGCTGTCGAGTGTGTTGTGTTTGACGTTGAACATCGTGATGCAGTAAGAAACAATGTGTAAATGTTTGATAAGTGTTGATCCACAAGCCCTACGTGTGCCTGGGGTCACGCATGGCAACTAGATCCTGCAGCTGCAGAGTGGTGCAGAGCATTCCTTCAAACAAAAGCAGCGCTGTGCTGATCTTTGTAGCTGCAGTGGCGAACAGGGCAAGGCATGCTAACAAAAGCAGCGCTGTGCTGATCTTTGTAGCTGTAGTGGCGGAACAGGGCAAGGCATGCTCACAAAAGCAGCGCTGTGCTGATCTTTGTAGCTGTAGTGGCGGAACAGGGCAAGGCATGCTAACAAAAGCAGCGCTGTGCTGATCTTTGTAGCTATAGTGGAGGAACAGGACAAGGCATGCTCACAAAAGCAGCGCTGTGCTGATCTTTGTAGCTTTTGTGGCGAAACACGGCAAGGCATGCTCACAAAAGCAGCGCTGTGCCGATCTTTGTAGTGGAGAATTCCAAGGATGTAACCGAACACCATTCCAGCAACTTAAGAGCAGCTTGGTGTTGCAATGACTGCAAGAAATATTTAATTATAAAACAAAACTTGCTCTTATGTCTTAGATTGAAGAAATAGGGGGAGATAAGCATTCATATCTGCAGTAGTGGTTAATTCTGCCTTACTAACAGTATGTGCTTGAGAGGGTGAATGGGGAATAATAAATGCTTCTCAAAATGAGCCTTCAGCAAGCTTATAGTCTCCAAGGGGACGACAATCTCCAATAGGGAGGAAACTCACTAACATATAACTCCTGGTCAGATACCGGTATTTCGAAACCTGATTGTTTCACCTCAGTGACCGTGGAAAGTGATAGCTTGACTCCTCTGCCTTTTCGGTTTTAGGAAGAATGCTATCCCAGAAACAGGCTGGTGTGCAATACCGTAGTATGTTTGTTGAGTTTTCAAAAAAAAACAACCAACCAAAGGTGCCACCTAAGAAGCAAAAGAATATCATAAAACAACAAAACAAGCTACATTTTCTGGTGAAAAGTAGAAAATATAAAAAGATAACCTCTGGAGTTAAATGTTAGTGAGTTTCCTCCCTATTGGAGATTGTCGTCCCCTTGGAGACTATAAGCTTGCTGAAGGCTCATTTTGAGAAGCATTTATCGTTCCCCATTCACCCTCTCAAGCACATACTGTTAGTTAGGCAGAATTATCTACCACTGCAGATATGAATGCTCATCTCCCCCTATTTCTTCAATTTAAGACATAAGAGCAAGTTTTGTTTTATAATAAATAAATAAATAATAAAATATATATAATATATTTTTTTTTTTTCAGAAAACCCTGCTATAAATCTCACTCCGCACCTAACAGTAGAAGGGGCAAGGATAGTTCCATGTAGGAATACAATGATAACAAGTAAAAGTAAAGAAATCCACATGCCCGTGCCTGTTTCTTCCACTTTATTTCCTTTTCAAATTTTCGGCTTTTCAGCCTTCATCAGGAATCTGCACATTCGAAAACAATAAGCTATCACACCATTGGCGCTCCCATCCATTTTACACTTTTACATTTCTATTGTTCCTTCCACACACACATACACAGTCAAGTATGCACCACCCAGCAAACCACACACACACACACACATTACACACACACACACACACACACACACACACACACACACACGCACACACGCACACACACACACACACACTAAATAGCATACATGGCAAATCTTACATGCACATACACTCACTACATCACTCATACCCCACTGCATCCACCACAACCACACCCACACACACTCCACCCATCATACACACTCCACCGCCCAGTATATCTACATAGCACAGAGTGATTTTGATTCTACAACATTGCTAAAACCAACCAACTAAAAACTATGTACTTACTATCAATAAACTATCTCATGTACACACTCTCATCCCACACACACACACACACACACACACACACACACACACACACACACACACACACACACGCACACAATGCCATCATGATAAAGTGTTATACATCAAGATTTTTCTGACTCGAGACTAAAATGTACATGTTCTAACGAATCCAACACATAAAGTCCATTCATCAGTTGTTATTATCGTAGTTGCTGCAACATCTGTATCCATTACAACTTCGGTCACACCTAACTCAGAGGGGAGGGATGCAAGTTTCTCTGAAGGCCAGCATAGTTTTAAGAAATTGAGTGGGGGGGGGGGGGGGGGGGGGGGCAAACGAAGGGGGGGGTGCAAAACGAAATGGTTCGGGGGTGGAAGGGAAACGAAAGTAAGAAAAGAGGGGGGGGGGGGGGGGGGGGGCAGGAAGAGCAACGGGGACCCTATATCAATCATTACTCGTTCATAGACGATGTTCTTCTACTCTCACAATATCACACACACACACACACACAGCACGCACACGCACGCACGCACGCTCGCACGCACGGGTCTGCACATATTTACACGCTTACACATGCACATGTATGCACCTGCACCACCAACACCAATCCCACACAAACTATTGTGCCGTTTGACTAAGGGGCTCATAACATAGTGTTGCTAGATGGAGATCACCATTTCCTTTTGTCAGTCCCTGTTACCACTACTAAGAGCACCACATTTACCATCTCCTTCCGTACCAGTAGTCGTTGTACATAACACAAACAGTCTCACAACAGTAAAATAATTATTGAATAGTATACTATGACTAAAACTGCTACCAGTATTACTCTCATTATCAAGAGCTACTGTGATCACCCCCTATTTCCTGACTTTAGTAAACTTTAAATAACTCTGTGGCAATCTCTTGAAAGTTTATAAGCTTTACTTTTCAGTAAAAAGCACACACATAGTAACCATCATTATATGCTTACTTACCCCTGTGCACAGGTCAGCTCTGTCAAAACATATCACTGTCTAAAGGCAATAAGATGGGGCAAATCAAAAATACAGCTGAGTACTTGTTCTTAGCTTGATTATATGCACCGGCCATCATCCAAGACATGGTTTGTAAGATCTACGCAACTGTTTCG
>CM065740.1:52934606-52937106 GCA_033310375.1 Conus canariensis
AGCCCTAATTCATGATCTAGCACACTGAGTACAAGTGCGTGACACAGTCGGTAGAGCTGACGCTGTTCAATGCCTTTAGCTGCCATTGCTTTCATGGCAGATAAGCCTTTTTTGCATCTAAGAACAATATTCTCAACATGCTTTCTAAAGGTCAGCATTCTGTCAAAGCCTACACCCAAATAGCGTAGGTTGTTAGTTGATTCAACTGGTATTCCATTGAAGGGAACTGGTGAGGGTACTTGTCCTGATGTCTTGTTGTTGAGAGTGCAGACTAATGTCTGGGCTTTTGTAGGGTTGATGGACGATCCAGTTTCTTGACACCACTGAGCAATGTCGTTCAACTTTTGCTGAACTGCTTTCGTTCTTTCTTCAGCATTCTTTGATGTTTTGTAGCTCAGGCCGTCATCTGCAAATGTCATCACTCGAGCAATTCCGTTCTGTTGAGGTCTGCTAGGCCTTTTGTGTAGACATTGTACAGAAGAGGGGGAAGAGGAGAACCTTGAGGTAATCCCATAGAATGTTTATGAGGTTCAGAAGTCCAATCTCCAAATCGTAGAATGACGGTTCGCTTCCGAAGTGCAGCTGCTATCCATCGTGCAAGTGTCTTGCTGACTCCATAGTCAAGGAGTAGTTCCATGAGAACGAGAACTGGACTTTGTTGTATGCATCTTCCAGATCTATTGCAACAGCTAGTGTTTCTCCCTTTCTTTGGAATCCTTCATACACTTCATAGGCAAAAGCGGCCGCATTTTCCCATGTACGTTTACCTGTTCTGTAGCCTCCTTGATTTGATGGGATGATTTGTCGACTTCCAAGATCTCTTGCGAGTTTTCTTGCTATGGTTTGTTCCATGAGCTTTCCTGCTATATTTTGCATAGTGAGTACGCGGTAGCCATTTAGCTGATGATGATCTTTTCCTGGCTTTGGTAAGGCTTTCAGGTAGCTGTGTGACCAGTCTTCTGGAACATAGCCTTTATCAAAACTCTCCTGGTAGAGACTGAAGAGTTTGGCTCTCTCTCCTCTTCTGAGAGCTGTTTGATATCTGCTTACCGTACTTTGTCTGGTCCTGGAGCACTATCCTTAGTGCATCTAGCTATTGTGTCATCCAGTTCAGATTCTGTGATTTCATCATTAATGCCAGTCTGAACTAGGAGTTGGTTTAACTTCGTGAAATATTTCTTCCTTTCCTCCAGATTTCTTTGATCACTCTGTTCTATGAAACGTGTAAGTAGAGCCGACCCTTTCTCTAAATTTGTCTTCAGTTTTTGATCCCATCAGCGTCTAAGATATCTGGGGTTGCGTTTGTTTTGTTTTTTCCTTCCATGCGACTATAGAAGTGCCAGAACTGAGTCAGTGTTGGGTCACAATTAAGTGACAGACAAAACTGTTGCCACTTGGTTTCTTTTGCTTCTTCAGCTACTCTTTCGAATTGTTCAGTCTTCTGATTCATGTCTGTTTTAATAGCTAGATCAGGGCAAGGTTTTCTTCTTTCTCTCTGCCAACTTCTGACAGACTTGCGTTTCTCTTTCCAGGCTGTTTCTGTGTCTATATTCCACCAAAGCGGGTGGACGATTTGTTTGGTTGTAGCATTGTTTCTTTTGCATCTTCTGCTCCTTAACGTTCCTATGATATCCCCTTTATTGTTGTTGTATTGAAAAGGGTCCTTTTGTTTCGTTTGTGTAACTTTTGATGGTTTCTGTAAACTGAACACAACATGGAAATGGTCACTTCCATGATGAAGAAGTGCTTCCGCACTCATACCTGCTGTGAAATGTGGTCCAATGAGTGCAAAGTCAATGACACTGTCAGTGTCACCCTGCCTCCCTGTATGTGTTGGGGATGATGATGTCAGTGCACTAAGAAGTACTTCATCCAACATCGCTTCCAGTGCCATTCCTTGAGGATTGGTACCATGTTGATCCCACAATTTTGAGCGTGCATTAAGATCTCCACATAGTATGACAGAGTCTCCAAATGCATGTTCTATTTCTTCCAGAAAGGTCCAATCCGTTTTTGATGTGTGGGTACCTGGATGTATATATGCATTGATGACTACAAGGCTTTTCTGATTACCATCCGGTCTTTCTAGCTTCACGCCCATTAGCTCACGTGTGCTGGTACACCATTTTTCCAAGTCTATCCTGGACAGTTTGTTTTTCAAGTTGTTTTTTATTATCATTGCTAGTCCTCGTCCATCATGCTTTTGAAATATTATGAATTCATCCAATTGTAATGGTCTGTGGGCGGCACTTCTAGTTTCTTGTAGACACAGAACATCAAAGTCACATGCTAGTTTTTCAATTGTTGAGATCCTCTTTCTGGCACTGTAACAGTTCCAAGTACAAATCCTGAAATATTTCTTGGATAGTCTTTCAGCTTTTGTTATATTCCTACCTACCTTTCTTCTTCTCCCACCTCTTTTACTACGCCGACTATTGTTTTGTGGGGATCCAGTTTTAAGCCCCAAAGCCTGCACCGAAGATCCCCAAGGTGGAAGCGA
>CM065740.1:52942106-52954606 GCA_033310375.1 Conus canariensis
GCGGTCTTGCTCTGTGGGCCTCAGCTCTGTGCTTGTCCCTGTTCACCTGTGACGGGTATTTCAGTCGATACACCGCACTGTGGTTGTTCGTTCGAGTCGCAGGGGGCTGGTCGGTAATCGCTGTTAACCGGAGTATGACGACTGTTTGTTTACCACGGCCCTCAATCGTAAACGAAGACAGTGTCATCTCTTGTAGTGCAGCATTGAGTGTGGCTTCCAAAGTACATGGTAGACCTTCAACATGCATGTTGGACGATTTACAGGTGATTTACGCATACATTTACCGAAGCAGCTTGATACACATCTTGCTGGGAGCCAGACAAAGAAAGCCACACCGAGCCCTTGAGAGAGAGAGAGAGAGAGAGAGAGAGAGAGAGAGAGAGAGAGAGAGAGAGAGAGAGAGAGAGAGAGAGCGGAGAGTCGAGTCAGTCAGACAGAGAGAGAGAAACAGAGAAGAGCCATTGAGACAGAACGAAAGAGACAGAGAGAGAAAGACAGAGAGAGTGACCATTGGTTGAAGGGGCATGTATGAACACACACACACACACACACACACACACACACACACACACACACACACACACACGCACACACGCACACACACACACACACACACACACACACACACACACACACACACACACACACACACATCTACCCCTCTGTGTATGTATGTGTATATAATGTACATTAATTATAAGAGATGCATATCAAAGACTGAAAAGTATGCTGATCTGGCAAACAGCCTGAGGAGTGAAGGCTTCTGTGTATGTATGTGTATATAATGTACATTAATTATAAGAGATGCATATCAAAGACTGAAAAGTATGTTGATCTGGCAAACAGCCTGAGGAGAGAAGGCTATCAGGTCAAAGTCCTCACTGCAGAAATTGGAGCTAGGGGATTTGTAGGAACGTCTGCATACAGCCTCATGAAACAGCTCTCAGTTGCAGGGAAGGAAAAAACCAGAGCCCTGAAAGCAATGGCAGAAGCGGCAGAGAGGTGTTCAAGCTGGATCTGGTCAAGGAGGAACAAAAGTGAACTTCATAAGGCTTAACTTTCCTACAAATATCAGGTGTTCCAGTGGCTCAGTGGTTAGAGTGCGAGTCATTAAGTGGAACATGAGCATGTCCAGAGGGTCATGGGTTCGAATCCCAGCCATGGCTCGTCCCAAGATGGGAAAAAAAGGGGCAGCAGAGGGACATCCGGAGTCATGAACCGGGTGTGGCCCAACCCCCTAGAGTGTCAGGAGATAAGGGCCGAAACACTTGCTTGAAGGGGGCTTCTCTTCTGAGGACTCTGTGCTGCCACGCTCTCCACGAGTTTCTTTCTACTGATGCATGGGTAAACCATTGACTTCCGGGAATAGGCCGGAGGACGTCTGGGAGAGACCAGAACCAAGGGCTCTGTGGGCTGGCTCCCCACTTTGCCTTCAACAAGTGGCTACTAAGTACAAAAGGAAAAAAAGCTCCCAGGATTCACCGAAAGGGGGAGAGAATGATGAATCCATCGGTGCTCAATCAATCACGACTGCAAATCCCAAACGGACTATGAACATGGACCAAATGGAATATCCATGTGTCTGTGGAAAGCGTTTCGCTACCACCCGTGGCATGAAGATCCACAGAACAAAGATGGGATGTGTGAAGACTCATCTAAATGAGCAGCAGCGCACTGCATCAGCAGATAAGACGTCGGAAGACCAAGGCAGGATTTAAACGACAGTGCCAAGGACATCCACGCTGCTGGTTCGGATGAGGAATTTGCACAGGCCCTCGATGCCAGGCGCCTGAAACTCAACCTGCCACGAGCGAACGAAACTGAGGATTGGGAGAAACTGGATGCAAAAATCGTCCAAAGACTCGATGCACTGATAGGGAAAAGCACCCTGGAACACAAACTAGCCACATATGGGGACATTGTGTATGCCACATGTAGAGAAGCCTATGGAGCAAAACTACCCAAAGAGAAAACACCTCCAAAAAAATCCAGACGCCAAGAAGAGATGGACAAGATCAGAGTCCAAAAGATAAACCTCAAGAAGCAAATGAAGACCGCACTGCCACTTGAAAAACAAGGCTTGGAAAAACTCTGGAAAGACCTGAAAGCAAAACACAGCACCCTCAGCAAAGTGGAGTCTGCGAGGAAGAGGAAGAGCACGAAGAAGAAGACACAAGAGCGCTTCTTCAGAGACCCCTTCCAGTTTGCCAGAACACTGTTTGAGCAGCCAAAATCTGGGACCCTAAGTGTGGACAAAGGAGTTCTTGAGCAGCATCTGAGGAAAACATACTCTGACTTACAGAGCAAAGCACCACTCGACATTCAAGGTCTGGTGTGGCCAACCAACCCTGAGGAACACTTCAATGACAAGCCACCAACGTTGGCGGAAATCAAGAAGGTGGTCGACAAAGCCAGAACCACATCATCACCAGGGCCAAACGGAATACCTTACCAGCTGTACAAGAAATGTCGCAAGGTACTGGAGTGGCTCCACAGGCTGCTGCGATCAGCTTGGAGAAACCAGAAGATCAGCGGCCAGTGGATGACGGCAGATGGTGTGTACATCCCCAAAGAGCAAAACGCAGGTGACATCAGCCAGTTCAGGCCAATATCACTACTGAATGTCGGAGGGAAAATCTTCTTCTCTGTCATGGCAGCAAAGCTGACCAAGTACCTCATGGAAAACAAGTACTTGGATGTGTCAGTCCAGAAAGGTGGCATCCCAGGCGTGGCTGGCTGTGTAGAACACGCCACAATGATCTGGGACGCAATCCAAAGAGCAAAAACAGAAAAGAGAGACCTGGACGTAGTGTGGCTTGATCTGGCAAACGCATATGGATCTGTACCCCATGAGATGATACAGTTGGCTCTTGAGATATACCATGCGCCAAAGAACATCAGCGACATGCTCAAGAAGTACTTCAATGGCTTCTCAATGCGGTTCTCCACCAAGGAGTACACAACAGATTGGATCAACTTGGAAGTGGGCATTGCAATGGGCTGTGCAGTTTCCCCAATACTGTTCGTGTTGGCAATGGAAGTCATCTTGAAAGCAGCAACAAGCAACGCAAGACAAACAGACCTTGGCGATGGATACAAGATGCCTCCTCTCAAGGCCTTCATGGATGACACTACAGTGATTTCATCCAGAGAAGACGAGACACGTCATGTGCTGGAGAGGCTGGACGACATAGTTGCCTCATCCAGAATGAAGTTCAAGCCAAAGAAATCACGAAGTCTCTCACTGAGGAAAGGAAAAGTGGCCGAATCTGTGGTCTTCAGTGTTGCCAACCAGGCCATTCCAACAGTCACAGAAGAGCCAGTCAAGAGCCTTGGAAGATGGTATGATGATACGCTGAAAGACACACAAAGAGCGAAAGAAACCAAACAGATATCGGAAGAAGGCTTGGAGACCATTGACCAGTGTGGGCTCCCTGGCAAATATAAGGTCTGGTGTCTGCAGTTCATGCTGATACCAAAGCTCCTATGGCCTCTGATGATATACGACATCTGCACCAGCATAGTGGAGGCAATGGAAGCCAAACTCAACAAGTTCACAAGGAAATGGCTTGGTGTCCCACCATGTCTGACTGACATAGCGCTGTACTGTCGCCAAGCAAAGCTGGAACTACCACTGAAATCCATCCTGGAGGAATACAAAGCAGGGAAGATCAGACTTCAAAGCATGCTGGAGGACTCAGGAGACAAGGTGGTAGAAGCAATCAAGCCCCAGCTGAAGACAGGCAGAAAATGGAAAGTTCAAGAGGCGATGGATTCTGCAAAAGAAAGTCTCAAGATCAGAGAAATAACAGGACACACACAGACCAACAGACAAGGACTGGGGGTGACCAAAACTGAATGGTGGTCAAAGGCCAAAGGAAAAGCCAAAAGAGACATGATGATTCAGGAGATGAGAAAAGAAGAAGACCAAAAAAGACTCCAAAAAGCACTCCAGCAGAGCCAGCAAGGGCAATGGACAACGTGGGAGAATGCACTCCAAAGAAGTCTCACTTGGAATGACATTTGGCACATGGCCCTCTCACGATCAGCTTCATTCTCAGATCTGCATATGACCTTCTGCCCTCAAATGCAAACCTGGTGAAGTGGGAAAAAACAGACGATCCTGCATGCCCCCTCTGCCATGAAAAACAAACAGTGGAGCATGTCCTAAGCTCATGTAAAGTAGCCCTGGCTCAAGGAAGGTACACATGGAGGCACAACCAAGTGCTTAAAGAGATTGTACAAAGAGTCTGGGCTAGTACCAACACCACAAAAGGGAAAATCAGGACTCCAAAAGCACCTGCAACATTCTTCACGGCAGGAGGTAGCAAATCATGGCCAAGAACAACAGTACCACTCGGAACATGCAGACAGAGTCTGCTGGACGGGGCAGATGACTGGGAGTGCACTGCAGACCTCCCAGAATGGAAGAGTCACCCAGAGATCATCAGCAAGAGTTGCATGAGACCAGACATAGTAGTCCACTCTCAGTCAACCAAGCAGCGGATCATGATCGAGCTCATGGTGCCATATGAGAACAGAATGGAGGCAGCTCAAATCTACAAGACTGAAAAGTATGCTGATCTGGCAAACAGCCTGAGGAGAGAAGGCTATCAGGTCAAAGTCCTCACTGCAGAAATTGGAGCTAGGGGGTTTGTAGGAACGTCTGCATACAGCCTCATGAAACAGCTCTCAGTTGCAGGGAGGGATAAAACCAGAGCCCTGAAAGCAATGGCAGAAGCGGCAGAGAGGTGTTCAAGCTGGATCTGGTCAAGGAGGAACAAAAGTGAACTTCATAAGGCTTAAATTTCCTACAAATATCAGGTGTTCCAGTGGCTCAGTGGTTAGAGTGCGAGTCATTAAGTGGAACATGAGCATGTCCAGAGGGTCATGGGTTCGAATCCCAGCCATGGCTCGTCCCAAGATGGGAAAAAAGGGACAGCAGAGGGACATCCGGAGTCATGAACCGGGTGTGGCCCAACCCCCTAGAGTGTCAGGAGATAAGGGCCGAAACACTTGCTTGAAGGGGGCTTCTCTTCTGAGGACTCTCTGCTGCCACGCTCACCACGAGTTTCTTTCTACCAAAACAGGTTTAAAAGCAAAAGCGGTTTTCGCATGAATGCCTGATTATGGATGCTCATCCCACATTCAAGATCGGGAAGCTGCACTGTGTTGTCAACTCAGTAGTCATGGGAGTCAGGATTGTTGTGCTCTCGTTTCAACTTGTTCATGGTCATTTTTAAATACTGAACATGTCACGGTAGGCTATTGTTAAATTTTAAATACGATGGGTCTTTTTGTAATTGTAGAAAACAAATGTCTTTGCCACTGCTCCGTGGCCACATGAGGAAAAGATACTCTTGCGCTATATATGTTATAAATGATACGAAGTATGATGGTTGTGAAAATAAAGGGATGACTATAATTTCACATGCGTTGTTCATCTGTCGGTGTAAAATTTTCTTTCAGTCACAGAGGTCTAGATATGGTGTCAGCCTTACTCTTTTGTATTTAACATTTTATATATGAAACACATCTATTCTATGAGGTAATTCTTATATTTGGTATCTAAATTTACACACAAAATTCTGCTAGCAATCTCCAGAGAGGTAAGCTGAATAGGACCTCTTTCATATGAAAATGAAATTCGAGCAAAAATAGGTTAGTAAAAGTAAACGTGTTAATAACAAGGAGGCATTGACATAATTTTGTTCTAAGTAAGTTTTTTTTTCAAACACAAAGCAACAGAGAAACTTTGCAGCTACTGTTAGGTCCGATCAATGGTCACACACAAAATCGATTTTTTATCGTTCATTCCTAGGACTGGCGCAATCAACACCGAACACTAATTCGGATTCAGTCTGGGACACCAAAATGAATTTTGACTCAGTTGAATGATACCATGAGGAATTCGTCCTAAAGGCACTTCACTTTTTCTTTCAGTTATCAGCAAAGACAGAAACCAGAAGGGTTTGGATTCAGAACTCTTGCCGTGCTGAGAAGTGGAATCAAAATATCCGACCAACCAGCCAGTCAACTAGCCAGCCACCCCAAGAGCGAATCAATCACGCAACCAGTCAATCAAAAGACTTACATTCCCATCAGGACCCCTCTGAGCTGCTAAAAAAATAGACATATTTGTAGGTTGCACCATGAAAATCTTGTCTCATAAGATTAGTGGAATAAACTAACAATGTAGCCTGAGGCAGACTCTCGTGCCGCTGAGGTACACACACACACACACACACACACACACACACACACACACACACACACACACACACACACACACACACACACACACAGACACACACAGACACACACACACCACACAACACACACACACACAACACACACACACACACACACACAAATGGGCGTGCAGAACAGAGTTTATTTGATTCTAATACAGACAGACTAGTGAGTTCATGATACCTAATACAGACAGACTAGTGAGTTCTCGATACCTAATACAGACAGACTAGTGAGTTCATGATACCTAATATAGACAGACTAGTGAGTTCTCGGTCAGTCTTCTTCAGGTGTAGCAAGCAACAGACATAAACACGCACAAAACTACTCCCAAACCATGTTCAGCCTGGTGCGATTTGCTGAGCATTGCTTTGTGCATGCTTTTTTTCCCTTGTAGTAGTCATTGCAAGAATGTAGGAATGTAGGACATGTTGAAGAAAGAATCAGCCGAGGATGATCTCCCAAGAATCCCCGCTGATCGCATCCAGCCTTCTGGTCTCAGCCACCAAAGACACGAATTCCTGGTGGTGAGATCACAGAGTGGGCTGAAGAAACACGCAAGGACTTGGTGTACCCAGCTTGCCCAAAATTACTAAGAGTGGGAACTATGCTACCCAGTCTGCAGGTTTACCTTTCATTTCTTAACTCAGCCCTTATCGCCCCCCCCCCCCCCCCCTCTCCTTTCCTGCCACCATCTCTTCAGCTAGCAAGACAACGCTGCACCATCCAAAAAAGAGACCTAAAGGAGTTACTATAAAACAGCTGAAAGTGAAAAACTAAAGTTAATCAAAGCGAAATGAATCATTGCCTTGAAGTTCAAAACATTATCAAAGACCCGCTTCCTTTGTTAGTTTCTGCAAAAAAACTTGCATGTTACGTGCTGTTTTTGTTGTTGTTGTTGTTACGGTGCCTAGTATCATCTACGGTTACATATGGTTCTGGCTATAGGTTACTTATTCTCTGTTCTTTTGCCTAACATGATTTGTTTTTCGTTTTAGTTTCACAGTGCTCTCTGTCAGTGGTATAAGCACTTCTTCTTGTGAGCTACCTAAGACATGAAATTCACTTTCACCACAGAATTTCAAAATGCAGTTACAATTCTCACATCTAAATAACTCAAGATTAAGGACTTTATAAATAAGCGATTAGCATCGTTTCAAACAAAAGATAACCCGAACCAACCAGCTGCACCGCCTTGACAGCATGCGCTGTGCTGACATAGATTGCAGACACGCACTTGACATTCCATTATGACGTCAAGGGACATATATGCTCCCTGGCAGATACCTTTGTGTAATGGTCTCTGGATGTGATATGACAGAACCTCCACAGGAGCGTCGCCACCGGTGTACCAGCCCATTTTCATGACTGCAGAGCCCACTGGCGAAAAATGCTACCGTCAGGCAACATTACTGCCGTGTGCATCCCGCAGCCTCACTCATCCCTATCTATTGGTCTGACAATTGCAAGCAGCGTAAACCAGACACAGCCAAGCTTACACCACTTTAGGTCTTATGTGCTCTCTGAAGAGGATCCCATGTTACAGTCTTTCCTGATCTCAACAGGACTTTCCCTGTGGTCAATTGGTTTTTCCCTGGGCCTTTCCCCACAGTCCGCCAAAAGGCAGAAAGAAAAAAAAAGATGTCCAAAGGTGTGAGTGGGACCCAGAGAAGTACTGTCGTCAACTGCTAAACCAATCAGTTTGAAGCAATCCTGCACCGCCCTTAGGAGCCTGTGCCTGCGCTGTGTTGACATAGGGTGCAGGAACGCACAAAGCATTGCATTAAGAATCAAGGGAAACAATTGCTCTCTGACAGATGCCATTGTGAAATGGCCAATGGACGTAACACGACAGAACCTGCACATGAGCGTCCCCCTTAGTGCACCAGCCCGCATCTTACGACTGCAGAGTCCCCTGCTGAAAGAAGCCACCGTCAAGCAGCCACAGTGTGCCTCCTGCAGCCCCACTCGTTCCTTCGCTGAGAGGTGGAAACAGCACAACTCCAGACTCGGCCAAGCTCATGTCACATACGGTCTTGCTTCTCCTCTGAAGAGGATCCTGGGTGACAGTCTTTCCTGCTACCAGCAGAACTTTCTTTGAGGTCAGTGGGACTTTCCTTACCGTCACTGGGCCTTTCCCCAGAGTCAGCCAAAAGTCAAACAAGAAAAAGACACATGCAAAGGCACATGTGGGCCCAGAGAAGTACTGTGTTAAACTTCATTTCAACTTTCAACTGTGTTAAACTGCCAAAACCAGACAGCTAGGAGCAAGCCTGCACCACTTTCGGCAACCTGCGCTCTGCTGACAAATCAAAATGGCTTAAGATTAAGAACTTTTATTTATAACTGATGAGCATCATCAAAGCTCGTGTTGTGCTGATTCTGTTGGTATCAGATACATGTCTATGAACGTTAAGGTTCATAAGTTGTGAAAGTCTATATCTGTGAGAATTTTGGGCCCACATCCCACAAAATGAGTGATGACTGACGTCACAATTTCAAATCAGCTTTACCATTTCTTTTCCTAATAATTATATCCGAATTATAATACTGTTTTGTTTATTTTTTTTCCTTTTTAACCGTTTTAACTCTCTCTCTCTCTCTCTCTCTCTCTCTCTCTCTCTCTCTCTCTCTCTCTCTCTCTCTCTCTCACACACACACACACACACACACACACACACACACATATATATATATATATATATATAGAGAGAGAGAGAGAGAGAATGGTACTGAGGATCAGCGCAATCTTAAAAACAGTGCTCAACCACAGTGGGAGCGACATTTGTTATATTAAAAGCAAGTTAAAATCAAGCTTCTAAAAACATCTACAAATTTGTTTCACGCTGTGCGGTCGTCAGATGTGATGAGCTTGTGTTGCCAGTGCCACGTATATATATAGCTAGCTGGTTTGCTGTTGTTTTTTTCCCGTGCTACATGTGTTTCTCAGGTGTTGGTTTTTTTCGCTGATAGGAACTTCCATCTGTGTCTGCAATTGTTAACCATTTCTGTTCTAACATTTAGAGTTGCCAACTGTGGTTTACATAGTATAATGTATTTCTCTGTTAGGCATAGATTGCATTTTTTTGAAATGTTGTTGTATGATGCTGCTCTTTTTAAAATTTTCCAAAATATGTTGTAGTCTATGTCTTTTTCTTTAAGTTTCCAAATGTATTTACTCAATTCTGTTTGGTTTTTGTATCTTTCTTTGTTGAATGATTGTTTATGGTTTGCATATCTAGTTTTGAATTGGTTTTCCGTGATACCTACATATGTTTCTTTATATATATATATATATATTCAATTATAAAATATTCAATTATAAACAAAACAAAAAGTATGAAATTATCTTGTGCAGCGTTTAGCATGGCTTTTTACATGAGTCACGACAGAAATGTATTTAAAGAAAATCGGGTGTTGAATCGTTTCACAACGCAGCATACCGATTTTGAACCTATGTACCTCAGTGAAGGATCTTGCAGCAACTTTTCACTTCGCAATGGACCGATTCAGCTTGTTCTTACTGCGGACTGAAAAGTTTCCAACAGGAACATTCATAATTAGCACCAATCTTTTTCCAAGGAAATTTGTTAAAAAGCACAGCCACAAAGGATTTCGAAGCAACAGTAAGAAAAAAAAATTACAATATACTAGATAAAGATTTAATGCGGTCCTTCACAATCAGAAGTTCTGCATTGTACTCAACTATTGTACCAGCATGTCAATTGTTTTGCTCTTCATGCTTGATGGATTCCTCAACGCAATTTTCAAGACTACCATAGTTTTCTCGATGTATTTTGATACACTTTTCACATCCTGTGGCTATTATACCAGGAGCACTCTGTTCATTTTTTTTCTGAATCTATTCTTAGAAGGTCACAACATTATCTTCTGGTTCCTTCTTTTCTTCTTCTTCTTCTTCTTCTTCTTCTTCTTCTTCTTCTTCTAGTTGCAGAGATCATCCTGCTGTATCCTCTACGTTCTTTCTTTAAACTACAGGATGCCTGCTGTGTGTGTTCGTGTCATCCATACCATCGGTCGATGGCAACTAGTCTTTCAAAGCAAGGTGAAGGGAGGTAACACGATCTGGAATTGATCAGCATAATAGAGAACTAATGTTTGAAGGCTGACTGCTTATCACAGAAGTTCAGGTCAGAAAGGAACAGTGAAACATTTAAAAGGCAAGCTATATTCTTCTGTACTTCTGTATTCTATGAATTGCTGAAGCTGGAATTTAGAGTACACACCAGACAATCACACAGCTTGGTGTGAAGTTGCTCTTTGTTCCCGTCCGTTCAAACTCAGCTGTGGCTTTCCCAAAACTTATGACAGCCATCTGCTCCAGCGGCATTGCTTTTGACACTGTCATCATGAATACGTTATTCTGTATTACCTATATGATAAACCTTACCACCACCACATACTGCTGAGGCACTACTCTATGTCAATATACACAGCTGCAGGTAACACAGACAGCGACCATCATAAACCAGGTGCAGTTACCACTGACACGGATCTTCATGCAGACCACACTTTCCCCTGAACTCCACAATCATAGAGATAAACATGAGTAAACATTAGTCTTGAAAATACCAGCAACAGTAGCTTCACAACCACCTAGGTAAATGCTGTTTTCAGTTATAGTAACCTTGTCCCGCCACCAAACAAGACATATTACTGGTAATGATACCGACTCTCCGACAATTGATGTGAGCACTGATGCTGACATGGTCGTCCTCGTAATCGTCCACAAGTTTAGTCTTCGTAAAAAGAACAGTTTCAATTTTGTTTACAGCGTGTCTGACTGACACAGACCCGTGATGAAAACACAGTGTGACTGCAAACACATACTTGTGCAAAAGCATGGTCACTGAACAATGTTCAGAGAAATGTTGAGCTAGTGACAGTTTAGTCGATCGAAATCCCTGAACCTACTCATAGTACAGAGCATGCAATGTTGCCGCTATTGAATGGATGTGGTCACAACTCACTGTCCTACGACTCATGCAAACACCACTTCAACAGGTAATAAAGTACAGCTTCTAACACGCAACACTGCACAATAACAGTTAATAAAGTACAGCTTCTAACACGCAACACTGCACAATAACAGTTAATAAAGTACAGCTTCTAACACGCAACACTGCACAACAACAGTTAATAAAGTACAGCTTCTAACACGCAACACTGCACAACAACAGTTAATAAGGTACAGTGTCTAACACGCAACACTGCACAACAACAGTTAATAGAGGTACAGTGTCTAACACGCACACTGCACAACAACAGTTAATAAAGGTACAGTGTCTAACACGCAACACTGCACAACAACAGTAATAAAGTACAGCTTCTAACACGCAACACTGCACAACAACAGTTAATAGAGGTACAGCTTCTAACACGCAACACTGCACAATAACAGTTAATAAAGTACAGCTTCTAACACGCAACACTGCACAACAACAGTTAATAGAGGTACAGTGTCTAACACGCAACACTGCACAATAACAGTTAATAAAGTACAGCTTCTAACACGCAACACTGCACAACAACAGTTAATAGAGGTACAGCTTCTAACACGCAACACTGCACAATAACAGTTAATAAAGTACAGCTTCTAACACGCAACACTGCACAATAACAGTTAATAGAGGTACAGTGTCTAACACGCAACACTGCACAACAACAGTTAATAGAGGTACAGCTTCTAACACGCAACACTGCACATCAACCCTAAAATACAAAACCTCTTTTTTTTCCTCTAGGCGAAGTTGTTAGTTTTGTTTGAGGGCATTCAAACCTTCCAGCGTGTAGAGACTGCACAGTGGTCACTCGTGTGTGCACAGTACCCAAACCAAACAGAACTGCTGCCTTAGGGGACAGCGAGGGACAGGTGATGTACAGTGTGAGGTTCTGCACAATGCCAGTCTACACTACAGTGTAGTCACACCACAGCAGGACTAAAGTCCAAATCTGAAATAGAAAGTTTTATCCACTGCCCAGAACTGCTGCTTTTGCCTTTCTTCCTGTGAAGGAGAGAAAAAAAAACACTGTTCCTGTGCATAAAATGTAGGCCTATCAAGTTGATCAATAATGAACTATGTACCCATAGAGGATAAACGTATAGGCTTTCTGACTGAGTTGATAAACAGTGAATTGATTGAGTTGACAAACAGTGAACAACATAACCACAGAGGATCAACATGTAGGCTTTCTGACTGACTTGATAAACAGTGAACTGATTGAGA
>CM065740.1:52959606-52969606 GCA_033310375.1 Conus canariensis
ACAACAACAAGAACGTTCAGTATACTTCCATGAACTATAAGATGTTGTTATACTTGGCTTCTTTCTTTTTTCCAAGATAATCCTCTCCTTTTTTTATTCGTTTCGGTGTCTCTTTAAGTTGGCACAGAATGAGCACCCATACATTTTGCTCACTACGTCTCTGAGATTATATTCATAGTCTGTTCAGGGGGAAAAACTTTCACCCTCAGCCTCCTTTCTCACCAGCACCTACACCCCTCCCCTTTCTTGTTTCATCTTATCAGTCCCCTGTCACCCACCCCACATACTCCTGCACACAAAACTATACATATTCCCACATCGTGATGCGTATAAGATGAATACAACCATCGAGCTCCATCGGTGTATAGTAAATACTCTGTCTACCAACATCGAATTCCCAATCGTTTACTGAAATGAATTGTATGCATGCGTCCAATTGCATGATTGTTCAATAGTTTTACCTCTTTTTGTTCAATAACTATTTGCTATAGTGCTCTTGAAAACTACTCTCATAAGTGTAAGAGCCGGAAGCGTACACGGATTTTTAAAGAGAAAAAATACGAATGATGAATGACCAGAGAAAGAGAGAGAGAGAATGAGAGAGAGAGAACAATGAACAATGAACAATCTTGAGAGAGAGAGAGAGAGAGAGAGAGAGAGAGAGAGACAGGAGAGAGAGACAGAGACAGAGACAGAGACAGAGACAGAGACAGAGAAAGAGAACTATGAACAGTGAACAATCTTGAGAAGAGAGAGAGAGAGAGAGAGAGAGAGAGAGAGAAGACAGACAGACAGACAGACAGGCAGACAGACAGACAGACGAGAGTGAGACTAGAGACAAACAGAGAGAGAGAGATAGAGACGAGGAGAGAGAGAGAGAGAGAGAGAGAGAGAGAGGAGAACAATGAACAGTGAACAATCTTGAGAAGAGAGAGAGAGAGAGAGAGAGAGAGAGAGAGAGAGAGAGAGAGAGAGAGAGAGAGAGAGAGAGAGAGAGCTGCGAAGAAGCTGACTAGAACTGGCCTGTCTGCTGCATCTGGTCAGCTCTGGCATGATGGACGATGACGACATTTGCCTGGAGAAGCAGAAACGGAAATGCCAGGGAAGAGCTGTGACCTCTACACGGCCCGGCTCGCTCCCAGCAATCAGTTGTTGACATTCCAACAGAAAGCTGTGAGCAAGAATTGGACTGTTTCGCCATGTTGGCATACAGGTCCCCGGTGATGCCAGACGTAGTGTTGCTCTTGGCGGTTGAACAGCACACAGAGACATGTAGTGCAGAGAGCACTGCCGTTATGATAAAGCTATCAGAATGAATGTATTGTACATAGTTTAGTATACAGAGACATGTAGTGTAGAGAGCACTGCCGTTATGTAAAGCTATCAGAATGAATGTATTGTACATAGTTTAGTATACAGAGACATGTAGTGTAGAGAGCACTGCCGTTATGATAAAGCTATCAGAATGAATGTATTGTACATAGTTTAGTATACAGAGACATGTAGTGTAGAGAGCACTGCCGTTATGATAAAGCTATCAGAATGAATGTATTGTACATAGTTTAGTATACAGAGACATGTAGTGTAGAGAGCACTGCCGTTATGATAAAGCTATCAGAATGAATGTATTGTACATAGTTTAGTATACAGAGACATGTAGTGTAGAGAGCACTGCCGTTATGATAAAGCTATCAGAATGAATGTATTGTACATAGTTTAGTATACAGAGACATGTAGTGTAGAGAGCACTGCCGTTATGATAAAGCTATCAGAATGAATGTATTGTACATAGTTTAGTATACAGAGACATGTAGTGTAGAGAGCACTGCCGTTATAATAAAGCTATCAGAATGAATGTATTGTACATAGTTTAGTATACAGAGACATGTAGTGTAGAGAGCACTGCCGTTATAATAAAGCTATCAGAATAAATGTATTGTACATAGTTTAGTATACAGAGACATGTAGTGTAGAGAGCACTGCCGTTATGGTAAAGCTGTCAGAATAAATGTATTGTACATAGTTCAGTATACAGAGACATGTAGTGTAGAGAGCACTGCCGTTATGATAAAGCTATCAGAATGAATGTATTGTACATAGTTTAGTATACAGAGACATGTAGTGTAGAGAGCACTGCCGTTATGATAAAGCTATCAGAATGAATGTATTGTACATAGTTTAGTATACAGAGACATGTAGTGTAGAGAGCACTGCCGTTATGATAAAGCTATCAGAATGAATGTATTGTACATAGTTTAGTATACAGAGACATGTAGTGTAGAGAGCACTGCCGTTATAATAAGGCTATCAGAATGAATGTATTGTACATAGTTTAGTATACAGAGACATGTAGTGTAGAGAGCACTGCCGTTATAATAAAGCTATCAGAATGAATGTATTGTACATAGTTTAGTATACAGAGACATGTAGTGTAGAGAGCACTGCCGTTATGATAAAGCTATCAGTATACAGAGACATGTAGTGTAGAGAGCACTGCCGTTATGATAAAGCTATCAGAATGAATGTATTGTACATAGTTTAGTATACAGAGACATGTAGTGTAGAGAGCACTGCCGTTATGGTAAAGCTGTCAGAATAAATGTATTGTACATAGTTCAGTATACAGAGACATGTAGTGTAGTGGGCACTGCCGTTATGACAAAGCTATCAGAATGAATGTATTGTACATAGTTTAGTATACAGAGACATGTAGTGTAGAGAGCACTGCCGTTATGATAAAGCTATCAGTATACAGAGACATGTAGTGTAGAGAGCACTGCCGTTATGATAAATCTATCAGAATGAATGTATGGTACATAGTTTAGTATACAGAGACATGTAGTGTAGTGAGCACTGCCGTTATGGTAAAGCTATCAGAATAAATGTATTGTACATAGTTTAGTATACAGATAGTGATGGATGAGCATGCGTTAGTGATAAAGCATCAGAATGACGTATGTACATAGTCATATACAGAGCATTATAGAGCACTGCCGTAATGATGAAGCTATCAGAACGAATGTATTGTAAATAGTTTAATGTACAGAGACATGTAGTGTAGTGGGCACTGCCGTTATGATAAAGCTATCTGAATGTATTGTAAATAGTTTAGTGTACAGAGACATGTAGTGTAGAGGGCACTGCCGTTATGATAAAGCTATCAGAATGCATGTATTGTACATAGTTTAGTATACAGAGACATGCAGTGCAGTGAGCACTGCCATTATGATAAAGCTATCAGAATGAATGTATTGTACATTGTTTAGTATACAGAGACGTATAATGTAGTGCGCACAATGCCATTATGATAAAGCTATCAGAATGAATGTATTGTGCATAGTTTAGTATTTGCCTGATTACCAGAGTAATGCACACAACTTAATTGTAGTATGGTGCTCATACGCCTATGTCTTTGTAATGTATTGTGGCATTTGAAATAGACATTTCTAAGTAAATCCACGTGAAAGATGCACCCGCATTTATCCCGCATTTATCCTCTGTGCTGCAACTATATTAAATAGACACTGCCGAGCAATATCACATGGAAAGATGCACCCGTATTAATCGGCTAACTACATCCTCTTTGCTGCTACCATTCAAGGCGATCTACACACAAGACGACTCGTAACATGATGGCTACCAGATGTTTTAGACGGCCTGCACTTTGTGGAGCAAATCGTTTGTCAGAACCGTATTACGATACTTATCTCCCCTGTGCAGCTGTTTCAGGAAGCTGAATGAACGTGGTCATTGAGTTTGTTTTTCAACGGCTATTTTTTCTGTGTGCTCTAGATTCTCTGTGTTAATGTTTCAAGGCAGCAGGGTCGCACAGTTGAGATTGTTTGGTAACCGAGAAAGAAAAGGACAAAGGTAATGAAACGCACTCTACTGAATACATTCATATCTTAAGATATTTTTCACTGATGATAAAATCAACATCACCAGCGTGTCAGGTACTTTGTGATTGCCGCTGTCACTGCCTTCTTTAAATTGAAAGGATGTATGTACCCCCTTCATGCCAATATCCTCCATATTATTTTTACAAAGATCAGCACGGGCTTTTTTTTTATTCATTTTTTCACACGATGTGTTTTCAATTATTATGCCAAATATCATCAGAGCTGTTTCTTCTATTGCGTGTACATACACATTTTTTTTTTCTGATCACTTTCCATTCAAACTTTCTGGGGGATGGCATGAGAAAATTCAAAGTTCAGAAACAGGGCAAGACGGCAAATCTTTAATTACGAAGAAGAGCATCACGACTTAGCGCATCCAATCAAAATGCATACAACTTTCCAGAAACATCGAACACCGTCACGCGTTATAGCCAGTCAAAATGCTCGTAACATTCAAGAAACAATTCCAAGCATTCTAGAATGCAGGAGCATCATGGTGTGGCACAGCCAGGCAAAAGAATAGGTCTATTTAAAATGGATTACTAGTTAGATTACCAGTTCCAGAAATGTGTATGTCTTTGCTGGAAACGAATGTATCTAAGGATGTTACCACCATCTCTCATGCCAACCTGGCCAAATCCATCTTCAAGCAAGCACAACCTTAACATAGTTGCCCGGTGCTTTTTACCACCTAGCATCAATATGTTAAAGTGTCAGCTATGCTTTTTGTTGCACTTGGTTTACTTTTATGCATCCAGCTAACCTATGTAAGAGATATCTTTATTCGGATAGCCTCAGGTTTAATACAAGTAAAACCATTCCATATATGTTTACACCAGGAAAGTGTTCGCTATCACTTCAGTGGAAGTTTTTGCCGCTCCAAACATACACATTAATACACAATACTGAAAACAATAGACCGCATTTCTAAATAGAAAATAATGTGAAAGAGACTGTTAAGGAATCGTTGTTAAATATACGTTGTTCCTGAATGGCACACACACACACACACACACACACACACACGGGATTCCTACGCCAACATGGTGGATTGCTTCAACGTACACGTTTAGCTCGCATCGAAAAATCCAGTAAGTTCGTACGACATACAAAATGGTAAAAACAAGAGCAGCCACAAAGAAAGAAAAGAAAAAATGCTCAACTGATAGTAAGTTCGAGTCTTGTGAATGTTCTCGGCTTGAATCTCAGACTCAATCTCCGACTCGGAGCGAGCGGGGATCTGGCCAAGCGAGCAGCAACAGCATATCAGACCCTACAACGGCTGGCGAAGACCCTTGCAAAAATACTGGTCAGCCTGAAAGTTCCTTTGAATTACTGACGTGCACAGTTAAAATGCTCTGCCACAGAATTTCGGTCGTGGAAAAGAAATTAGAGGAGCTGACGAAAGATTGAATAAAAGAATGGAGCTACAAACAAGCTGAAACTGTAAGTGTTGGAACACAAACAAATAGTCCAACAACAACATTTCCCGACACAACAGAACGCAGCAACATACCGACATATGCAGACAAGCTGAAGTCTCCAGCCCACAGAAAACAATTTAATTCAGCAAAAGTCCCCTCTCAGTCAGTGCCACAAAAACAAGAAGAAAAACCATCAGAAGAAAAGAAAAAGGAACAGTTGGCTGACGTCAAATCTATTGGCATCAAGTCCGATGACGCCAAAAAGGTACATTCCGACTCTCTTCCCAATGTTCTTTTTTTGCACGACTCTGTTATGTCAAGAGTCAACGCTAGGCGCCTGGGAGAAGCCTACGGACTTAAAGTTGTCTCCAAAAGAGCTTTCAAGATCTCAGACTGTGAAAAAGAACTTGAAAACATTGGTTCAGAAGTTCCGGTTGATTGTGTGATACTGCATACTGGAATAAATGATCTGAAAAGTACTGACCCCGGAGTTACAGCAAAAAAGATGATTAGCGTTGTCAACAAAATCAAACAGCAATCTCCGAAAACAAAAATCGTGGTAAGCAAAGCAACGCCAGTCAAAGATCAGATTCTGGAGGGGAGGCGACAACTATTCAACGCATTATTGTTTTCTGAAATTCCTCGTCATCAGACATCTCTTCTCTCTCATGAGAACCTTGATCCTTTCAACAACCGGCTCCTGAGGGATGCCATCCACCCGTCTGACAGAGGTACCAGCATCCTCGCCGGAAATCTGGGGCGGCATGTCCATCGTCTCTTTTGGCAGAAGCAACGTCGGAGACATCGCCAGAATCAGACACGCGGGAGAGGCGCCTGGGACCACGAGCCATTCCCCCCACCTCCTGCTGGTCGTGTCGGAGCTCCCGGTCCGTGGCATTTCCATCCTCGTGCAGGGGACACATGGGACTCTTTCAGCTGGCAATTCGTCCCTTGGTGACTCGTCAACTTCACCTTGCCATTCGATTCTGTTAACTATGTCCTATGAAAACTTCCAATGATAATTTATTGATATTTCAATGGAACTGTCGGTCTATATCAACAAATCTCTTACACTTTGAAAATAATATATATCAACATAATTATTCAGTGCTAGCATTACAATCACTAAATGTAGATGTTCATAAGCTCCCGAAAATACGAAATTTTTATTATCCACCTTTGTATAACTATAGGAATGATGGTAAAAAGATTCAAACTGCCATTTATGTGAGAAGGGATCTAAATTATTGTCCTCTGAACCCTCCTATTCCTACTAATGCTGAAGTTTTCGCAACTGGGGTTACTGTAAAACTGAACAAGCAGACAAATTTAAACATAATTTCTGCTTACTATCCCAGTGGCCCAAAGGCAGATAATACAGACTGGATAAAAAAACCTTCCTTTTTCAAACAACAAATGGGTAATACTGGGAGATTTTAATGCGCATGCTCCATTTTGGGAATATGGTTGCACCACTATAACTTGCAACCGTTTAGTTGAAAATATTGTTGACTCCAAATTGGTTTTATTAAACGATGGTAGTATTACCAGACTGCCAGACATTTCCACTCATAAACCTACTTCTATTGATTTATCTTTAATTTCTCCGGAATTGGCAGTAAACTCGGTATGGTCAACAGAGGATGATACTTTGGGCAGCGATCATTTCCCAATCATCATACAGTTAAAGGAACATATTGAAAATGAAGAAGATGGAAATGAAGATAGTATCCCAAAATTTTCATATAAAAATGCAAACTGGTCTCTGTATGAAAAGATCTTGTCCAATACACATTTCAGTAGTATTGAAAATGAAGGTATAGATGCATATTATACAGAGTTTTGTCGACATGTCTTACAGGCTGCCGGAAAATCTATTCCTATTTGTAAAGATGCCCAACAGTGGAAATATGTTGGTAATTCATGGTGGAATTTAGACTGTGCGATAGCTGTAGCTCTTAAAAAAGAAGCTTATAAAGCTTGGCTGAAAGTGAGAACAGATGAAAACTTCATAGCGATGAAACATGCCAAAAATAACAGTAACAGGGTTGTTGCCCGAGCGAAAAGAATACATTTCTCAGAATTTTGTAGATCCAAAATATCGGAATCAAAAGATATCCATAAGGTTTGGAAAATGGTTAAAAAATTGAAAAATGGTTATTGCTTGCAACAGTACCCAATTAAGTTAGACAATAATGCTCTTCCATCCTCACAGGAGAAAGCTGAGGCATTCGTCAAAATATTTTCAGAAAATAACTTGCTGTCTAGTCTCAGTCCATCTATCAGGTGTTTTAGAGAGGAGGAAGAAAAACGAACTATCTATCAGGATCCACCACCAAATCATTTCCATTATTTAAACGCTCCTATTACATATGATGAATTTTGTGAGACGTTAGAATCTTTTTCTTCAAATTCAAGTGCTGTTGGCCTAGATGGTATATCCTATCAACTGTTATACCACTTGCCTTCACATTGGAAACGATTACTGCACTCATTTTACCAAAAATGTTGGTTTAATGGAACTCTCCCTAGTATCTGGAAGAGATCTGTTGTAGTCCCAGTTCCAAAACAAGGTAAGCCCAGGTCAGACATTGGAAGCTACAGGCCAATAGCACTAACCTCTCACGTTGGAAAGTTGTTAGAAAAGATTATACAAAGACGTCTTTTATATTTTTGTGAAAAAGAAAGTATAATCCCAGTGAATCAAGCGGGATTTCGCAAAGGTCGATGTACAATAGATCTTTTGGTGAAACTTACAAGTCAAATTAAAAAGCAGTTTGCTAGACGGAAAAGTACACTTGCTACCTTTTTTGATATCAGAAAAGCGTATGATAGTATCTGGCACGCTAGACTACTTTATAAATTGAAAGAAATAGGAATTAATGGAACGATGTTTCAATACTTTAAAAGTTTTTTTATCGCAGAGATCCATATGTACAAGAATAGGGAAAGTTTACTCGTCTTTTCAGAGCATTGATATCGGAATTCCACAGGGTTCTATTATAGCCCCCATGTTGTTTAACATTCTTATTTATGATCTTCCAAAGATATTATCAAAAAGTGTGAGTTTAGTACAATATGCTGATGACATTGCTATGTGGATAAATACAAATATCCGAAAGCATACTGGCAAGAGAATTACGAATCATATACAGAAGATATATCAGTTAGAGATAGATAAATTAAACAACTTTATGGAAAATAACGGGCTTATTCTCTCAGGTGAAAAAACACAGTTAATGTTTTTCAATAATGGAGACAATCCAGTGTATTTGCCAAGCTTCAAATTGAATGGTTCTGAATTGCAGTACTCACAAAACATAAAATTTCTGGGTGTGAATTTAACCCCTAAACTGAACTGGCGTTTTTACATTGAAAGCTTGATAGCTAAAACAAGGAAACGTTTAAACTTATTGAAAATTATTTGTATTCAACCGTGGGCTCAAGATACAAAAACCCTCCTGCACCTAGCTAATTCTCTAATAAGATCAAAACTAGTGTACGGACAAGAAGTTTATTTTTCAGCCCCTCAAAGCCTACTGAAAAAATTGCAAAGTATAGACAGCAAAGCTCTCAAATTAGCGCTTGGTGTCCCAGTGCACACAAGCACGTTGAAGGTGTACAAAGAAATTAATATGCTATCACTGTCAGATCAACGTAGATTAGCTGTGGCCAAATATATCGCAAGAAGTCTTTCAGTACCTAACTCAGTCGAAAACGAAGTGTTGATGGATTCAATGTTGAATATCCCAAAAGAGCTCAACAGCTAGGTTATCTTTGTCCCGTTCGAAATTACACGAAAGATTCTTTTGAAAAATGCAATATTGATGTCACTTCACTCTCACCTGCTCCTGTTGTTCCCCCGGTGCCTCCATGGGAACATAGACAAGCTATCTTTGATGTAGATTACACTGATGTCCGGAAAAATGATAACATTAACATTTTAACTTCTAAAGTGAGAGAAAACTTAGAAAACAAATATTCAAATCCTTTAAAAAATTTTACGGATGGTTCCGTTTGCCAGTTAAGTGCAGGTTCAGGTTTTGTTATTCCGGCTTTAAAAGTTCAAAAAGCATACAGCCTAGGAAAAGGATTTTCTATTTTCACGGCAGAATTGTATGCTATTCTTATGGCATTACTCTTTATTTGTGATAGTAATCATTCTTTCTGTAACATTTTATTTTGTGTTGATTCTAAGGCAGTGTTAGATAGTTTGAAAGTTTGGGATGTTAAAGCAAGGAAAGATGTAATCTTTGAAATAAAGCATCTAATTAATTACATTATTTCCACAGGAATAAATATAGTCTTCTGCTGGGTCCCTTCACACTGTGGTATTTATTGGAATGAAATAGCAGATAAACTAGCCAGACGCGGGGTAATGGGCAATGCTGCAAAAAGTAATTTGAAGTTAGATATATATGAAATACATTCGTTATTGGAAAGCTGTTTCCGAACTAAGAAGTCTCAAGATAAATATGTAATGGGAACATATCCTAGACATATTTCTAGTTTAATATACAAGATACGTTTGAACTCTTGGAAGACCAAATATTCCCAAGATATAGCGTGTGCATGTTCTAAGCCATTATCTGGTGAACATATACTTTTCCATTGCCCCATTTTAAATGCTCTTTATTCAAAAGCAAACATTGAAATTTCGAAATCTAAACCGGTTCA
>CM065740.1:52974606-52979606 GCA_033310375.1 Conus canariensis
AACTACTTTGATTGTGAGATAATTGTAATATAAAAGAGATGTCTCCTTTTTTGTTCTGTGTGCAACGTGTTGGATTTGGTGACGAAACCAGCATTCATTTAGATTATGAGCGGGTAGTTATCTAATCATGGCAGCAAGAGTCACCCTACTTGTTCGTTATATACTGTTTAAACGCAGTAACCTTTGCTATCACAGAGGGATCAGACTCGGAGTCGTGTTCTTCTCTAAGGACAAGGAGACAAAGAGTGCATTCTTTCAGGGTTACTCATTGGAGCAGAGGCAGACATTTTTATCTGCAAAATAGAACAGTCTTTTTAATATTGTCATGACCCAGGACCTTTGGGGGAACCCCTGTGACACTTTGCGGTCTGGCAATCAAGACTGGCTGCTGAGAGTCAATATAATGACTTCTGGATGAAAGCTGTCATCTGATATTTGACATGTAACTTGTGGTTACTTAAGATTAATATTGTTCGGAAGCAGGAGGATAAGATAAATGACACAACAACATTACTTGTTGCTTGACTACACCCCAGTCTATCTGTGAAACATTGTAATATGACTGGAACGAAATAGAGAAGAGAGACAAGAATAGACACACGGTCTCACAACAACTATGAAAATAAAATTGGAAATGAAATGAGGCAGGCAACAGTAAACAATAAACAGTAAACAAGCGGGGTAGATTGTTCGTCTATGTATTTGTCTGACTTTATTCAAGTTTAAAAGGCTGTGCCAGTCGTGAATAAAAGTTACTCTGTGTTAGGTTTTCTTAGGGGAGCAACAGTTACCCCGCTTGTTTACTGTTTATGAAAATAAGTTGTAATGATACAACAACAGTCAAATCAAACCAAATCCAATAAAAAAAACAACTTCATTATAATCAGAAGATGAATTATAACGTGGTCGCACAAATTTATCGCAGATACATGTAGTGCGTATATGCACACACATACTCACACACATAGAATCTATTTATTATGCATAGTGTAGACTGCAAGGCATTCCGGACTGCCTGAGGTGTACCTGTTCATGCATCAGCTATTGCTACTATCTGAAAAGTGAGTTCTACCTCTGGATGAATTTCCACAGGCTACTCTTGCAAAATATATGTTTTACAATTGAGTGACAATAATTTTGAAGACGAAGTACATTTAAGATCTGATACTCATTTTCCAAAACAAACTGATAACATAGCTTCTCTTACTACGATCAGCTTACATACAACCGATCAACTCCAGAATTAATTCAGAGAAAATAGTCAGAATTTTGTCTTTGTGTACGTCATGGGAATTTAAGAAATTACATTACAACGTAAATCATTCTTCCTAAAATGAAAATGACAACAATAGCCTCGGTACAGATCGAAAAAACGTTATATCAACAAAACTTACTCTGATCATCTCAAAATGTACACTGATGGATCTCTGTTGGAAAATCAGGAAGCAGGCGTAGCCTTTGTAACTCCCTCAAAAGTGGAAAGATTTTTTTTATTGTGGAAAAAAAATACTAGATCTTCCAAAAAATGTATTTCAAACACTTCTCTGTGTTGATACAAAGTCAGTGCTATATGCCCCAGGCAAATCAAACTATACAGAAATACAAAAAGTGTCATAATTGGACCCAACTGTCTAATATGTTTTCTGATCTAAAGAGATAGCAGTGTCACATTCTCTTGGGTACTTTTACATTGTGGAATCCATTTTAATAAGAGAAAGGACAAACTAGCAAGAAGTTGGGCAAAGTGTTTAAACGATGGACACAGGTTAAGCAGTCCAGTGTACATCATGGAGGGGTACAGCATCTTACAAAATGCTCGTTGGAAACATCGAACTACTGGTGTTTAAGGAACTATATGGATTCGAATTTGCCTAACATACGATCTGTAACTGCATTTCTTCTTCTTCTTCTTCTTCTTCTTCTTCTTCTTCTTCTTCTTCTTCTTCTACTTCTGCGTACGCAGGCTGATATCCCTGCGGACACCCCCTGTATAGAAAGGTAAGGATTAATCCAATCTACCCAACAAAGGGAGTGGGAGTTTGTGTGTATGGCCGTTTTTTTTTATCTCGCAATTAAGGCAGCCATATTCCAACTTCGGGGAAGGTGCATGTTATGTATAACGTGTCATCCATACCAACGGCCAAACTGGCCTTCTCTTCCGAAAGCTGGGGATGGGATTTTACGTGTGTGCAAGATATTATGCGTGCGTCCAAACACGGAACCTCGGTTTATGGTCTCATTTGAAGGGTTGTATGGGAAATGGAGTCAGAACCAATATTAACTCCGAGGGAAAAATCCCTCTGTACCGAAACGGTTCGGCGGAGATTCGAACCCGCACCCCCAAGATTACGAATCCGGCGCTCTACCACTGAGCTATTCCGGCCCCCAAATGTAACTGCATTGATTTATGGATTCAATTGAAATGCTTTCAAAACTAAATTTAAGTAAAATGTAAACTGCAATTTCAGTTAAAAGATTTCAAATGCCCATATGCTTTTCCATTGCAGGCACATACAAATGGTTTTACCTTTTTTTTCTCTGAGTCTTCCATGGTTGAGGTTTTAAACATTCCTTTATCATTAGGTGACATTTTTTTATGGTTCACTCAAATTCCTATGTTCTTTGCTTAATTTCAATAAAGGGTCTTCTCTACCCCGTTCCTGCTTTCCAGCTTGCCTTCTTTTCTTGCATTGTCTTTTGATTAGAAAGGTACTTCTGCTACCTGTTCATCTGTTAGTGAGATTGTCTTTTCGTTTCACTTTTTGTGTGTCTAAGATCACGTAAAGTGAACAGAAAGTATATAGAAGGATGTTCACATATCCTCTCTCTCTCTCTCTCTCTCTCTCTCTCTCTCTCTCTCTCTCTCTCTCTCTCTCTCTCTCTCTCTCTCTGTTATACAGGATCGTTTCTGATAATATGTGTGGTACAGAAACTGTATTGCACGACAAGGAGCTCTATCTTCTAAATATCTATCTATTTGTCTGTCTGTCTGTCTGTCTGTCTGTCTGTCTATTTATCTGTCTATCTCTCTATCTGTCTAGCTATCCATATATCTATCTGTTTATCTAGCTAGCTAGCTAGCTAGCTGTCTAGCCATCCATCCATCTATCTGTTTATCTATCTATCTATCTATCTATCTATCTATCTATCTATCTATCTATCTATCTATCTATCTATCTATCTATCTATCTATCTATCTATCTATCTATCTATCTATCTATCTCACATAAGAGTTTTGTTCTGAAACTGGTCGGTAGAAACCCTGTCACGCTCTTCCGAGAGTTTCATCAGACCAATTTTACAACAAGACTGGAAAGAGAGAATATACTGTGGAGTTACAACTAACCTTGAAGAACAGATAGCGCAAGTATCACACGGTTAAATTTCATAACACTGTTTAACCGATCTAAAATCATCAACACAGAGTGAGAGATCATAGACAGTAGAATGGTAAGCAGTGACGCTCAGCCTTCAAATTATTATGATACTGAATAATATCAAAGAACCGCCAGGAAATTCATTAATGGACTTTTAAACATTGTCTGAAATGATTCTTGTTTACAGCCACAGGCGGGACACACTCTGAACACAATGTCCAATCTTTGGGCAAGACGTGCAACTGAAATGTTAATATACTCAGAGGCATAAAAAACGCGAAAAATAGAGACAGTGCACGATTGTTCACATTGTGAACAGGACGTAAGCAATGTCGTTGGCACGTGCAACATTAGCAGTACGTGGTGTCTTGGCCGGTTGTAACCTCGTAACAGTGGGTGAATGTTGCCGGGTCAGCGTTTTTGGCACAAGGAGTGCATTTGCCATGTGGACTACCTACGCCACGTGCATCAATGTGAATTGCAACTCAATGTGGCCCCGATTGTGGGGCTATAAATTTCCAAACCCCAAAAAGTTCAAATTATCCCTTCCAGCGGCGCCAACATAATGCCGAGACTTTCTCGTCAAGATCGTTGCATAGCAATGGGGCAGCTGCAGGCCGGGGTTCCAATGAGGCAGGTCGCTATCGCATTCAGAGTCCACATTTCCACCGTCTATCGCCTTCTGGACTGCTTTCAAGCAAGAAACACCACTGATGACAGACCGAGGAGCGGCAGACCGAGGGTCACCACAGCAGCCCAAGACCGCCATCTTCTGCGTCAGCATCGACGGGAGCCTTACCAAACCGCTGCCAACACAGCCAGGAACACCATCGGCAACCATGGCAGGCCAATCAGCAGCAGGACCGTGCGTCGCCGACTGAAAACAGTTGGTCTCCAATGCAGGCGTCCAGCCCGGCGACCTATCCTGACACTCAAGCATCGCCAGAACCGTCTGCAGTGGGCACAGATCCACGTGCATTGGCGCCATCGGGACTGGGGCCGAGTCCTCTTCAGTGATGAAAGCCGGTTCTGCGTCGACCCAGGCGATGGCCGCATCCCGATCTGGAGAAGAGCGGGGGAACGCTTCACGGATGCCAACATCACCGAAAGGGACCCATGGGGTGGTGAAAGCATCATGATATGGGGGGCTATCGGCATGAATCGCCGTATTGGGCCAGTCGTCTTCCAGAATGTGGGTCCAGGACGTGGTAACGGGGTCACTGCTGTTCATTACATCGACCAAGTTCTGAGGCCCCCCATCCTGCCGCATTTCCAGCGGCATCCACAGAACCTGTTTCAGCAGGACAACGCAAGGCCGCACACTGCCCGCGCTACGCAGAACTTCCTGAGGCAGAACAACATCAATCTGCTGCCTCACCCAGCCCGTTCTCCCGACCTTAACCCAATAGAGCATTTCTGGGATGCCCTTCAGAGGCAGTTGAATCAGCTCAACCCCAGACCCCAGACAGCAGCTCAGCTTGCTGTCGCTGTGGGCCAGGTGTGGTGGCAAGCCCCCCAGAGGCAGACCAACACTCTGGTGCGCTCGATGTACCGCAGGTGCACAGCTGTGATCAAGGCTCGAGGTGGTCACACCAGATACTGACATTCTGCTGTTAACACAGG
>CM065740.1:52982106-52984606 GCA_033310375.1 Conus canariensis
TCTTCTGAGGACTCTCTGCTGCCACGCTCTCCACGAGTTTCTTTCTACTGATGCATGGGTAAACCATTGACTTCCGGGAATAGGCCGGAGGACGTCCGGGAAAGACCGGAGGACACTGGGAAAGACCAGAGCCAAGGGCTCTGTGGGCTGGCTCCCCACTTTGCCTTAAACATGTGGCTACTAAGAATAAAAGGAAAAGATGCTCCCAGGATTCACCGAAAGGGGGAGAGAATGATGAATCCATCGGTGCTCAACCAATCATGACTGCAAATCCCAAACGGACTATGAACATGGACCAAATGGAATATCCATGTGTCTGTGGAAAGCGTTTCGCTACCACCCGTGGCATGAAGATCCACAGAACAAAGATGGGATGTGTGAAGACTCATCTGAATGAGCAGCAGCGCACTGCATCAGCAGATAAGACGTCGGAAGACCAAGGCCAGGATTCAAACCACAGTGCCAAGGACATCCACGCTGTTGGTTCGGATGAGGAATTTGCACAGGCCCTCGATGCCAGGCGCCTGAAACTCAACCTGCCACGAGCAAACGAAACTGAAGATTGGGAGAAACTGGATGCAAAAATCGTCCAAAGACTCGATGCACTGATAGGGAAAAGCACCCTGGAACACAAACTAGCCACATATGGGGACATTGTGTATGCCACATGTAGAGACGCCTATGGAGCAAAACTACCCAAAGAGAAAACACCTCCAAAGAAATCCAGACGCCAAGAAAAGATGGACAAGATCAGGGTCCAAAAGAAAAACCTCAAGATGCAAATGAAGACCGCACTGCCAGCTGAAAAACAAGGCTTGGAAAAACTGTGGAAAGACCTGAAAGAAAAACACAGCGCCCTCAGCAAAGCGGAATCTGCGAGGAAGAGGAAGAGCAAAAAGAAGAAGACACAAGAGCGCTTCTTCAGAGACCCCTTCCAGTTTGCCAGAACACTGTTTGAGCAGCCAAAATCTGGGACCCTAAGTGTGGACAAAGGAGTTCTTGAGCAGCATCTGAGGAAAACATACTCTGACCCACAGAGCAAAGCACCATTCGACATTCAAGGTCTGGTGTGGCCAACCAACCCTGAGGAACAGTTCAGTGGCAAGCCTCCAACGTTGGCGGAAATCAAGAAGGTGGTCGACAAAGCCAGAGCCAAATCATCACCAGGGCCAAACGGAATACCTTACCAGCTTTACAAGAAATGTCCCAAGGTGCTAGAGTGGCTCCACAGGCTGCTGCGATCGTCTTGGAGAAACCAGAAGATCAGCGGCCAGTGGATGATGGCAGATGGTGTGTACATCCCCAAAGAGGAAAACTCAAGTGACATCAGCCAGTTCAGGCCAATATCACTACTGAACGTTGAAGGGAAAATCTTCTTCTCTGTCATGGCAGCAAGGCTGACCAAGTACCTCATGGAAAACAAGTACTTGGATGTGTCAGTCCAGAAAGGTGGCATCCCAGGCGTGGCTGGCTGTGTAGAACACGCCACAATGATCTGGGACGCAATCCAAAAAGCAAAAACAGAAAAGAGAGACCTGGACGTAGTGTGGCTTGATCTGGCAAACGCATATGGATCTGTGCCCCATGAGATGATACAGTTGGCTCTTGAGATGTACCATGTGCCAAAGAACATCCGCGACATGCTCAAGAAGTACTTCAATGGCTTCTCAATGCGGTTCTCTACCAAGGAGTACACAACAGACTGGATCAACTTGGAAGTGGGTATTGCAATGGGCTGTGCAATTTCCCCAATACTGTTCGTGCTGGCAATGGAACTCATCTTGAAAGCAGCAACAAACAACGCGAGACAAACAGACCTTGGCGATGGATACAAGATGCCTCCTCTCAAGGCCTTCATGGATGACACTACAGTGATTTCATCCAGAGAAGACGAGACACGTCATGTGCTGGAGAGGCTGGACGACATAGTTGCCTCATCCAGAATGAAGTTCAAGCCAAAGAAATCACGGAGTCTCTCACTGAGGAAAGGAAAAGTGGCCGAAACTGTGGTCTTCAGTGTTGCCAACCAGGCCATTCCAACAGTCACAGAAGAACCAGTCAAGAGCCTTGGAAGATGGTATGATGATACGCTGAAAGACACACAAAGAGCAAAAGAAACCAAGCAGATGGCGGAGGAAGGCTTGGAGACCATTGACCAGTGTGGGCTCCCTGGCAAATACAAGGTCTGGTGTCTGCAGTTCATGCTGATACCAAAGCTCCTATGGTCCCCTGATGATATACGACATCTGCACCAGCATAGTGGAGGCAATGGAAGCCAAAATCAACAAGTTCACTAGGAAATGGCTTGGTGTCCCACCCTGTCTGACTGACATAGCGCTGTACTGTTGCCAAGCAAAGCTGAAACTACCACTGAAATCCATCCTGGAGGAATACAAAGCAGGGAAGATCAGACTTCAAAGCATGCTGGAGGACTCAGGAGACAAGGTGGTAGAAGCAATCAAGCCCCAGCTGAAGACAGGCAGAAAATGGAAAGTTCAAG
>CM065740.1:52992106-53002106 GCA_033310375.1 Conus canariensis
CTTAGATCTAACGTAGAAAAATATTGGTCAGTTGTGATCGAACTTCATCGATTGTGTGTGTGTGTGTGTGTGTGTGTGTGTGTGTGTGTGTGTGTGAGTGTGTGTGTGTGTGTGTGTGTGTGTGTGTGTGTGTGTGTGTGTGTGTGTGTGTGAGTGTGTGCGTGTGCGTGTGCGTGTGTGTGTGCGTTTATCTACATTTGATTTACTTTTGTCAGCAAGTCAGAATTCTGCTTTGCCAGATCAGAATTTTCATTAACTTGAATCCCAACCACTTTCTGTAAATCCCTCACACCACTATATAACGCAGCAAACTAACCACTTTCTGTAAATCCCTTACACCACTATATAACGCAGCAAACTAACCACTTACTGTAAATCCCTTACACCACTATATAACGCAGCAAACTAACCACTTTCTGTAAATCCCTCACACCACTATATAACGCAGCAAACTAACCACTTTCTGTAAATCCCTCACACCACTATATAACGCAGCAAACTAACCACTTTCTGTAAATCCCTCACACCACTATATAACGCAGCAAACTAACCACTTACTGTAAATCCCTTACACCACTATATAACGCAGCAAACTAACCACTTACTGTAAATCCCTTACACCACTATATAACGCAGCAAACTAACCACTTTCTGTAAATCCCTCACACCGCTATATAACGCAGCAAACTAACCACTTTCTGTAAATCCCTCACACCGCTATATAACGCAGCAAACTAACCACTTTCTGTAAATCCCTCACACCACTATATAACGCAGCAAACTAACCACTTTCTGTAAATCCCTCACACCACTATATAACGCAGCAAACTAACCACTTACTGTAAATCCCTTACACCACTATATAACGCAGCAAACTAACCACTTACTGTAAATCCCTCACACCACTATATAACGCAGCAAACTAACCACTTACTGTAAATCCCTTACACCACTATATAACGCAGCAAAACTAACCACTTTCTGTAAATCCCTCACACCACTATATAACGCAGCAAACTAACCACTTACTGTAAATCCCTCACACCACTATATAACGCAGCAAACTAACCACTTACTGTAAATCCCTTACACCACTATATAACGCAGCAAACTAACCACTTACTGTAAATCCCTCACACCACTATATAACGCAGCAAACTAACCACTTACTGTAAATCCCTTACACCACTATATAACGCAGCAAACTAACCACTTTCTGTAAATCCCTCACACTGCTATATAACGCAGCAAACTAACCACTTACTGTAAATCCCTTACACCACTATATAACGCAGCAAACTAACCACTTTCTGTAAATCCCTCACACCACTATATAACGCAGCAAACTAACCACTTACTGTAAATCCCTTACACCACTATATAACGCAGCAAACTAACCACTTTCTGTAAATCCCTCACACCACTATATAACGCAGCAAACTAACCACTTACTGTAAATCCCTTACACCACTATATAACGCAGCAAACTAACCACTTTCTGTAAATCCCTCACACCACTATATAACGCAGCAAACTAACCACTTACTGTAAATCCCTTACACCACTATATAACGCAGCAAACTAACCACTTTCTGTAAATCCCTCACACCACTATATAACGCAGCAAACTAACCACTTACTGTAAATCCCTTACACCACTATATAACGCAGCAAACTAACCACTTTCTGTAAATCCCTTACACCACTATATAACGCAGCAAACTAACCACTTTCTGTAAATCCCTTACACCACTATATAACGCAGCAAACTAACCACTTTCTGTAAATCCCTCACACCACTATATAACGCAGCAAACTAACCACTTTCTGTAAATCCCTTACACCACTATATAACGCAGCAAACTAACCACTTTCTGTAAATCCCTTACACCACTATATAACGCAGCAAACTAACCACTTTCTGTAAATCCCTCACACAGTTTTATAACGCAGCAAACTAACCACTTTCTGTAAATCCCTTACACCACTATATAACGCAGCAAACTAACCACTTTCTGTAAATCCCTCACACCACTATATAACGCAGCAAACTAACCACTTTCTGTAAATCCCTCACACCACTATATAACGCAGCAAACTAACCACTTTCTGTAAATCCCTCACACAGTTTTATAACGCAGCAAACTAACCACTTTCTGTAAATCCCTTACACCACTATATAACGCAGCAAACTAACCACTTTCTGTAAATCCCTCACACCACTATATAACGCAGCAAACTAACCACTTTCTGTAAATCCCTCACACCACTATATAACGCAGCAAACTAACCACTTACTGTAAATCCCTTACACCACTATATAACGCAGCAAACTAACCACTTTCTGTAAATCCCTCACACAGTTTTATAACGCAGCAAACTAACCACTTTCTGTAAATCCCTCACACTGCTATGTTACGCAGAAAAAAAATAAATCTAACCACTTTCTGTAAATCCCTTACACCACTATATAACGCAGCAAACTAATCATTGGAGCGCTTTATCCTCTTTGCAAAGTCACTAAGAATTCTGTTCATTTAACTGAAAGTACGTTTCATGGGATTCAGCATTCCCATGATGTTGGCGCTGGAAGGCTGTTGTGGAGAAGACGGGTCGTTGGTCCATTGTCTCCAGAAGTACCAGCCTGTTCCACGCTAATTCTGGGCCCAGCACTGCCTGGCCGGATCTCCCTGTAACCATCTGCATCGGTTGGTCCTGGATTCTGGCCCACGTCACCGCAGTACAAAGGTGGTCCCCCAAACAAAACAAACAAAACAAAAAACACAAAACAAAAAACAACACAACACAACAAAACAAAACACAAAACAACAATAACGAAACACAATACAAAACACAACACAAACACAACAAAACAAAAGACAAAACAAGAACAAGGAAACACAATACAATGCAACAAAACAAAACAAATGAAAACGAAACACAACCAACCAATTCAAACAAAACAAAACAAAACACAGCACAACAAAATACAATTCAAAACAAAGCAAACAAAACGAAACACAACACAACAAAACGAAACACAACACAACAAAACAAAACGAGACACAACAAAACAAAACGAAACACAACGCCCATTTTGCGCCAAATTGGATGAAGGTAGGTGATTGCTCGTTCATTTTCATTGTCCCGAGTGTTGTGTATCGTGCCTGTGGAAGACTCAAGAGGTCGAAACGCGTCGTGTTTTGTCTCGTGATTGGTTTGTAAGTGTTCTTCACCGGAGCTTTATCAATAACTTTTCAAATTTGAAACACAACAACAAACAAACCACGACACAACAAAACACAACACCAAAAAAAACCCAACAAAAACACGATGAAACAAAACAAAAAATGACAAACGAAACCAAACCAAACCGTACCAAATCAAAACAAACTGTATCAAACCAAAACAAACCTAACCCAACCCAACCCAACCCAACCAAACCCAACCAAATCCAACCCAACCCAACCCAACCGAACTGATCCAAACCAAACTGTCACAGAGTGGAGTGAGGGGTGTTTGAATAAAGACCTGTTATATCTGTCTGCTGGATGTTTGAAGGCGTGTAAGTTGTGTGTGTATTTTATCAAATCAATCTCCCTTTCACTCACTCACACCACCCTACACATAATAGCCCAAACCGGAGTCTAGTGAGGAGTGCACATTTAATAACAATGAAATGGAAGTGTTTTTTTCTGTTAGCACATGGGCAATATCAACATGCAAGTGTAAACTAATTCATCACAATTGTGTGCACCCACACGCCCTGTTAGGCTAGAAAATGATTCATAGTTTTATTCATGACACAATACAGTAACATGAGGGAGAAGGATTCATATCATCACTCATGACATGACACAATACCAACATCAACAACAACAACAATGTTTACTTTCTTACAAAAGATAATCGTTTGAGTCTCTCTGGATATGGTTCCGGATATCACGTAGCAAGTCAGGTGTGCTGCTGTCCAAGCTGGGTGTTGACTTGCGCGCACACACACACACACACACACACACACACACACCACACACACACTATATATATATATATATATATATATATTATATAAAAGAAACCACTCTGATTTCAATTTCGGATGCACGGAAGGCAGTCCGCACAATATCACTGCTGTGACTGTGCACAGAAGAAGAAACTGGTTCAATACCTGTGACTGTGCACAGGGGAAGATGAAGTCGGTCCCACACCTGCAACTTGGCACAGGGGAACAAAGTTGCAAGTAGAGCACTGGTCAGCCGTCCGGAAGGAAGTCAAGGCTGCTCAGGAGGTAGGCAGGCCAATAGCTGTCAAAGATGAAGGCACTGGGGAAGAGGAGGCAAGTCCTGGCCACCCAGAAGGCTACCATACCACACAGGAAGGGGAAGCAGGACCGCACAGGCACTCCCACCAGAGCACACAACCAGCCAGGCAAGCACCCCAGACAAAAAATCCCTACAGAGTGAACGACACCATATATACCCAATCTACCAACTATTCAACATCAAAAGTAGTGGTAGATTAGAAAGAGCGGAATCGAAATGACCAAGCCTGTACAACTCAGCAAAAACACACAAACGAGCAAACTGACCGAGCATTTTCGAAAACAAACGCAAATATTTCAAAGTCTGAACATTTTGATCTAAAATGTCTAAAGAAAGCGCTATCAGTTTATACAATTGTACAATGAATCGACAGGGTGAGCAAAATAAAATATTCTTACCCTCTGGGGGGGATTAGTGAGCACTACCCGGCCAACAAGCGGGGACAGCGAGCGTATGGAGCAGATGTGCCTGCTTCCACATCCATCCTCGGTCTGTGCAAGTCTATCCGTTGAACTGGTCAAGGTTCAGTGGTGAGTAATGTTCACACCCGAAACAAGGAGAGAAAGAAAGAAAAAAATCAATCCCTCTGGCTATGCACACAGAAGATGCGAAATTACTCGTCGAGAATTGTGCCTGTGACACAATCCAAACCAAACCAAACCAATATAAAAACAAAGCCGTGATGAAAATGCCAGACATTACACCGTCCGTTCATGTTCCCGGTGTCAACGTGGCGAATCTCATGCGGTCTTCTCTGTGGCTGTCTTCACCACACAGCAGACACAGACAGAGTGAAAGAACCACAGATGGACTTGAACGTCCAGTAATGCTTATGAGACGGTGGGTGATGCTGCAGGTCATGGGTCGGGATTCTGGTACCGAAGAAAAATCATCAGCACAGCCTCTGGCACTGTCTGTGCACGCTCACCCCTTTATCACCGTGACCTTATACCCACGTGAAATCATGTGCACGACCACATTCATCTGGTGTGGATTGTCACACGTTTTATCACCGTGACCTTATACCCACGTGAAATCATGTGCACGGCCACATTCATCTGGTGTGGATTGTCACACGTTTTATCACCGTGACCTTATACCCACGTGGAATCATGTGCACGGCCACATTCATCTGGTGTGGATTGTCACACGTTTTATCACCGTGACCTTATACCCACGTGAAATCATGTGCACGGCCACATTCATCTGGTGTGGATTGTCACACGTTTTATCACCGTGACCTTATACCCACGTGGAATCATGTGCACGACCACATTCATCTGGTGTGGATTGTCACACGTTTTATCACCGTGACCTTATACCCACGTGGAATCATGGGCACGACCACATTCATCTGGTGTGGATTGTCACACGTTTTATCACCGTGACCTTATACCCACGTGGAATCATGTGCACGACACATTCATCTGGTGTGGATTGTCACACGTTTTATCCTTTTTTCTTATCTATTGCCCCAGTGGTGTCATTTCCATCAAAATCAGATTCTTCAGACGTTCGCACGTTTATCCTCGATACCTCATGCCCCTATTGGTATGACCGTTCGGATTTTCTGTGCACAGTCACACGTTTATACGTATTTCCTGGGAATCAGAAGCATACATGTTTGTGTGTGTGTGTGCATGTGCGTGTGTGTGTGTGTGTGTGTGTGTGTGTGTGTGTGTGTGTGCGTGTGTGTGTGTGAGTGAGTGTGTGTTGTAGTGTGTGTATGTGTGTATAGTGTTGCGTGTGTCATTGGAGGAAATCAGCATAAGAACAAACTCCGATTTCAACTCCAAGTGAATCAATTCTGCTATACGGATGCGAGACATGCCGACAACACAGAACGATGCAACAAAGATTCAGACTTCTGAGGCGCATCTACAAAACGATGCAGGAGAGATCCGGAAACGAACACTCAGTGGAACGTGCGGGACAGGAACCATGACCAGCGATACTGCGAAGGAAGTGGCCTGATCGGACACACCCTCAGGAAGCAGGGATCCAGCCACATGCCAAGCCTGACCTGAACCCGCAGGAAGAGAGAGAGCCACTGCACAGTGGAGGCGAGACACTGAGGCGGAGCTGAAACAACAAGGGACCAACTGGACTGGAATGACCAGAACAGCCCAGAACAGAGTGTGATGGCGAAGGGTCGTCGATGGCCTATGCTTCACCGGGAGCGATGGGCATAATGATGATGAATGACACAATGGAGAAAATATATCATGTGTTATGTACCCAAACTTAACATGTACGGTCCTGTAAAATTTCTCAATAAGAAAATTAGTGATTTTGATAAGACGTTTTCATTTCATATGTTAACTTTGCAGATCAAGTAATATTGAGTAATTTGCATGACTTATTAGCTAAGTTGTTATTCTGTAATGACAAGTTTAGAGTTTGTAATGACGTAATCGACTTTTAAAAGGTAGATAACAAAGCAGATATTTCTAGTTGAAAGCGTTGTTAATGAAGAAGGAATTTTCTCGATCACAGCCAATTTTCTGAAAAATATGATTGAATTATCTCGAATACTTAAGATGTATATCATCATAGCAGGGTCCACAGTGTCAAGAACATTTATTTACTGGACAAAAGTTACAGACATTTTTTGCTGATAGTTTAGGCCCTTACCTTTCAATCTGGATCCGGACCCAAGTCATTCTTTTGATGTGTCACTTGAAAGGGTGATGCAAACATTGCTACATATGCGTCACCTCGTACGCACGCTTTGAAGCCACTCTAAATGCATAATACTTTGAATGTTCAGGTCTAAAGTGCACACATTAACTACATTTTAATGTTAACGAAGTTTCTGCAAGCACTTTTGAAAGTTCAAGTTAAATATCTCCAATGTTTGCTTTACTTAGGTCAAAATAGCGGAGTCTTTACTGTCAAGAATGTGGCAAAGAAATTCATTATTTTTTGCATTTACATGATCTGCTAGTCTGTGAGCAATCCGATTCACTTTTACATCCACAATGAATCAGGTCTCTGCATGCTTTTGCAGCTGGTTCTAGAGAAGTCCAGTATGGTTGAAATGTCTTTGACGACTGGCTTTTGGTCCAGCCCCAGTCCTCAGGTGAAGGCAAGTCATCCTGGGTCTCATCGAAGATTGCCCAGATACTTGCCTGGTACAATGCACGTTTTGCATGCTGCAACAGAGCTGCTTGACTGGGAGGAACATTTTCTATTGCGTTTTCCTTCCGGCAGACTAGAGCCCTTCGACATTCGTTCACTGTGTCCAAATTGCTGGTTTTGTCATACATGACAACAGCGAAACGTTCAAGCAGTTTGAATTCCTCACAGTCTTCCTGGAGATGGCAGAAGGGTTTCTTCATTGGTTTCTGGAAAGCTTTGGTAACATCTGGATAGCAGCGCCAGGCCTCTCATGCTGTGCGTTTTCCTCGGCCAAAGAAAGCTGACGCACAGTCACATCCTGTAAAGGCGTGGAATGCTGGCAAAGCTTCTGACTTGTTCTTTCCGATTCTTGAGAAAATGTCATTGATGTGTATATGTGTAAAGTTCTTTCCAATGCCAAAGTCAACCCATATGCTTAATTCTGGACAGATCACTTGTAGACTGTGAAATTTCCCTAGGAGAATTGCGATAACATCTGTGTCAACAGTCCGAACGAGGCAATCAGTTGCACCTTTCTTCACTGCATCAGTTAAATGAAACACAATCCGAGTGTCAGCTTCTTCTTGATGGCAAACTGAGATACCGTCACTGGGACCATGAACGATGGCCTTTTCCCCTCCGCTTACAACAACTACTTTCTCTGGATGGAAGTGAGTTTCTTCAATGACAACTGATAGGAAATTCTTGAGTTTTGTTTTGTTCTCAGGATCTCTCAGGAAGTCTTGCCAGTTGTGCGGGATCTTGGTTTGCTTTTCAAACAGGCTACTTTCAGCATACGTATCCCACACTATGTCTAGTCTCTTCGTATTCTCCAGCTGCTGAGATACGTATGGAAGGAAGACATCTTTTGCAAAATCATCAAATGTTGAGCTACCACGAGGGGATAAGAAATGAAGTACAGCAGTACCGTCCAGCACCTTGACGTCAGACATAACAGGGGATTCAACCACCGCAACTGTATCAGTTTTTGTTTCAACAGTTTCCACGTTTGGTGTCAGTTGTGAGGTACCTAACAGAGCTGCAGGCACTTCGGCAAGGGCTTCAGCAAGGTCTGTGTCATCAGTGTCTATACTGTCGATTTCATCCAGTTGATAAGCAGATTCCAGATCCCCAAGAATCGGTTGGACTTCTGCTTGCTCAGCTCTCAGCAAACAAGGCAACAGATCACTCTTCGCGCCTGCTCGAATCTTGTCTCTGTCCGCCAGTGAAGGTGGGTACACATGATTGTCATGTTGGAGAAAGTATCAAGATCAGTGAAGGTGGTACACATGATTGTCATGTTGGAGAAAGTATCAAGATCAGTGAAGGTGGGTACACATGATTGTCATGTTGGAAGAAAGTGTCAAGATCAGTGAAGGTGGGTACACATGATTGTCATGTTGGAAGAAAGTATCAAGATCAGTGAAGGTGGGTACACATGATTGTCATGTTGGAAGAAAGTGTCAAGATCAGCACCTCTGCTCTCAGCCACGACATATAGGCGTGAAAACAAGCTGGCGTCTTCCTTCAGTTCTTTAGTTTTGTTTGGTTGCTTCTGCTTTGAAGATGGACATCTGAAAAGACCAAGGGAATTCCTTTTGATGGGTACGTGAATTGATTTGGTCCCCTTTGCCAACACAGATTCCATATAGTCATCATACTGCTGCTTTCCAATGTTCTCAATGTTTCTTACAGTCTCTACCACATCATCAGGAAGAACATCACGAGAACTAATGTTCAGCAATTCAGGGCCAGATTCTAAGAAAGGGTTCCCCGTTGCATTAACACTTTTGATCAGAGAAACTGTTTGCTTCTTGAAGCGTTCTTGAGTTGCAAGCCCCTCTTCATGATGACTGGAATCCTCATTATCAAGTAATTCTGCCGCGAATTCTTGCATCAGTCTTGCCTGTTCAGGACCAGACAACATCCACCTTTGAAAGGCTGATGGATTTTGTGTCAGACCCACTGCCCCTCCAGACCCCTTCAACAGTGAGTTATTCTGCTCGTGTGCTTGATCGATTGGAATTGCAGAGTATCTTCTTGTCATCTTTGTCAGAACAAAGTGTCCCTGCTGTTCAAACTCCTCTAAGACGGAGTCAGGCAAGTTCTCCATGTCTCTGATGTGGACTGGGAGCCAGCGTGAATACTTCTGGTGATCTAAAGCAAAAACACCAGGGGGCCTGGCCTTCAGTGTCTCGCCATACAGTCTGAAGTTTGCTGTTCTGATCGATCTGACATAGACCAATCCTAGAAGCTCTAGACTGAGTATTGAGTCCCAGAAATGAAATGTTGGGCTCTTTGAAATCATTTCCTGTCTCCATGTTTCCATCGCTTCTTCAGTCTGAGGTCCAGCCGAAGCAAGAAATGCTCCTTTCTGGAGCTGTGCAAGTGCTAGAGCACTGATTTGATGCGCACGTCTTGTTCTTGTCAGGTGTGAACAACGCAAGAATGACTCTGCAATACCTGAAGACGCAACCTCTGCCTCTACCAGAGCAACAGTCCACCCTGAACATTCCAAGTAGTCTCCAATGGTATCCCAAAATTTCATCTTGACATGA
>CM065740.1:53009606-53029606 GCA_033310375.1 Conus canariensis
TCGATTGAAAAAAAGTTTATAAGTTAATTCACGTGATCTTAGATAGCAGAAATATTCTCCAGAATGTATTCTGCTCTATTTTCTTTTACGTCTTCATACCATATTGCTTTTGATTGTTTTATTCCCTTTATCTCTCACACAGATTTCAATTCTGAATTGATTTTTGTCGCATTTCTTCTTTCGCTTCTTTAAATGTTCATTCGTTATTCATATCTATTGCATTGTTACTGAACGGTCTGCTTTCCGTCTGAATTCTTATCTTCTTCAGGCTGGCATACGAACCAGATCAAGGCCTTATTTTCATATCCATTAAGTCCAGATAACAACTGATCTGACATTTAAATTTTTCTTATTCAGGTTATCAGAATGTTAGAATGTTGGAAAACGTTTTCTTTTTAATTTTAGTGTTTTCATTCGAAGTATAGTCCTGCAAATTAAATTATATTTCTGAATGTTCTTCTGTATACATTGCTTAACGTTTAAAACGGGGCATTTGTTAATTTAAAAAGCAGGGTATTTTGTTACATATATTTTCAAAACATTGATCTTTAAGCCACAATAATATGTATCTGCAATGTATTATTCAACACATGCTGTCACCAGAAGCAAGGCAATATTTTCGTAGTGTTAAATGTTCAAATTGTTAGTATATGTAGTGGAAAAAGAGTTTTCATTAATGGACGTAGCATGAATACATTTGATTTGAACAACATGTATGTTCTATTTCGAGATTTGCTTCATATATTAAAAAAAGCGCCTAGAAATAGAATACATGTCTTCAGCTTAAATCTAAATTGAATTTCATCAACTGCATGCTGAAATCCAGAATGTCATCCGTTTTAATGTTCTAAGTATAGCCAGATTGTACACTTGTTTAATTAAATTTTATGGCTACTTTTTTACTGTTACTGTAGTCAAAAAGGAAGATTTACGTTAGCAGCTCAGAAACAGATGCCGTGTATTGTTTCTTGCCTTTGCAGAAATTAAATACATTCTACATCTCTGTACTCTAGAGAAGTGGTACTGTTGGCATTGAGTCGGTGCAGCTGGCCGGAAAATGCTAAATGTGTATTCCTTTAAGGGAAAAGGGAGTGGTGTATGGATAGGGGGGTGGGGATGGGCGGTGGGGTGGGTCTCTACTTTTGATACAGTTCTTATTCTGAATCCAGTTTTTGCGTTTAATGGCCGTGCATCCGATATGAATTAAGATTTACGAACAAAACTCTCTGGCAGGAACACAGTATTTGTCGCAGTGTCCTTAAAGACACTACGCCCTGACCCTGCTGATGCTAATGTTTACTTCAGAGGAAGGCTCAGTTAAGGCGCAGATATAACGGGTCTTCATAATCCGACCTCAAAACAGTATAAATTGTGTTCTTTCTTTTTTTTTCCCTTTGGAAACCGTTAAGTTTCAAAACGGAGTGACTGAGGGCGGAAAATGCAGCAAAATTTGAAAATAGAGGGGGTTAGTTACCGCCAAGGACACAGACAAACAGAGTAATAGTAATAATAATAATGTTAATTTTTATAGCGCCTATTCTCTAAAGAATAGGGCTCTAAGCTCTTTACATATAATATGATAAACACTCGTTTACGCAACGGGCTGCCTACCTGGGTAGTGCCGACTGAAGAGCTGCCTGCCGGCGCATCATTCAGTCGTTTCCCGTGTCATCCGGTCAATATCGTGCACTCAATTTCCTTATTTCCTTCATTCTTTCCATTTCACACGCAGGGTGCATGCTACGTGTAACGTGTCATCCATACCAACGGCCAAACTGGTCTTCTCTTCCGAAAGTTGGTGATGGGATTTTACGTGTGTGCAAGATGTTATGCGTGCGTTCACACACAGAACCTCGGTTTATAGTCTCTACATGACTAGACACAATGCATTTCGACCTCGTGGATCTTCTTCATGTTAAGACAGTGACAAAGAACAAGAAACCACTTCGTTGCTATTAGCGATTCTCCTGTTTGTCTCGTAATTAAAAATTGTTTATTTCCCGTTGACAAGAGTGGCCCTGGAGTGGCCCAAGTTACTGAACGTTTGACGAGGAAGGTCTGGTGGTGTTGTGGGTGGCTTCCCATTACGGAAAGAGAGAGAGAGAGAGAGAGAGAGAGAGAGAGAGAGAGAGAGAGAGAGAGAGAGAGAGAGACGGATATGGATGTTTCTTTCATTAATAGGCCATTATCCCTCATGACAGGGTGCAGCTGAACAATCACTCCAAACTATAATATTTCCCATTGTTCAAAATTGATACATTAGGATAACAAAACAGATCGTAACTTAAACGCTTTACATGAGAACATGGACATATTTTTAATTATTCGTTCATTATTTGATGATAAAAGTAAACTTAGTCGAAAAAGACTCCGATATTACTAGTAGTTTAAAAGTTTGTATCGCACTCAGATCATTTAGTGCAGGACAACACAAGAAATGCACCTAGTCTTCTTTCATGTGTTTACATAATGGACAAATTAAATCGACTGTAGTGTGTTGTTTGTATTGGTATTGATGTACAGCAATATCCGAAATGCCAAGTCTAAATCTTGTTGTTATCATTTTAAGATGCCTGTCAAGGTTTAATATTAAATGCGTTTTATCAATAGCTATTGTGCAAGACGTTTATATGTACGAACCTCTCACTGTTTTTAACATGAATATCCCATTTTTTGCCATTTGCAGAGAACCAGTCTTTCTTTAAAGTAGAGAGAGAGAGAGAGAGAGAGAGAGAGAGAGAGAGAGAGAGAGAGAGAGAGTTGGTGCCGGGCCAGCCAAGTCGTCCGATGCTTCCCTCGCGTCTAAAGAGGGCCGGGCGGTGATCCTGCTCATTGCACTGAGCAGGGAGATCTCTTGCGCAGCAGCTTTTCGTGTTGTGGATTCCTTGAATTTGTTAACACAACGATAATTGAAAGACTGAACAGGACTTAAATGGAGGAGGAAGTTTAAACTGGGATTAATTAGCGTTTAGTGATGAAAAAGTATAATCATATACAGACCATTGCGTTCACAGCTATCCGGAATTTATAAACGAATTCCTCCTCCGTGCTGAGACAGACTTGTAAAGGGAAGTACTCCACTGCATAGTGCTAGAAATGGGTGGTGGCGTGATAAGATTTAAAAGTAACTGTAGAGAGAGTCGTTTCGTACTTTACAAAAAAGGCGTGATGTGACCTTAGAGCTTCTTTCCCGTCACTCTCAAGGCTGTAACGATGCCATGGACCAAACCGGAACGCACATGCTTGCCAGTATTCGTCTGATGATTTATGCCAACTCTCTGGTTGTAGGAGTCTGCTTTTGTATTAATCTCTGGCAGTCCCTGCTAATAACACTGGTCATGTCTGCAAAGAGAGTTACTGTCATAGATACTCAAACAATGTGTATCCCAAATATTCTCTTTTTTTCGAGAACCAGTACTGTTTAGTTCGTATGTTTTCGTGTGTGTGTGTGTGTGTGTGTGTGTGTGTGTGTGTGTGTGGGGTGTGTGTGTGTGTGTGTGTGTGTGTTTGGACAAGATCTGACTTATTCGCGAGGAAACCATTGTCTATTGTTTCCTGTACACCCAGAGAGTAAGGAATTATTCAGAAAATATGCTGAAATATTACCTCGTGCTTGCAAAGATGCAAAAATCGGCGACATAATCTTTTTAGACCGGAAACACATTGCATTCAAACAGTTGTCCCTTCCATTTAATCTCCGAAATGTTTTACATTGCTAATAGGGAATTGGCAAGTACATCTTCCAGGTCTGCTGAAGCCAATCAAAGTTGTTTTGATGGAGTTGGTAGGCAACGTTTTGAAGACTCTGTTTGAAATTGAGGCAACATTATTCACAATCAGTTTTTTTTTTTAGAGCTGTGTGATTTTTTCTTTAATTTGAGTAAACACGTGGAATAAAACTTCACCTTTCCATCCTGGCAATTAGAAAACGCTCGTTCAGTTAAAGGCTTTATTTCACAGTGTATGATAACACTCTGAATGACCTAAAATTATTATTAATCAGACAACATTTCTGCCCTGACATTCCTCGACTGAGCGCTGCATTCGATACAACAGAACATAATATTATGTTGGCTCGTCTGAAGCACTCATTGGGAATTCAGGACACAGTTCCTGTGTTAAGAGTGATACTTGAAACGAAGAGAGCACGTTCTTCCCTCTATTTACAGGGAGTCTCTCTATCACGCACAACTTGAAAGTCTGTGTGAATTGTGTGAATAACGCAAAAAGACAGAGTTCTAAATAAACACGGAAACACACAATGTTTCTTGCACGCACAAACACTGATCGACGCCACACTAATTCCTTGCAATTAAGTGCTAATTTAAAACCAAATTTCAATGGAAAACACACGCAACATGCACCGACAACCAGCGTACTTTAAGTAAACTCGTGGAACTCATTGAAAGATCCAATACAATTATTTTCATCCACTTGAGAAACCCCCAATCAATAGCTGCTCAAGAGGGTTTTTATAAAAAAAAAAAAAAAAAAAGTTCGCAACGTTTCTGACAATACACGACCTCACTTGGACTAAGTTTTCATCTGTAAAAAACTTTTATGTACAAAAAAGCACGAATGTTTGTGCCCCTCTTGCAGGTGCATGGATAATTTTATCTGGAATGTTTCAAAGTGGCTCGCCTGGTAGCATTTTCAAACCAAGATTCTCGTTAATTCGCTTACAAAGCTACGGAAACATTTCACCACACGTTTGGACTATTGCGGATGGAAATCTCTTTGTACCCAGATGTAAACATCAAGTGTACCTTCCATCGCCGACAATAATCAAAGACAGTACTCCCTCCACAAGGGCTAGATAATCAACAACATTTGGTGAATCTGACGCCATCAAAACCCTTCTGCAAAGAAATACCATTTTCAACACAGTTCATTGTGCTCTGCCGGCACAAAACTGTTCTCAAAACAGGGATATGCCAATAATAGTAACAAGGTGTTTTTTTTGTTAACATTGCCCACCAAGCTAACGTCGGATGGGGTAACCAGCTAAAAGTCACAAAACATGAGAAAGATACCCCTGGGAAAACAGAGAAAATGCAACCAAAGAAACAAAATGGCGAAATTTGCCATGAACAATTCTCATCAAGAGTGTTCTGCATATTCACTTCCAGACTCAAGGACTGGCCAGTGATAATTGAGAAATGGCTGCAAAGTGAAACAAAGTTTGCGTGGAAGATGTTATCAGTGAGTCTTATTTTGAACGTTAACATTATACCGTTTTTCACCCCACAGCAGCAATGTTCTCTCTCTCTCTCTCTCTCTCTCTCTCTCTCTCTCTCTCTCTCTCTCTTTGCATTAACATGGATTGTGGGTAGAGAAGGGTGATGGGTTTGGATCTCGTTTTTGTCTTTATTTTAAGAGAACGATTTGAAGACAAAAGCCAAGAAAGGGGATAGGCCGACAGTTGCGTATTTCGTGCGTAATTAAGGGAACTGGGTACTGGAAAACTCCCGCTATCCTGGTCTTTGTTTATCAAATAGAAGATAAGCCACACAGTTTGCCAGCGAAATATGGCAGGGGGGCAGCATTGCAAGGTTTTGATATGTTGACGTCTACCGGCTGTGCATTGATATCCTTCGTATAGCAACGGGAGGGTAGTGATGCAGGGAGAAAAAGTATTCCTAGGCATTCATTTAAACGACTGAGAGGCAGATAACCTCTGACAGGTTTCAAAGTAGTATGGTTGCAGGCGGAAATTCACACAAGAGCAACGACGGATTTACTGCGCCGCCGAACGTTAAAAATAAAACCAGCGCAAAACGAAAACAACCTTTCTGATCTTCTTCATGCAAGTTTCAAAACGAAGTGACTGAGGGTGGAAAATGAAGTAAAATACAGAAAGAGAGGGGGTTAGTTACCGCCAAGGACACAGACAAACAAAGTACAGGACAAAACACAACACAATGCATTTCGACCTCTTGGGTTTTCTTCATGCAAAAACAAATAACATTTAGGACAGTGAAAACAAGGAACGAGAAACTACTTATCTTCTCATGTTCAGCGCAAGATCATGTTATTTGCTTTTGCCTGAAGAAGACCCAAGTGGTCGAAATGCATTGTATTTGAGCTTCAAATAACATATAAAGCATGGCGGATGTTGGCCAGGTGTTCAGAAAAGCGAGTCTCTGGCGTGAGGGATGTCACACCTACATAGATTTCTCGCACACGTCACAGTGTATAGCATACACGATGTTTCAGCTCTGACGAGAGAATGTATGTTAAATTCTGAATGAGCCTTTGGGTCCATGTGGGATGGTGTCTGGCTTGTTGAGAGAACGGATGATGCAGGTGGATTTGGGCAGGAAACGTTGACAGGTTGTTTTCAAGTGGTGATTTTGTTCAGCTCGGAGCGCTAAGATGCTTTTTGTCGCTACTGATGCTGCTGCTGCTGCCGCTGCTACTACTACTATTACTACTATTGTGGTCACTGTTATATTAATTATAATATGTAGTAGTAGTAGTTGTAGTAATACTAGTAGTAGTACTGATAGTGGTAGCAGTAAAACCATAAGTAGTTTAATTCTACTTCTATTAGTACTTATACTACATCTGCTACTACTACACGTTCTGCAACTATAATAATAATAATAATAATAATAATAATAATAACAACAACAGTAACAGTAACAATAATAATAATGATAATGATGAAGATGATGGTGATAATAATAATAATAATAATGATGATGATGATGATAATAATAATAATAATAATAATATATAATAATAATAACAATAATAATAATAATGACAATTATAATCATCATCATTATTACTAACATTATTATTATAATTATCATTACTGCTGTTATCATCACTATCATTATTGTCGTTGTTGTTGTTATTGATGATGTTGATATTATTATCAGCATCAAGATTTCATTATTCAGACTATACGATGACCTTACTCCATTTGTATGTCCTAAACGTCTGAGCATTAGTATGTTTCTTAGATTTAACTTATTAGTTTTTCCATTTACTTTAATGTAAGTATCAATTTTCATCAATGTATTACCTTTATTATAGCTATTGGCATATTTCGTAGAGTCTATCTTACTTTGGGCAGTGGGCAGGTCTTTAGACCTGCATGGATAGATAGGCGACCCCACCCTCCATGAGTCTCCCAACCATGGGTCAATGGGTCCTGCTGCCTTGCAGGCTGCCTTGGGAAAGGCAAAGACTTTGGGAGTAAACCCCTAAAGAAAATTCCAGAGCGGAGCCCCTAAGACGGCTGGGTGGTGAACTCCATCATCACTCCGGTAACTCCTGTAGTCCAGTTGTGGTCAAGATGTTACGCCCTGCATCCCTCTTGGTAATAGCAGCTCGGACCGAGAGGGGGGTCGTGGCGCTTGGGCAACCCACGGCCTCCATATACTTCTTTGCCCAGGATTCATTGAGTCCACCTCTCCTTTCTGCTTTCCAAGTCCTGGGGCGACAGGCGAGTGGCGACAGTGGCAGGTGGGAGATGGCACTGGGAGCTGCTAGTCACGGATCAGCACTCAGGCGGTCAGGGCAGGATGGTCGTCACTCTACTCACCTGGGCAAGAGTAGGTTTCAGCAGCCACCTTCGCGACAGAGCAGCCCTATTCAGGGACAGCACTGCTTCCCCGTCATGGAGAGGGGCATATAAAGGGTGGCCTAAAGAAAGCTTGCCTCATCCCATCCTGCTGGCATACTGCAGATGACCCGACATCTAAAAATGTGGTCGAAATCATTCAAAAAGATCTACCACAAAGAACAAGCGCACTTTATGTGTTGGAGCCTGGAACATCCGGACTCTAATGGACAACAGGAGGAGCGACAGACCAGAGCGTCGAACAGCACTTGTGGGCCAAGAATTAAAACGTTACAAAGTTGATATTAATGCACTTAGCGAGACGCGCCTGGCAGACACTTGAGAAATCACAGAAGAAGGAGCTGGATACACCTTCTTCCGGACACGAAGGCCCCTGGAGGATAACGGAGAAGCAGGAGTAGGCTTTGCCATCCGCACCTCGCTAGTCAAGAACTTAGAGTCTCTCCCAAAGGGAATTGGTGATCATCTGATGACTATGAGACTGCCTCTCCAAGGAAAGCAGCACCTGACACTCATCAGTGTGTACGCCCCCACCATGACCTACACCCGATAACAGAAGGAACTGTTCCACCAGAGCCTCTCAAGCTTGCTATGCTGTATCCTAAAGGATGACAAGCTTTTACTTCTTGAGGACTTCAAAGCTCGTGTGGCCGAACATCACCGGACCGCATGTAGTGGGACAGGAAAACTCAAATGGCCAGCTGCTTTTTACACTCTGCGCCGAGTTTGGCTTGACCATATCAACACACTGTTCCATCTGTCGGACATCCACAAGGCCACCTGGATGCACCCTCGCTCCAGACAGTGGCACGTGAACGACTATGTGATCACTAGGCGGCGTGACATACAGGATGTCCACATCACAAGAGAAATGAGGGGAGCGGATTGCTGGACTGACCACCTGCTGATGAGGTGCCAGCTCTCCTTCTCCATCGCTAGCACCCACAGACGCCAGAAAATTGACATTAAGAAGAAGCTGGATGTCCAGAAACTGAATGATCCAGCAACAAGGGAAACCTTCGTGACCAACCTTGCGAACCAGCTCAATAGTTTACCAGATGAAACTGACTTAGACAAGGCCTTAATAAACTCTGGAAATGCAGTCTACAACTCTGCCAGGCTGTCTCTTGGGCACCCAAAGAGGAACCATCATAACTGGTTCGACAGCAACAACACGGAGATCGGCAGACGGCTACAGCAGAAGCACGAAGCCCACACAAGCTGGCTGAACGACAAGGGATCAACAGCCAAGCATGATCGTCTCAAGCATCTCAGAGGCAAGGTCCAGGCTGAGCTGAGACAGATGGAGGACAGTTAGTGGAAAGAGAAGGCTGCAGAGTTACAACAGTACGCTGATGAGCACAACTCCAAGAAGTTCTTTGCAGGCCTGAAGACTGTGTATGGCCCCTCCTCCAACGCCCTGGCACCTGTACGGACATCTGATGGCACTCTGTTTACTGAGAAGAGTGATATTGTACAGCGGTGGTGTGACCACTTCAGTCAGCTTCTGAATAGACCATCTCATATCGATCAGCAGATAAGATAAGATAATGTTGCTTATAGCCCAGCCGACCGAAAAGGGCCACATCAGGGCTGTCACCACGTTAAAATCAACTCACAAGTCATTAAAAAAACAACCCCCCCCCCCAAAAAAAAAAAAAAAAAAAAAAAAAAAAAAAACCTTTCACACATCTCTTTAAATGACATCTTCTAGAAACGCACCAGAAACTTCGTTAAAAATCTTTCATCCGTAAAATCTTAGATCAGATGAAAAATGTTAATCTCTCTCAAATACTCAAAGATCACGTCAGGCGGGACATCACTGAACAGGATTTTCATGGACTCCGCTGTAAAATGTTTGTGTCTCACATCGTCCAAGTCCCAACACTCTAAAAGAATATGTTTCATTGTGAATGGCACATGACATGGAATGCACCATGGAGCTTCCTCATTCTTTAAAAGGTACGAATGGGTAAAATACGAATGGCCAGTGTGCAGCCAGCACAGAACTGTTTCTTCTTTACGACCACCAGACGTAGATGGGAGGAACTCCTTAAGGTTTGGACGGATCTGAAAGAGTTTGTTATCCGTCTGCGTATTCCAATCCTCCTGCCAGAGGTCTCTCACATAATCATTAATTTTGGGTTTCAGATCTGAGCAGGGGATATATATGTTGGACAGTTTCTCTCTTGTGGCATTCTTGGCTAAACGATCAACCATTTCGTTCACTCCAATGCCAACATGACCAGGAACCCAAGCCAGAACAATGTTGTAACCATCCGCTTTCAACTTGCTAAAAAGTTCAAAGAAATGTAAAAGTTCTGGATGCTGAAGGTTGCGGCCAGCTATGGCCTCCAAAGCTGACAGCGAATCCGACAGAACCAGAAAGTCCCTCTTCATAGATTGTGAGATTATCTTCAATGCCAGACCCAGAGCAATAAGTTCAGCAGAATAGACAGAAGCATCTTGAGGTATATGTTCTAACAGTATCTGAGAAGGAGCACCAGGGCAATAGGCTGCACAGGCCACTCCATCCTCAGACTTGGAACCGTCAGTGAAAATTTTCTGATAAGATGGAAATTTTGAACAGAGGTCAGCATACAATGCCTTGTATGCCAGAGAGCTGGTAGACTCCTTACGAATAGCTGCAAGGTCAAAACGAATCTCTGGTGTGAAAAAGGTCCACGGAGGCTGATCCGGAAACTTGGAAAAATCGGACACAACTCCTAGGTCGAGACCTGCATTCCGCACGTGAGGCTGCATACGAAGACCAAACGGCGGAATACTGTTTGGGTTGTTTGCGAATTTGCTTTGAAACTGAGGGTCAAAGACACAGCATAGGCGGGGTTTTTTCCGGTTCCGAGAACAGTATGATGTAGTAATTCAGAGACATTTTCAGCCTGCGGTTGGACAGTGAGGGTTCACCTGCCTCTGCGTACAGGCTGTACACAGGGGTGGTGCGGAATGCTCCAAGACAGAGACGAAGCCCTTGATGGTGAATAGGATCCAAGAGTTTTAGATAAGAGGGTCTTGCAGAGCCGTACACAGCACAACCATAGTCCAGTTTGGAGGGGACCAAGGCTCTGTAGAGGTGCAGCGAAGTTTTCTTATCACACCCCAGTCAGTGTGTGCTACGACCCGCAGAATATTCAGAGCTTTCTGGCAAGAGGTTTTGAGGTTTTTGATGTGGCTGAGGAAGTTGAGTTTTTGATCAAAAATAACTCCTAGGAATTTGGCTTCTTTTACAGCTGGAATGGTGGATTTATCCAGACAAATTTCAGGATCAGCAAAAAATTGACGAAAATTGTGAAAATGGATTGATTGAGTTTTGGTACGTGAGAAGGTAAACCCGTTTTCCTCGGCCCACTGTTGGATCTTGTTGACACAAAGTTGGAGTCGACGCTGCACGCTGGCGTAAGAAGCTCCAACTGCGTACAGCGCAAAATCGTCAACGAACAGAGAGGACTCAGAACCCTGCTTACCGATTTGACAATATCGTTGATTTTAATGCTGAAAAGGGCTGAAGAAAGGATGCTCCCCTGAGGTACACCCAACTCCTGCCCATGGATGTCAGAGAGTGTGGTGCCAACACGCACCTGGAACTGTCGATCAGCCAGAAAGTTTTGGATAAACAGAGGCAGGTGACCACGAAAACCAAGTCTGTGCAGGTCCATAAGGATTCCTGATTTCCACGTGGTGTCATACGCTTTTTCTAGGTCGAAAAAGATAACGACCACATGCTGCTTATTGACAAAGGCGTTGCAGATGGTGGTTTCCAGACGGACTAAATGGTCAACTGTCGAGTGGTACTTCCGGAACCCGCACTGTTCACTGGCCAAAAGGCCATCGGTTTCCAGCTTCCACATCAGACGGGAGTTGACCATCTTTTCCATCAACTTACAGAGGCAGCTAGTCAGAGCTATTGGGCGATAGTTTGAAGGGTTGGTGAGGTCCTTTCCAGGCTTAGGAATTGGAATGATCAGGGCTTTCCGCCAGGAGGGTGGAAAGTACCCTGTGGTCCAGATATGGTTATAGACTTTGAGAAGAGTCTGGAGACAGCTTTCTGGAAAATGTTTCAAAACCTGATAATGAATATCATCCAGACCAGGGGCAGAATCAGTGCAGGTTTGTAAAGCTGTTTTCAGTTCATTGATTGAAAAAGGGAGATTGTAGGCTTCAGAGTTGTCTGATGTGAAATTGTATAAAGATTTCTCTCTGAGTTGTTTGTTTCTTAAAAAGGCTGCAGATTTATTTGAAGATGAGGAGTTCTGTTGGATGTGGAGGCCAACAGATTGGCAACAGCTTGTTTGTCAGTGATCAGAGCATCGGCAAGTTTCACGTGATGAATGGAGGGGTTGGTGTTTTTCCCTTTGATTTTTCTGATGATGGTCCAGACTTTTTTCTTTGAAGTTTTAGATGTCAGCCCGGAGCAAAAGTTTCTCCAAGACTGACGTTTACTGATTTTGAAAGTGTGTCTCGATTTCGCACGGAGTTTCTGATGGGCTCGAGCGTTGGGACCTGAAGGTCGTTGGTATACCCGACGCTGAGCCCGTTTGCGTACTTTTGAGATGTGTTGGCAGTCAGAATTAAACCAGGGTGTTTTTGGCATTTGGAGTTTGTCGGAAGACATTGGAATACAAGTTTTAGCACAGTTTATCACAGTATTGGTCAGAGAATCTGCTGGGTCTGGACTCTGAAGAAAATCAATTTCCTGGAATTCTTTCGAAATATTGGTTGCAAAAAGATCCCAGTTTGCCTTCTTATAATTAAGATGTTGTGAGACAGAGGCGGTTTCAGTTAATACGGGTTGTAAAAGAACAGGAAATGGTCACTTCCGTGCAGATCGTCATGGACAGACCACTCATAGTCCAGGACCAGCGAGGGGTCACAAATCGACAAATCTAAACACGAAAGTGAACCTGTGGAAGAGTGGAGGTACGTTGGAGCTCCATCGTTCAGACAACACAAATCAAAGTCAGAAAGGACATCCTCAAGAAGCAGACCTCTGGATGACGAACTGACACTACCCCAAAGAGGATTGTGTCCATTAAAGTCACCCAACAGCAAAAAAGGTCAGGAAGTTCTCTGATAATAATAATAATAATAATAATAATAATAATAATAATAAAATAATGAATACTTATATAGCGCCTATTCTCGGCTAGAGACCAAGCTCTAAGCGCTTTACAATCAACACTCGCTTACACAACGGGCTGCCTACCTGGGTAGTGCCGACTGAAGAGCTGCCAGCTGGCGCTTCATTCAGTCGTTTCCGTGTCATCCAGTCAATATTGTTCAATATCGTTCACTCAGTTTCTTTACTTCCTTCATTCTTTCCATTTCTTACGCAGGGTGCATGCTATGTGTAACGTGTCATCCATACCAACGGCCAAACTGGCCTACTCTTCCGAAAGTTGGTGATGGGATTTTACGTGTGTGCAAGATATTATGCGTGCGTTCACACACGGAACCTCGGTTTATAGTCTCATTCGAAGGACTGTATGGGAAATGGAGTCAGAACTAATGTTAACTCCGAGGGAAAAATCCCCCTGTACCGAAACGCCCCGGCGGAGATTCGAACCCGCAACCCCAGGATCACCAAGATTACGAGTCAGGCGCTCTACCAACTGAGCTATTCCGGCTCTCTGATCAGACTGACAAGGTCCTGACGACAAACCGGGACAGAAGGTGACAGATAAAGTGAGCAAATTGTAACAGTCTTGTGGAGAGTGACTCTCGCAGCTACAGCCTGAAGGGGGGTAGTCAGAGCGACAGGACTAAACAGCAAAGTGTTATGTAAAAGAAGGGCAACACCGCCTGACAGTCCCAATGTGGATGGTTGTGCAGGTTTGGAAAGAATATTAAAGCCAGAAAAAGTGAAGGTCTTCTGGCTTTGAATTTTAGTTTCCTGAAGAGCCACGACGGAAGGTTTCATAGTTTGACACAGAAGCTGCAGCTCCTCAAAATTTGAATTTAGGCCCCGGATATTCCAATGGATTAGTTTACTATCCATGGTGCAGAGGACGAATAGGAGAGAAATCGGGTCATCTCCTCGTCAACGTCTGCATCCAATGGAGTGAATTTATTACTTAGTTTCACTGGACTATGTTGGTCTTCAGACCTGCTGGCAGACTTGCCCACAGGTGAAGAAGGCCTGGATTTTGGAGATGGTGGAGGTTTCTTCCTCATCTCCACCATCTCCACACTTGGTTGAACTCCCTTGCCCACACGGGCACTGCTCAAGGAAGTTCGAGGCGGGAGGGCTGGCTTTTTGATCTGCCCAGCAGCAGATGGAGTAGACTGCTGGGCAGTCTGAGGGGTGGCGGATTTTTTGCCTCCACCAGGGGGACCTACTTTGGGTTGGGAGGTGGTGGACTTGCTTCCGCCAGAGCTTAACAGTCTTCCTTGCAATGTCTTGGAGAAAATACATTCATCAGTCTGGCAGCAGACTGAACGGGTCGAAACTTTCTTTATTGCCGAAGCATATGAAGACGCTGTTGGCGTCTGACTGCCAACAACCTGCTTACGTGCCTCAAAAAACGAGATCTTCTTTTCTGTTCTAACTTTCTGAATGTTGGACTCCTGGATCCAGACAGGGCAGCTGCATGAAGAGGAGGGGTGGTCGCCAGTGCAGTTCGCACAATGAGCCAGGTCTTTACACAGCCCATCATGGGTTGCCTTGCAACAAACACCACACACCTCCTCCCCAGAACAGCGATCTCTGACATGTCCAAATTTCTGGCATCTGAAACACCTCAACGGGGATGGGACATACATTTGCACACGGACATTTAAGTATCCACTTTGATGAAAAGAGGCAGCACAGGGTTGCAGAATGACAGAAAGAGGGTGTTGGTGGCCACTCTTTCTGCACCTTTTTTGACTGTCACCCTATGCACCTCTGTCACACCCTGGGATGCAAGTTCCGCCTTGATCTCTACCTCTGAGACACCTTTAAGATCTGGGCATCGAATCACTCCCTTAGAGGAATTCAGCTGTTTATGGGGAGTCACCCGGATCTCTCTGTCTACCAGCTTTGTAGCTTTCAGCAGCTGCTCTGATTATTTCTTAGTCTTGCATTGGATAAGAAACGTACCATTGCGGAGTTGTTTTATTGACTGTGGGTCTCCTGCAATACCTTGGAAGCCCTTCTGTATTGCAAACGGGCTTAGTGCAGAAACTGGTTTGTCCTGCTCCTTGCTTTCCATTACTAGCCAAGAGGACCAAAATCCTGACATCTTCCTTGTTTCTATATCGGAATCTGAGTCTGCATCAGACTCCTGCGACATTCTTCGTGAAATTAGATTCACTTTTTTTTTTTTTTTGGGGGGGGGGGGGGGGGATGATTGTTTGGTGAAGAAGCCATATTTAGAGGAGTAAAATTTCATCTCTCCCTTACCCACCCACCATGGAGTCCAACTAAGGGGCCAGGGCCAAGAAATCATTGTCTTGACCCCTTCCAGGTTTCAGGAGAGATATACAACAGACAGAAACCTACCAACCCTATCCCCCCTGATCATGCCCAACTCCCGGGAACAGAGAGCTGAGCACTGCAGGTGTTACCTTGGCCAGCCGGAGAACTGCCTGTTTTGACCCAGCCCCATGAAGGGGAAGCCGATTGATACACCCGGGCCAGAGTGTACCCCCTGTCTAGGAGAGGTCCGAGCCAAAGTGATGTGTTGAGGGCGCTGGCCCTCTCAATCACCAGGATCTCATTCCCCTCCGTCACAGGTCGCACCGCACGGCAAACGCGGCGGATCTTAAGAAGACCACAGAGAGAAAAAGAGTGTGGAAAAGAAGACTTGAAGGGGAGACGAAGATACAAAAGAGCCAAATAAGAAAGGCAGAAAACAAGAAAAGGAGAAAGGTGGGTTACTATTAGTCAGGATCCTCACCCTTAGCCTATCTGACATGGGAAGACCTACCAGGGGCATCAACTCCTTACCACGTTGTGCTTAGGCCAGACATCATCCTGACTTTTCAGGCCTAGAAGCATTTTAAAAAACCAGCCTATCTTCAAGTATTGATGCCCCCGCCAGCAAAGCCTAAGGGATCAACAGGACCACGCAAGCCCTCCGACCACGGCAAGGTTGCAACCCCCGGAGGGTATCGATCAGCAAGCGATCCGGGACATGCCCAAACGTCCAGTTTTGACATCGCTTGACGACCTACCGACTAAAGAGGAAATGCAGAAGGCGATCAAGCAGCTCCAAATCGGAAAGGCACTGGGCCCTGATGGCATTCCCCCTGAGTCTTCAAGATTGGTGGAGAGGCCATGGTCGACAAGCTAATTGAGCTGATGCAGCAGTTCTGGGGTGAGGGAGTAGTACTACAAGACTTTAATGATGTCAACATCATCCACCTGTACAAGAACAAGGGCGACAGAGCATCGTGTGACAACCACAGAGACATCTCACTATTGAGTATAGCAGGAAAGATTATGGCCCGGGTCATCCTGAATCGCATCATACAATACTTGCTGGATGATGTCGTTTTCGAGAGCCAGTGTGGCAGGAGCAACAGGGGGACAATTGACATGATCTTTGCTGTTCGCCAGCTGCAAGAGAAGTGCCGAGAACAGAATCAGAACCTCTACATCCTCTTTGTGGACCTGACAAAGGCTTTCGATACCGTCAGTCGCGAGGGTCTGTGAGCTATACTGTCCAAACATGGCTGCCCACCGAAGTTTGTCAATCACATACGATCCTTCCATGATGGCATGATGGCTGGCATAACGGAAAACGGCATTGTGTCTGACCCCTTCCCCGTGTCCAACAGAGTGATGAAAGGATGTGTCCTGGCACCAACCCTGTTCAGCCTCATGTTCATCACAATGCTGTTCTCTGCTCTCTCCAGTACCAACGCGGGGATCACTGTCCGCTACAGATGTGATGGCCGCTTCTTCGACTTACGGTGCCTGAAGGCCAGAACAAAAGATCTTGAGACCCTTGTGAGAGACTTCCTGTTTGCGATGACTGTGCACTCGCAACACTCAACGAACCAGACCTGCAAGAGCTTGTCAGTTGCCTGTCTGCAGCAGCAAAGGCCTTGGCTTGACGATCAGCCTGCGGAAGACAGAAGTGATGCTCCAGAACCAAGGATCGTGATCGAGGACACGACCCTGAACAATGTTGACAGCGTCACCTACTTGAAGAGCTGCTTGTCTTTATCGTGTGGCTTGGATAATGAACTGTCGAACAGACTGGCAAATGCAGGAGCTTTCTTCGGCAGGCTCTGGAACAGAATGTGGGGAGAGCGTGGCATCACTCTAAGTACCAAGCTGACAGTCTACAGAGCAGTCGTTGTCACCTCGCTGCTCTACGGCTGTGATACCTGGACACTGTACAGGAAACAACTGAAGGCTCTGGATCAGTTCCACCTCCGCTGCCTGCGTAAGATCATGGGCATCTCTTGGGAGGACAGGATTTCCAGCACAAGTGCTTAACAGAGCAAAGATGCCTGGTATCGAGGCGCTGATCATGAAAGCGCAGTTGAGGTGGGTGGGCATGTGATACGAATGGACGACACGCGACTTCCAAAAATGTTCTTCTTTTCTGAGCTGGCAGCTGGAACAAGGAACACTGGGCGGCCACTCAAACGCTTCAAAGACTGTCTGAAAGTATCACTGGCGGCCTGTGGCGTCCCGCTTCAGGGCTGGGAAACACTTGCCACAGACTGCAGTGCCTGGCGACTTGCTATCCACAAAGGTTAAAATACCTTAAAAGAGAAGCATTTGCAGGAATTGGACCAGAAACGCCAAGCCAGCAAAGAGAGGAGACTTGACACAATGACAGCTGTCGCATGCCCAGAGTGCGGACATATCTGTGTGTCCAGCTTTGGCTTGCGCTTACACATGCGAAGTCACTGACGTCTTCGTCGACCAAGACGGATATCCGTGACCTTACTTTTTTTTCCAATTATCTATATCCGCATTCTTCTTCTTCTTCTTCTTCTTCTTCTTCTTCTTCTTCTTCTTCTTCTTCTTCTTCTTCTATATATTCTTCTTCTTCTTCTTCTTCTTCTTCTCATTATTATCAGTAGTAGTAGCAGCAGCAGCAGTAGCAGTAGTAGTAGTAGAAGTAGTAGTAGTAATAGTTGTTGTTGTACCAGCAGAAATAGTATAACCATATTACAATGCTGCTATGACCATATTATTCTAACAACCGTCTAAAGTCTCCCCTTCCTCTTCCTCTTTTAGTAATGACGATATTGTGAGCTGGGATATAAAGTCACCCGTATCCCATGTACAACGACATGCAAGCGTTTAACAAACAATGCCACCACAGTTAATTACTAATAGTTTAATCAGCCCATCCACATGACCCCCATGGGTATGGTCTGCAGGAGCATCAAATGATATCATCGGTCATCGTATTGCAGAACTATCTCAAAGGGATTTTTTTTCCATACATGGTATTTGACAGAACTGTGTCACGTGCCGCTTCCATAGGTAATGGCCTAGGGACATTGCAAGGCACCGGTGTTCTGGCACATGTCGTCGCCCTGAGCAACAAGTTGTTCCAAAGGTGATGGCATATCCTGTCGCCCTGGCACAAATTATCGCCGGCGACAAAGTATGCCTAGCCTGGGGGGCATATAATGGAGTCCTGAAACCTATGGACACCCCCTCATGTTTTGCCTGGTAATCACCAGGTCTGTTGCTCTCCCTGCTTTTCAGTCTGTATGGGTTGGTTTCAAACGGGGTGCTGGGTCAGCACGGTACAGAAGACAAATCTAGGGAGACCTCTGTTTTCTGTTGTCTTTAATCTACCAATTTTGTTTGTCAGTTTTCTTGTCCGTCTGTCGTCCGTCGGCTTTTCGGTTTTCTTTTCTGTTCTTTCCTTGTTTTCTTTCTTTTTTTTTGTATGTGTGTGTGTGTGTGTGTGTGTGTGTGTGTGTGTGTGTGTGTGTGTGTGTGTGTGTGTGTGTGTGTGTGTGGCTAATGCTACTATTTTCGGTGAAAGCATTGCTTTTAGAGACTGTCTGCAATTTGAAAAAGAGTTCTATTATTTTGCTGCCTTTCTTGTAATGCTTTTGCTTTTTGCGGTTTCGTGATTCGCAGGTTAATTGCAAAGATGCTAAAATCATGCAATGTTCTACACATCTCTTATCCATCTTTTCAGAAACACATCAGCCGCCGTGGCGAAGTGGTTAGCGTCGCGGACTCCCGGCTGGGAGATCGTGGGTTCGAATCCCATCAGAAGTCATGTGGGTTTTTCTGCCCCGACCGGCTCCTAACCAGAGTTGAGTTGCTGCGGACTCAGTTGGGAAGACTGGGACCACACAGTCGAGTTTCATCCACTTAATGGATGCGTTTCTGAGAGTGTTGTTCAAATTTCCTGACCAACACTGCAGGTGCCTGTATCTCTCGGGCCTGGTTGACGCCGGGATATATTATGAAAGGAAGCGTAGAATACAGCCCTGTCATGTAGTCTCAGACCGAAATGGAAATCCGTAGCATCATCTTAATCATCCTCATTCTCATCGATCAGCATTTAAAAAAAAATGTCTCAAATTCTGTGGCCCTTCATGCCCTGCTCTCATGGTGACCTCAATTTCGATGTCCTCTCCACGTCTGTGGCCTTGATTTGGTTCCGTCGGGGTCACCGGTATTGGCGAGTTCATGGGGCTGTCGTTGGACGGACGTGGTGGCGCCCTCCGGAGGGAGAGCTCACTCACGCCGGCTCCGCGACTAAGCAATTATTGTCGTCAGTAGGGGGCTTAGTAGGTGGTGTCCTGCGTATGTTAGATCAGAACAGGCGCCACTGAACACCACCGAAGTGACTCGGCAGCAGTGCAGTGTCTTCTCCGGTGGGTTGCCTCTTGACGACTTGACATTGACTGCTCCCTGTGGATTGCCGGTGCCGGGGTTCCGGCGGGGCCGACCGGGCTGTGGCTGTGGACGGGGTGTCGGAATGAGCGGCGTGGGTGCACTGCCTCTGAGGTGGCGTAGAGGTTGGGACAGCAAAAAAAAAAAAAAAGAACTTTTCAAAAACAATGATATATATATGGCATAATATAGTCTCTGGTATGTAATAGTAGTAGTACTAGTAGTAGTAGTACTAGTAATAACAGTAGTAATAGCAGTAGCAGTAGCAGTTATACTAGTAAGAACAATAATGAATAAATGAATTAATAAAGAGAGAAAGAAAGAAAGGGAGAAGCAGAAGAAGAAGAAGAAGAAGAAGAAGAACAACAACAACAACAACAGTGAAAATGATACTACTCCTACTACTACTACTACTACTACTACTACTACTACTACTACTACTACTACTACTACTACTGCTGCTGCTGCTGCTGCTGCTACTACTATTGTTGATAATAATAATGGTAACAATAATAGTAAAAATGATAATGATGATGATGATGATGATGATGATGGTAAGACTGAGAATAATGAGAC
>CM065740.1:53034606-53039606 GCA_033310375.1 Conus canariensis
ATAAAAATCGAAGAAGTAAAACTATCCAATGTGTGTGATCAGTTGTCATTCTACAATGACTTGATTAAGTATAAAGGAAAGGTGCTGTACTTCCATAAGTGGAAAGAAAAGGGAATAGAATATGTAAGAAATCTCATTCATGTCAACGAATATAGACTGCTGCGACTAGAAGAGGTGGAGACATTGTTAGGATGTAAAAGTGCAGACACAATATTTGAATATAACGCCCTGTACAACGCCATCTCAGCATCATGGCTGGAATGGATACAGTCAAACAGGACCTCTGTCAGATACTCAAGAGCCAGTTCTTTGCGAAGCAAGCTTGTTTAATGTGAAACCCAAACAGATACATACGATACTGGAAAGATATAATACTTCTAAAACCTCACCTCATGCTTATGATTTCTGGCGCAGAAAGCTTGGTGTTGAATTAGATAGAAATGTATGGCTGATTCCAAGACAATCCACAAAGGAAACTAGACTATACGAGCTGCAGTGGAAAATAAATCACAACATCTATCCTACGAACATTCTTCTCCAGAAAATGAAAATAACAGAAAGCAATAAATGTGATAACTGTGCCAGTGACATTGACTTCATGGGACATCTTTTATTATTGCCCACCGTGCATAGACTGTGGGAAGAAACAGAAATGTACGTAACAACGATGGTTGGAAAAACGTTAAAACTGTCATTGGTTGATGTAATGTTTGGAGTCCAAAGTAAAAAAAAAAACTCAAGAAGATCGAAAGAGCAGCAGTTAATCACATTCTTTTAATTGCTAAGATGTGCATTAGTATAGCTCGAAACACGAAAGCGCTGTGTGCTTTACAAGTTATATTTGAACAACTTTGCAACTGAGAAAGAAGCATATCCTGTTTTAATAGAGTTATTGAAATATGTTAAATATTGCGTAAGGGCCAGCGTGATTTAGATAATGCTGCTGCTATAAAAGGCATGATTGACAGATAATCGTAGAAAGCAATATCAATTTAATTCACAGAAAAACACACTCACATCCACTTCCACAAGCAAACGCACGCGCGCGCGCACACACACACACACACACACACACACGCACGCACGCACGCACGCACGCACGCGCACGCACACACACACACACACACACACACACACACACACACACACACACACACACACACACACTTATTATCTCGCTTCTTGGCTTTCCTCATGTCTCCCTTCTAGATCTTTTCTCTATAAGGGTAGCATCTTTGGAGAATAGCAATTTCCGAGATTATAGGGACCCCCGTCTATGTCTCCTGTATATACTTATCATCTTTCCCAGGGTTGTCCTTGCATTCTTTTTCGCCTTTTTTCGTCAAGGATGATTACCCCGAATATTTATAAGTTCAGGAGCGATAGCGATTGTTGTTGAAAATTACATTCTTTTATTTTGTTTATAACTACATTCCTCATTCGTCTGTCCGTCTGTGTGTTTACCTGTCTGTCGGTCTGTTATGCTCCCTCTCTCTCTCTCTCTCTTAAAAAACTGAAAGAAAAGAAAATAGTTAAGTCTGCTGTTTCATTTATGTTGTTCTTTTGGTAAAAGCAGCACATTATCAGAGTGAGAGTGCCAGTACACCACACATTAGAACATTAACAAACCCAGACACTTTTGTATTAAGCGCCAAAACATTAAAATCCCCAAGAATATGTCTATTTGTAAGATAACATACAGACTATGCATGGTGTGTAAGAGACTGGTTGGAGAAAAAGAAAGGGAGAAAGAAAGGGAAAAAAAAAGGGGGGGGGGGGGGGAGTTAGTTGTGGAAACTGTTTTTTTTTCTCTTTTTTCCCGTGTTTTTTTTTTTTTTTTTTTTTTTTTTTTTTTTTTTTTTTCAGATGAAGAGGACAGTGCGTAGCACCCAAAAAAGAAGAGGTGGATTTCGGCCTTAGGAAATTAAACACACACACACACACACACACACACACACACACACACACACTTCATTTTTCTGCTACTATCACACTTTTTATAATTACATTCTTTTAACAGAAAGTGCATCGCACAACAAGAATTTTTTTATGGAGTGAATAGAAAATGACGTGACGAAAAAGGTTACTTATCGGTTTACAGATTAAGAATATCTTTTATTATGGTCTGTCACCCTAACCTGCATACCTCTTATTCCGTGACTACCTCATCCGTGATGCCAGCCCTTCTCCCAGTCCCTCAGCATCACCACTCCACTCCACTCATACCTTGGCACCAACAATAGCAGCATGACAACCAAAGTGTCGCAACTCCTGTATATTTCACGCACGTCGTCCTTCAGTTGTTTCCCTTAGGTCTTTCTCTCTCTGCACTCTCCCGTTCTGGCCGGCACGTGAGCACACAGCTGCACACACGAACATGACGAGGACAGTTTCCGTAAGACACCTCGTAGCGGTGGAAACAACATCCCTCGATTCAGTGGACCAGAGGCCACACGCTGAACGCAACACACTGCATTGGCTGTGATGCTGTTTTCCACGCTGTACAGTCAATTATGATAAAAAGGATTTTAAAACAAGGAGGAGCGAAGCACAGAGTGAAGGCAGAGTTTGAAAAGTTAAAATGAAGGAGAGAAGAGAAAGAAGAGCGACAAGGATGGTGGTTTGGCAACACGCACTGTTGTGAGTGTTATGGGCGCCGATACCGCCGTCAGCGGCGTCATGTGTTTGACGGAATGATAGTTCAGCTACTGTGGTCAATATTTCTAGGACTGACAATTCTTCCAGAATGTGTGTGTGTGGTGGGTGGGTGGGTGGGTGGAGGGGGGGTAGAGCTTGAGGGATGAACATGCAGTAGGAGAGATGACGATTTGCTGAAGTCCATGATACAACATTCAACATGGCGACAGTGGCATGGATAGTAAAGGATTATGCGGCTCTGCAGGAACCAATAAAAACGTGTCATTGCTTCAGCAGGAGACCTGCCTATCCCAGGTTGGTTGGTGTTACGTCATTGTGGCTGCGAAACAATGCGTTCATTTCTTTCACTCCAGCAATGACGTTGCTCTTGCCCTGTGTCTATTGTCTGTTTATCTCATTCACAGCAAGATTACACAGACATTTCAAAGGAACTTTCTAAGAAATTGAAAGCAAACTGTCAAAGAAATTTCAAAGAAACAATGGAGAAGTAAAGATGAGGCCCCAGAACAAATCCAGTCTGACTTTGGTGCCAATCTTGATTAGGTGACGGTTCCGGATCTGTTGTTGTTCACTTTTTTTAAAAACATATACAATGGGCCCACAGCACACTAAACCCTGGGTGTGACCTTGCAGGGGCCAAGGAAGCCTGCCGATAGATGTTCCTGAAGGGATTCTGGCCCATGGCCTGACAGTCTGTTACTGACTGATGACAGCCGGTGTGACATAAACGTTTTACATGATGGCCAGTAGAACTTACGGGTTTACATGACTGGTGTAACGTAACGGATTACATGACGGTCGGTATAACGTAAAGGTTTCAATGACGACCAGTATCATGTGAAGGTTTACATGATGGCCGGTATAACTTTAAGGTTTAATTGATGGTTAGCATACTGTTTTCATGACAGCCGAGAGAATGTAAAGATTTTCATCACGGCCACTATATGGTAACGCTTTCCACGATGGCCTTTTCTCTTGATGGCCGGTATAACATAAAGGTTTACATGATGACCGGTATAACATAAAGGTTTACATGATGACCGGTATAACATAAAGGTTTACATGATGACCGGTATAACATAAAGGTTTACATGATGACCGGTATAACATAGAGGTTTACATGATGACCGGTATAACATAAAGGTTTACATGTGGACCGGTATAACATAAAGGTTTACATGATGACCGGTATAACATAAAGGTTTACATGATGACCGGTATAACATAAAGGTTTACATAGTGACCGGTATAACATAAAGGTTTACATGATGGCCGGTATAACATAAAGGTTTACATGATGGCCGGTATAACATAAAGGTTTTTATGTTTGATGCCGGTATAGTATCATAAGGTTTTACATGATGGCTGGTATAACATAAAGGTTTCATGATGGACCGGTATAACATAAAGGTTTACATGATGACCGGTATAACATAAAGGTTTACATGATGACCGGTATAACATAAAGGTTCACATGATGACCGGTATAACATAAAGGTTCACATGATGACCGGTATAACATAAAGGTTTACATGATGACCGGTATAACATAAAGGTTTACATGATGACCGGTATAACATAAAGGTTTCACATGATGACCGGTATAACATAAAGGTTACATGATGACCGGTATAACATAAAGGTTTACATGATGACCGGTATAACATAAGGTTTATATGATAGCCGGTATACATTAAGGTTTTATATGATGAGCCGGTATAACATAAAGGTTTCACATGATGCCGTATAACATAAGGTTTACATGATGGCCGGTATAACATAAAGGTTTACATGATGCCGGTATAACATAAAGTTTATATATGACCGGTATAACATAAAGGTTTTATATGATAGCCAGTATAGTATCTAGGTTTTTACATGATGGCTAGTATAACATAAAGGTTTACATGATGGTCGGTATAACATAAAGGTTTTATATTATGACCGGTATAACATAAAAGTTTTTTTATGATGGCCAGTATAGTATATAGGTTTTACATGATGGCCGGTATATCATAAGGCTTTAATGATGGCCAGAATAACATAGAGGCTTTACATGATGCCGGAATAACAGAAGGTTTTTACATGATGGCCGATATAACATAGAGGTTTTACATGATGGCCGGTATATACATAGAGGCTTTATATGATGGCCAGAATAACATAGAGGCTTTACATGATGGCCGGAATAACAGGAAGGTTTTACATGGTGGCCGATATAACATAGAGGTTTTACATGATGGCCGGTATAACATAGAGGCTTTATATGATGGCCAGAATAACATAGAGGCTTTACATGATGGCCGGAATAACATAGAGGCTTTACATGATGGCCGGAATAA
>CM065740.1:53044606-53047106 GCA_033310375.1 Conus canariensis
ACAATAGCCATGGAGCATCTGGTGGAAAACACAATAGCCATGGAGCATCTGATGGAAAACACAATAGCCATGGAGCATCTGGTGGAAAACACAATAGCCATGGAGCATCTGGTGGAAAACACACTTGCCATGGATCATCTGATTGTCTTCAGTGAACAGATGTTGATCAGACTGTTGTCAATCTTTATGTTATGTTGATCAGACTGTATCAATCTGTATGTTATAATGATCAGACTGTGTTCAATCTGTATGTTATGTTGATCAGACTGTATTCAATCTGTATGTTATGTGATCAGACTGTGTTCAATCTGTATGTTATGTTGACAGACGTGTCAATCAGTATGTTATGTTGATCAACTAAGTCAATCTTATGTTATGTTGATCAGAAGAGTCAATCTGAATGTAATGTTGATCAGACTGTATCAATCTGTATGTTATAATAGATCAGACGTGTCATCTGTATGTTGTGTTGATCAGACTGATTCAATCTGTATGTTATGTTGATCAGACTGGTATTCAATCTGTATGTTATGTGATCAACTGATCATATCTGTATGTTAGTTGATCAGACTGTATTCAATCTAGTATATGTTGATCAAAACTGTATTCAATCTGTATGAATTGTGATCAGACTGTATTCAATTTGTATGCTATGTTGATCAGACTGTTTCAATCTGATGTTATGTTGATCAGACTGTATCAATCTTATGTATATGATCAGACTGATTCAATCTCTTATGTATGTTGATCAGACTGTGATTCAATCGAATGTTATGTGATCAGACTGTGTACAAATCTGATGTTATGTTGATCAGACTGTGATTCAATCTGTATGTTATGTTGAATCAGACTGTATTCAATTTGTATGCTATGTGATCAGATCTGTGTTCAATCTGTAATGTTATGTTGATCAGGAGCCTGTATTCAATCTGTATGTTATGTTGGATCAGACTGTGTCAATCTATGGTTATGTTGACAGACTGTGATTCAATCTTTATGTTATGTTGATCAGACTGTGGATTCAATCTGTATGTTATGTTGATCAGACTGTGTTCAATCTGTATGTTATGTTGATCAGACTGTATTCAATCTTTATGTTATTGATCAGACTGTATTCAATCTGTATGTTATGTTGATCAGACTGTGTTTCAATCTCTATGTTATGTTGATCAGATGTTCAATCTGTATGTTATTTGATCAGACTGTGTTCAATCTGTATGCTATGTTGATCAGCATGTATTCAATTTGTATGTTATGTTGATCAGACTGTGTTCAATCTGTATGTTATGTTGATCAGACTGTATTCAATCTGTATGTTATGTTGATCAGACTGTATTCAATCTGTATGTTATGTTGATCAGACTGTATTCAATCTGTATGTTATGTTGATCAGACTGTATTCAATTTTGTATGCTTATGTTGATCAGACTGTGTTCAATCTGTATGATGTTGTATGTTTTGATCAGACTGTATTCAATCTTTATGTTATGTTGATCAGACTGTGTTCAATCTTTATGTATGTTGATCAGACTGTGTTCAATCTTTATGTATGTTGATCAGACTGTGTTCAATCTGTATGTTATGTTGATCAGACTGTGTTCAATCTGTATGTTATGTTGATCAGACTGTATTCAATTTGTATGTCTATGTTGATCAGACTGTGTTCAATCTGTATGTTATGTTGATCAGACTGTATTCAATCTGTATGTTATGTTGATCAGACTGGTTTCAATCTGTATGTTATGTTGATCAGACTGTATTCAATCTTTATGTTATGTTGATCAGACTGTGTTCAATCTGTATGTTATGTTGATCAGACTGTGTTCAATCTGTATGTTATGTTGATCAGACTGTATTCAATCTTTATGTTATATTGATCAGACTGTAGTCAATCTGTATGTTATGTTGATCAGACTGTGTTCAATCTCTATGTTATGTTGATCAGAGTCAATCTGTATGTTATTTTGATCAGACTGTGTTCAATCTGTATGCTATGTTGATCAGACTGTATTCAATTTGTATGCTATGTTGATCAGACTGTGTTCAATCTGTATGTTATGTTGATCAGACTGTATTCAATCTGTATGTTATGTTGATCAGACTGTATACAATCTGTATGCTATGTTGATCAGACTGTATTCAATCTGTATGCTATGTTGATCAGACTGTATTCATCTGTATGTTATGTTGATCAGACTGTATTCAATCTGTATGTTATGTTGATCAGACTGTAGTCAATCTGTATGTTATGTTGATCAGACTGTAGTCAATCTGTATGTTGTGTTGATCAGACTGTATTCAATCTGTATGTTATGTTGATCGGACTGTGTGCAATCTTTATCTTATGTTGATCAGACTGTATTCAATCTTTATGTTACACTTCAGCCCAGGCTTCATCGCACTACAATCAATATGTTGATGAGCTGCTGTCTAAACTACTTAAGTGGAATTTGTGGTGTACAGCAAAACAAAGTAAAAAAGAGGACACTTTTGAATGCAT
>CM065740.1:53054606-53067106 GCA_033310375.1 Conus canariensis
AAGTTTCAGTACGTCATTTTGAACACAGCTCTTACTTTTCCATCGACTGAGTGCTCATCTTCTCACTTTGAAGGCAGTTTTAGGTAGGGAAATATTTAGGTTTCGTGGCAGGTTCCTTTCTGAAATATGTCGAAGTGCTCCTCAGAAGCAGGTAACCAGAATCAAGCAGTAAGCCTGGTATGCCCTACATAGAGCAGAGCAGCTGTTGCTTCCTGGTACTTTTGACCTCAACGTTGGCGGCATAGATACAGCACTCACTGAAGAAAAGTTCCTTTTGCGTGCCCCCTTCTCTCTCACTCCTCATACTCATTGGTCATCTTTGATAAAGTATTGCATTATCATTTGAAATTACTTTGATACTAAAAGTTCCTTTTGCGTGCCCCCTTCTTCCTTCCTCCTCATACTCATTGGTCATCTTTGATAAAGTATTGCATTATCATTTGAAATTTACTTTGATACTAAAAGTTCCTTTTGCGTGCCCCTTCTTCCTTCCTCCTCATAATCATTGGTCATCTTTGATAAAGTATTGCATTATCATTTGAAATGCCTTTGATATTATAAATGCCTTTTGCTTGCCCCTTCTTCCTTCCTCCTCATAATCATTGCTCATCTTTAATAAAGTATTGCGTTATCATTTAAAATACCGTTGAAACTTATCTTACTTCTTCTGTGGAAATGGAAGGTACTGGGAACAGATTTCAATATTGTTAGCAAGTTTGTATTTCTTGCGTGAACTGCTTTTGCTTCTTTTCTTTTCTTTTTTTCTTTTTCTTTTTTTTTTCTTTTTCTTTTTCTTTTTTTTTGCATCAGCCTCAGAGCATTTTGAATCTGTAGAGTACAGGTTCTTTTCCCAAATCTTTGAAACGGCAGTACTTTAAAGATGAGGGAAGCGCCAACACACACACACACACACACACACACACACACACACACACACACACACACACACACACACACACACACACACACATGTTATCCTTAAAGATAATACTGAAATAGTAAGAATAATCAGAAAAAAATACAATTGCAATATTTGGAATAAGGTGAATTCTAACAAGGGTATCATTCTCAGAACAAATAGTATTGTCCTTCTTAAAAGCAACAAAGACAGGTTTCTCCCAAGACAAAGAAAGGAATATTACAAACAATTATTCAAACAACCCAAGCACATGATTTCTTTGTTCTAGATCAAGCAAGCCATTGCGCACAAACCATAGAGCATTCCAGTTAATAATGTGTTTCTTCTGCGGTAAATGAATTAGTACACAGATGTTCACTTAGAATTTTTCCACGCAAGCATCCTTTTCTCTGTTGATGCCATCACCACAATGGAACACATGGACAAATCTCAATACAGTTTGAACAACCCTGCAGTTGGTTGTTTAGATTCAGAAGCACTCTTGTCTGTATGTAACATTTATCTGTTCTTCCAGCTGCATATGGCCAAAGTCAAATACTTACTATCACAGACGATGCAATCTCTCACAATGAGAGTCTAGTGTAACTTCCATCAGGTTATCACTCCAGTCAGCAGCAGCACCCTCTGATTGAAGATGACCTCCATCAGGTTATCACTCCAGTCAGCAGCAGCACCCTCTGATTGAAGATGACCTCCATCAGGTTATCACTCCAGTCAGCAGCAGCACCCTCTGATTGAAGATGACCTCCATCAGGTTATCACTCCAGTCAGCAGCAGCACCCTCTGATTGAAGATGACCTCCATCAGGTTATCACTCCAGTCAGCAGCAGCACCCTCTGATTGAAGATGACCTCCATCAGGTTATCACTCCAGTCAGCAGCAACACCCTCTGATTGAAGATGACCTTCATCAGGTTATCACTCCAGTCAGCAGCAACACCCTCTGATTGAAGATGACCTTCATCAGGTTATCACTCCAGTCAGCAGCAACACCCTCTGATTGAAGATGACCTTCATCAGGTTATCACTCCAGTCAGCAGCAACACCCTCTAATTGAAGATGCAGGACGCAATCGTCAGCCTGTTCCACTGAGAAGAAGAGAGGAGTCTGTCAACCCCACAGCTTGTGCCTGTGAGTTTAGAGCTCGTCTCTTGGATCGTATTGCTGACTGCACATCAGCCGATCCCGGAAAGGCATCTTCCACTACAGCTAAGACTACCTTGAGGACTACTAAACAATTCTGATCCTGTGGTTCACTGGCAGTTTGACAGGCCGGGCATCTTCCACTACAGCTAAGACCATCTTGAAGACTACTAAACAATTCTGATCCTGTGGTTTACTGGCAGTTTGACAGGCCGGGCATCTTCCACTACAGCTAAGACTACCTTGAGAGCTACTAAACAATTCGGATCCTGTGGTTTACTGGCAATTTGACAGGCTGGGCATCTTCCACTACAGCTAAGACCACCTTGAAGACTACTAAACAATTCTGATCCTGTGGTTTACTGGCAGTTTGACAGGCCGGGCATCTTCCACTACAGCTAAGACTACCTTGAGGGCGACTAACAATTCTGATCCTGTGGTCCACTGGCAATTTGACAGGCCAGGAATCTTCCACTACAGCTAAGACTACCTTGAGGGCGACTAACAATTCTGATCCTGTGGTTCACTGGCAGTTTGACAGGCCTGTAGTGTCTCCAAAATCTTGAAGTATTCCCAGTAGTGTCTTCGTATTTCTTTTAGTATCAATCGAGGTGTGCCCCCAGTGACCACCTTTTTAACGTCGGTGGCACGGGGAACACAATTCAATCGCTTCAATGAAGAAAATCGAATATAATTAGAATTGTTGAAAGTGTATTATACTGTTAAGAAATGCATGAAAACGACCCTTACATAGATGTTCAATACATGACAGAATATTTGAATCACAAAACATTTTAATTATTCGCAGCAGATTCAATCTCTTTGTCAACTAGCAGTTTAGTTTCATTATATTGCAAAACTGATTTCTTCTTGAGTGCTGTTTTGTACTACGTGATACCGTATATCTTATTGGATTTGTAGTGTATTGCATTGGGTGGTTTTGACTGTACTGTGTTGTTTACGTATTGTGTTGTTTTGCATGAAGTTCTGTAGTAAAGTATTGTGAAAACAATGCCAATGACTGTGGTCAAAGACCCACTGACCACAGGGAAAGTCCTGCTGACAGTGGGAAAGACGTCAACCCGGGATCCTCCTCGGAGGGCACGTGAAACTGTGTGTGGAAAGACTGACTGTATGGAATTGTACTGGCTTGACCTGTCAGTGAAGACACAATGAGTGGATCAGCGGAATGCGCGCAGCAGTTTGCTTGGTGCCGGCGACTTTTGTCGGTGGATTCTGCCGTTATGAAATACAGTTGGCACACCATCGGGGACGCTTCCATGGAGGTTTTGTTGTGTGACCTACATTGGCCATCACACTATGGCATCCGCTAAGGTGCACTTTTGTTCCTTGACGTTTCGATGGAATGCCCTGTGCGTGTCGGCACCCTATGTCAAAACTGTGCAGGTTTCCACGGGTGGCTAGTCGATTTGGCAGCTGAGCACAGTATTTATCTGGGTCTCACCGACTCCCTTTGAGGTACATGTTTCTGTTTCTCAAGAAGTGTTAAAGCATCAGAACAGGAAGCCACTGAAAGGAAAAGACAAGAACAGCAACGGGCGCCGGAGTTGTCGCCCATCCGCACTGGGCCATGCTGCGCTTAATGTTGCTGTATGTTGTTGTTGTGGGTCTGTTTGTAGCTTCTTCTGCCCTGTTTTGCCCACAAATGTTCTCCACGTGTCTGTCTATGTTGCCTGACAGTGTGTTGGCCCCCTTCTCTCTTTCTGTGGTGTGTGTGTGTGTGTGTGTGTGTGTGTGTGTGTGTGTGTGTGTGTGTGTGTGCGTGCGTGCGTGCGTGCGCGCGCGCGCGCGCGCGCGCGCGCGCGCGCGCGCGTGTGTGTGTGTGTGTGTGTGTGTGTGTGTGTGTGCGCGTGAGTGTATGTGTTGTCTTGTAGTTGCAGTATAGTTTTGATGTTGATTTGTTTGTTGAAAGACATGATCTGTGAGCCGTACAGCCCTGACTATGCCATAGCAGTGTACAGCTCAGTGTCTGGCTGGGGGTCAGGAGTGACAGGTGTGCCTGCCTGACTGACGCCGATCTTGGCGGTCTTGTTTTGTTTTCAAAGGCTGCTGCAGTCCACAGCACTTTCCTGCACCTGTTCTCTACGTCGCTGGCGCCAATGTACATGGTGTCAGGACGGGTCTTGATCAGTTCAGGAGAGCAGACTGTTGTGAAAGCGTTTTTCATTCTAACATGTCAGCCATATCAGCGCCCGAGTCTCTCTGGATCTATCCCCTGCAGGACAGAATCATGCAGGATAAGAAGATGAAGAAGATCTGGACTCTGTGCTCATCATGTGGCTGACTTGTCCCTGCCTTTCCTCGTCGTCACTGCTGCTGTCACTGTCAGTGTCTCTTTTACTGCTGGCATCGTCGTCACTGCTGCTGTCACTGCCAGTGTCTCCTTTACTGCTGACATCGTCGTCACTGCTGCTGTCACTGTCAGTGTCTCTTTTACTGCTGACATCGTCGTCACTGCTGCTGTCACTTTCAGTGTCTCCTTTACTGCTGACAGATCGTCGTCACTGCTGCTGTCACTGTCAGTGTCTCTTTTACTGCTGACAGATCGTCTGCTTCACGTTTGCTTGGAGGTATCAGCATAGATCTTGGACGGTGCTTTTAATGTTGAACCCGTCTTCCCTAGTGCCACTGCGGGGATGTTGGAGACAGGGGCGGACTTTGGAGTGGAGTGGTAGCGCTGGGATGGAGGCTGTTATCGGTGGTCTGCACAGCTGTGGTGTGTCTTGCGGCACGAGTGCTGTTACCGTTCCTACAGTCGGAGTTTGGGTGTTGGGGACTTGCGTTCCTCTGCGTTGTGCTAAGAAGTTTGTCGATTATGATCGGCTGTTTCAAGTCGGTGCCAGCGACACGCTGTCTGACATCCACGGGCTGGAGTTGGGTGTACCCCGGAGGGACAGTGGGAAGGGGGACATCCTCTTCCATCCTCTCTTCAGCACCAAAATTTATGAGATTGCTAATAACTCAAAACAAGCATTTCGATTCCTCTCTGTTCGTGAATGACTTTGAACTCTGCAAAATGGCCTCCCACTCCCACCTCCACCCCCCTATACTGGCGTACAATGTTCACTCCAACTTGCCAGTGTGTATGAGGATGGCAGTCAGGACTGGCTTTTGTTGGTTTAAGAAAGCAGTCTGTTCTTCAGGCGTTTTTCATTCTAACATGTAGGCCACATGAGCCGCCACTCCAGTCTCTCTGCATCTATGCCCTTTAGCACCAAAATTTATGACATTGTTGTCTACTCAAACAAGCATTCTGATTCCTCTCTGTTAACAAATTTGCACACTGCAAAATTGAAACACACACACACACACACACACACACACACACACAACACACACACACACACACACACACCCTACTCACCCACCCACCCCACCACCCCCCATTCCCCTATGCAAGCGTATGATGTTGACTCCAACCTTACGTGGAAAGGATCCTTCAAACGGCCCACGTTCATCTTAAAATTCATCTAAGACACAAACACAGAAGCAACTGAACGTTGCATGCTTCCCACCACTATGTCTCCGGCTGTATCATCCCTTCTAGGAGTCAGTCTCCGCCAATCCCAAGGTTTTCGTACAGTACCGAGGGAATGAATGGCTGTTGGGTTAAACAGTCTGAAATTGTACACTTTCTGGCCCCATGGTGACACCAGGCAGACGGACTTCATATGTGTGGGATCTGATCTGCTCCAAACTGGACTACGAGTGTTTTGTTTACAGTTCTGCCCACTCTTTCTTCCTTAAAACTCTGAATTCCATCTACCATCAAGGGCTTCGACTGTTCGGCACCACCTAGTATACAGTCTGCATGCCTCTCGAGCCATCTCAGCACACACACGCCCATGCCTACGTATACACGCACATCATGCACACACACACACACACACACACACACACACACACACACACACACACACACACGCACACACACACACATACGCGCGCGCGCGCTCGCACGCACACCACACACACACACACACACACACACACACACACACACACACACACCACCACACACACACACACACACACGGGCCCATGCCCACACATCCATACACACACGTGTACATTCACTACACAGACATACAATGATAACAATGGCGCAACCAATGTTATGTAGGTACTCAAGGTCTGACCAGCGCGTTGGGCTAATGCGTAGGTCAGACATGTGCTGAGTAGTAGCCACAAGACCCTCTTCTAAACTCTCTCATTTTAGTCATTACTTCAGTTATCCATCGGCTTTAACAGCAGTGTGGTCTCAAACCTTTGCGGATGTGGTGTAGTGTCTATGGACTAGTCCGCACGCAGTGACACCTCCTTGATGAAACTGAAACTGACGGCTACAGCTCCATAGGACAGGAAAAGACAAGGAAATATCACCCTGTTGAGAGATGCTATTCATGGAATGGAGTCTTTTGATTTGCATACACTGCTAAATTTACAATAGATAAACCGAAACATCTCCAACTGTTGTTGTTGTTGTCGTTGGTGTTGTTGCTGTTTGTTGACTTTGTGTGTGATAACATTTTCTGTGAGCGGCGAAAATGAACTGGGACGCTGATGTACTCTCTGCATATCACAGAATTGACCATCTTTACATCAGATCCATAAACTGGAGCGGATTGAAGATCAGAATTAAAAGGAACTACGGCTGGTAGAGTCAGCAATGTCTTGCACATCAAGGAAAATAAACATAGAATAGACGGTGGTCAGCGGTATTCCAGCGTCAACTGCTCGATATCACCCACAAAGACCACAGAAAAGACAGAAACGCATAAACTATAAACACAGCATACAAAAACGTGAAAACTAAAACTTCGATGGAATTCATCATGGATATTGTTACTGATTTTCATCTGGCAAAAGAAATTGCCACCCTTGTTAATGATGTGCCCACGTCCTCTTATGGTGGCTGTGATGACTTTTGATGGCAGTTAGGACAGAGTTCTCCAAGCGTTCTTTGAAACTTAGAGCTAAGCACCAGATAGGCCAAGAAGTTGACTGCTGAATTAATACAAGAAGTAGGTAACACAAACGCCTCATATAGTATGATGCGAGTGTTGTTGTATTTTTTGTATAGATAATATTCGGGATTAAGGATGTACGTAAGAGCTAAACCAAATTGCGGAAGAAGAAGAACAACATACACAATACACAGGAAGAGCAGCATCTTGGTGATTTTGACATTTGCGGAATCCCCTTTTGTTTGCATGTTCTGCAGCATTTTATCCGTTTACGAGACGCCTGGCGTAGCTTGCTGATGGTGATGATACAGCAAATTGCAACAGTGCTGACATAGATGGGGCTAGTGATCAGAGAGAACAGATATGTGATTGAGGCCATGAGCTTATTATCAACAGGAAACCAGGTCGTCTCGGCCATATAAGCGATGCTGCGGTTGGTTGAAGATTCCTCTCTCCACTTGATAGTGTAAGCAAGAAAAGAGTTGAGGTAAAGCACAAACGGAATCAGGTAAGACAAGAGTATCGCTGTCACCATTGATCTGCAAAAGATATCTTGCAATTTAAAAAAAAAAGTTGTATTTAAATACATCCATTGTGTGTTCAAAATATTTACTGTAATGAAAAAAATTGGTTATCTCTTAGCTGCTCTTTCTAAGAATAGACAGGTCGATTGGCAGACATGACAACAATACACAAGAAAAACACACACTCATATATATAATATATATATCGAACAATTAAGTGGGTGAAAACAGTGCAGCTAACAATTCTTCCATCATTGGTATATAATGTGCTGAAAATTAAATAGTGGGTGAAAACTAGTGCAGGCTAACAATTCTTCCATCATTGTGGTAATGACTTGGCAAAGATTAGAACTTAAAAAACGGGGGTTGGGGATGAAGAAAATGGGGAACATAAAATTAGAAAATATATTATAATATGAAAACCCCTCACTAGCTGCATGACGGAACCATCGTAAACCCTTCCGAAGGCAGATCTATTTATATTGCCTGCTCCTAGGCCTTTCGTCCGCTGGATCCGACTCATCCAGGAGACACGATTGATTGTATCTGTGCCCTTGGCGTCAAATAGAAACACACCACAGTCCATAATTCTGTGGTGTTCTCACCACCAAGGGTTCAAAAAAGAATCCAACAGCACCCCCAAAGCAGCCAGCGAAGGGTAGTAAATGAAACAAAACGAAAGAGTGGAAGGAAGAAAGTTGCTGAAAAACTAAAAACATTATGCAAACAGTACAAACTGTAGGGGACAATCTTTGAGCCTATGCTTGAGGATCCATTCAAGGGAGATCAAAAAGATATGGAACAGTCTGAGTGGTCAGCTCTGCTATTCAATAACCCAAGCATCGTCAGCGGCTAAGAATTGTGCAGAACAACCTTTACTTGGATCTCCTAAGAGATGCAATCTCGAACTGACTGACCAAACAATATAATGCTGAACAATTAAGTAGTGGGTGGAAACAAGTGCAGGCTAACAATTCTTCCATCATTGTGGTAATGACTTGGCAAAGATTTGAACTTTAAAAAGGGGGGTTGAAGATGAAGAAAATGGGAACATAATATTAAGAAAATATATTATAAATATGAAAACCCCTCACTAGCTGCATGAGGGAACCATCGTAATCCCTTCCGAAGGCAGATCTATTTGTATTGCCTGCTCCTAGGCCTCTCGTCCGCTGGATCGGACTCATCAGATTTAATATATATATATATATATATATATATATTATATATATGTGTGTGTGTGTGTGTGTGTGTGTGTGTGTGTGTGTGTGTGCGTGTGTGTGTGTGTGTGTGTGTGTGTGTGTGTTGTGTGTGTGTGTGTGTGTGTGTGTGTGTGTGTGTGTGTGTGTGTGTGTGTGTGTGTGTATACACATATATACATGTATGTATATATACAGATATATATATATATATATATATATATATATATTTATATACATATACACGAATATACAGAGAGAGAGAGAGAGAGAGAGAGAGAGAGAGAGAGAGAGAGAGAGAGAGAGAGAGAGAGAGAGAGAGAGACGTAAGTATACAGACAAGAAAATAAGGGTATAATCGATATACTAAGCAAAGCAAGTCAGTAGAAATGCACTGCAACTTCCTGTTTTCACGGGTCTTCCTTTCCCTCCTTACTCCCTGTCAGTGTCAGTATTCACTGTTGAAGTGCATATACTCAAACACAACCAGCCGCTAAATCTGTCATTGCCAGTCACCCGGACCACAACTGAACTTAAGCATGGCAATCTAAGCTAGGCATAGGATGAGAAAAACTGTCCTTTTTAGACGATTCGATCGGGAGACATGCAAGACAACCTGCTGACCTATTGCACAGAGTGTTATTTCATGTGTAGATGGTACGAATATTAATTGCTGATACAGAATCGATCACTCTGCGTTTTCTAAAGAATAAATTCAAAGACGTTATAAAACGTTAAACTGGACATTGAAAGCATCTCTTCTGAAAGAAAAGGTAAAAACGTGTGTGTGTGTGTGTGTGTGTGTGTGTGTGTGTGTGTGTGTGTGTGTGTGTGTGTGTGTGTGTGTGTGCGTGTGTGTGTGTGTGTGTGTGTGTGTGTGTGTGTGTGTGTGTGCGTGCGCGCGCGCGCACGCTGAAGAGTGAAGAGATCGAAGCTAGGTAACAAACTCGTTCATTTTTGTTGTCCTATTTGTTTGTGTATTGCCTGAAGAAGACCTAAGAGGTCGAAACGCGTCGTGTTTTGTCTTGTGACTCATTTGTCCACGTTTCTCTTGGCGATTCGCCTACATTTATTTAAGATTTGTTCAAAAGGCATTATTCAAAAAGGAAAGATATTCTACGAATCGTTATACCAAGAAAATGCAGTATACAGTTGTGAGATAAATACCTTGTTTAACGATTTTCCATGCCTAAAAATATCGGAAAAAAAAAGAAATTGACGTGTGTCCTATGTGAAATGAAATGGAAAATAATACACACACAGGGAAAAAAAAAAATGTCTGTTTGTTTGAGTGTTTGAATAAAGAAATGAGGTAGACTTATTGTTTGAGCTCTAAATGAGAGCTTCAGAAGAAGGAGTGGTATCTTGTTTACAAAGAGCAAAAATTACTACTTCGATTCCTTGAGGTGACAGGCCAATGCCACACACACACACACACACACACACACACACACACACACACACACACACACACACACACACACACACACACACACACACCTTTTTCTACAAATGAAAAGAAAGAAATTCAGTTTCATTCCCGTCTAAACCCCTCTCTCTCTCTCTCTCTCTCTCTCTCTCTCTCTCTCTCTCTCTCTCTCTCTCTCTCTTCTTTGTAAAACATACCTGTACGTCAGAATTCCTTTGGCTTTCAGAGGCATAGCAATAGACAAGCATCGATCCACACTCATGATCACAATAAGCGCCCCTGAAGTGTTATTTAACCATCTTACGATGATTGACAACTTCGTGTTCCAGATAACGCCCCAGTTGGCGCTCTGAAGCTTGTCTGGAAGGAAGCAGATGGGTACAAGCAGTAAATGACCACAGAGGATGGACAGGTCAGCCATGGCCAGCCAGAACAGAAGAAGGTTAATCCTGTCTGACAGACCTTGCTGAAATGGAACATCAGTGTTTCGTATATCATAGGATATATGTATATTATATATATATATTAGTCAAAGTAGATATAAATCCAAACAAACAAGATTAAAATTTATGTTGTGTTTGTGAATGTGTATGGATGAAGGGGGTGGGGGTCAAATATTAGACGTTTTCAATGTCAGTCATTCCCTTGACCGCTGGGGTCGTTGGGGGGACGTGATGAGCCAGCCGCCATTTCTCCCAGGCTCTTCTGTTGGTGGCTGTCTTGAGGAGATCTGGCATGGTCATTTTGGTCCAGTCCTTTATGTTGTCGGACCAGCTCTTTTTCTGCCGTCCTCGTCTGCGCCTCCTTCAACGGTACCTTGAAGGATGGTTTTGGAGAGGGTGTTGTGACGGATGACGTGGCCAAACCATGCCATCTTCTGTCGTTTGACGGTTGTCAGAAGTGGTTCGTGGGGCCCAACTAGGTTAGTGACCAGGTTCCGCACATAATCATTGGTCTTGTGTTCTTTGTAGAAGATGCGGAGTAGTTTCTCAGGCACCTGGTTAAACGCCGGATTCTCCGTCGCAGCATGTCATGTCTCGAACATATAATAAATGTAATTATAGCATTCTTTACCAATCAATCGCTGACATCCACATTGCACTACATCAACACTCGTTACACAACTGCTACCTTTCGACGAAGACTGCAGCGCCCATTCAGTGTTTCCTGCACAAAATGTTATCATTCTTTACTCCCACCATCTTAGCAGGCATCTGAACTCATCCATAAACATATAAGAGATCGAGACCACTAATGACTTGTAGATCCGGAATTTTGTGTGGAAATTGATGTTGCTCTTCCACACTCTGTTCAGTCTGGTCATCGCTGCTGATGCGGAGTTGATCCTGATTCGGATTTCTGCTGTGCGGGTGCCATCTTTGGACAGGGTTGCTCCCAAGTACCTGAAGCTGGTCACTTCTTCCAGGGGCTCACCATTCATGGTTATGTTGGCACTGCTGTTAGTCGTGCTGTTGACCATGATCTTTGACTTCTCTGTGCTGACCTCCATGCCGTAGGAACTTGCTCTTGTGACAGGTCTGTTTGTGAGATCCTGGAGCTCGATGTTGCTGCCCCCATGGGAGTTTTCAATGTGCCAGTCGCAATACCTTTCTGTCAACATTCGTTCGCCATTGTTTTGAACGTTGATACATTACACAATTAGAGATTGCGTCATAACTTATTGCCACATTTTTTTCTAAGTAATGTTACAGTTGGAAGAAACTCGATGGGGAGTTTGACTACAGAGTGTCTTCAGAGAAAACCCCCTGCCGTACCTCCCCTGACAAGTGTTATAGTCCTGATCTGCTTCACTCTGAAGGGATTGGGCCACATTCAGTTCATGTCTTTCAGATATCCGTCTGCCGGTATATTTTCCTGGTAGTGCCAGGATTCGAACCTGCAAGTGTTGAATGTGTGGGTGTCTCAGAGTGTGCCTCTTTAAACTGATGTCATATCCACATGGCTCTGTGATGTCTGTTCTAAGCAGGGAAATTGAATCCTTATGAACTTCGTTTTTTGTTTTTCCCTGCCCCAGACAGGACTATTTTCAGCCGCCCCTGTCATTGCCGTCAAGTTCGTCTCCTCTTTTTTTTTAAATCAGAAATCCCAATCTGTTTTATGAAGTCACAGGCTGATGAGCCTGCTAATCCACTTGCTCCAGCCTCAAAGGCCAGGACTTCAGTTCCATTAGAATCTTTGTTTTCATGAGCCTGAGTGGAAATCAAGTTTCGTCTCATGCCATTGTTCTAGATTATTTCTGGATTATTTTCCTATTCTGGAAAGCCTGCTGTGCATTCCA
>CM065740.1:53072106-53082106 GCA_033310375.1 Conus canariensis
ATATATTTAGGGAAATCAACTATGTAAAACAGGGCCACAGGAATGCCACTGAGCCCTGGCATGAAAATGTATTTCTTATCCCAAAAGATCTTTCCATTTTTAATAAAGGAAAATGAAACTGCTCCATAGCTGTCAGACAGAGATCAATCAGTTTGTACTTATAGATGATCAGGTTAATGCATGTTTATATGGTCATTTACTGATGCACTAAGAATGCTATAGTTCTCATTTTTTCATGAGGAAGAATGATTGGCATATACAAAGTAGCCTCTTTAAGTTTCCATGCTGGGACAGGGAGAAATTTAGCATTTGATTTTCCATTTTCTTCAAATCCCTTTCTGATCATAGGATAAAGCAGAAGTATGAGTCCTAATCGTAGTAAAAGAAGCTATGTTCTTTACACATTTCAGAAAATCTGCATGAGACTATAAGCTGACTTCATTTCAACATTACTGTTCTTTACTGAGTTTCGTGGAATACGATTTGCCAAAGTAAGTTGCTGATATTCATCCAAAGTGGAACTCCTGCTTTCCTATATCTGCCCATAGTTGATGCATAACAAAGTACAAAGAGGGCAAGTTAGAAAGCCTTGCAGTTTAAACTTTTGCTTTTTCTGCAACAAATGTTACGGAAAACTCAAACCACCTCCCGCCCATAATTCATCTGGGAGCGTACAAGAGAAAATGAGTATTGGTTTAAGACTTAAACATCTTGACTCCAATCGCTGTTTACCAATTACACAAATGAAAAAAGTCCTAGTTCTGGTAAGTAAGTGTCCAATATGATAATTCCATTTAGATTTTGATGGAAGGTATATACGCAAAACCTTTAGGACATCTTCATGTTTTAGAACATCAGCGTCATTGATTTGTAACAAGATTCTATGGGTGGATCTACCCTGTGAGAAAAACAAAAACAAACAAAAAGAAAGATACCCCATTGACAGTGAGATAGTTGATGACATATCCAGTTCAAGTGATGTATTTTTTCTATAGAAATTGACTTCTCCTTTAGACATTTTCTTTTTCTTTCCATGTTTATCCTGATGCAGATGTCATCAGCTTAGTGTTCATGAACAGCATCGCTTGATGAATATTATAGAAGATTGTGAAGCAGAATATTGAATAGATGAGGTGCAGCGACCGATCCTTCCATGCTGCCCTGAAATTGAAATCCTAGTGATGAGTAAAACTTCCATCTCTACCGGGTATGTTCCTTTCTGTTCGATGTTCTCAGCATAATAGTAAATAATTCTCAACAATGAGTCTGATTTTTTTTTTTGACAAAGCAGCCTATCACGTCACACGTGACTGTATGCTTTTTGTACATACCATTGTGGCTAGTACAGTTTTGGGGATCTGGTGCAAATTCATGTTTTATTTGAGGAGTAAGTGTAGCCAAATGGTCAGCAGTTGATCTGCCTTTTTTTTAATAGACTGCTTGATTTACTGCAACTATTCTATACTTATGACAATAGTGAATCAGTCTGATTAAAACCATTTTTTGTTTTATTAGCTATTTTATGAGGGAGGTTGTGTGTGCTTCAGTGTGTGTGTGTGTGTGTGTGTGTGTGTGTGTGTGTGTGTGTGTGTGTGTGTGTGTGTGTGTGTGTGTGTGTTCTTCAGTTTAACGTCCTTCCACTAAAATATAGTGCAGAGTGAGCTGGATGTAAAGAATGAGAGAGATGCATTTTTTTTAGGAGTGTAAGTTTTAAAGTAGTACCTGTGTGTGTGTGTGTGTGTGTGTGTGTGTGTGTGTGTGTGTGTGTGTGTGTGTGTGTGTGTGTGTGTGATATTGTTTTGCCTGTAACATAATGCGTGTGGATGTTTCCAATAGAACAAATTTCATATCAAACGTCATTCTGCTGCAGTATTAAAATCTTTCTTTTTATTTTGATGCTTTCCACTTCCTCCACAAAATGTTTTGCAAACTGACATTGCAACAGATAATGTTAAATTGAAAAGGTGTCAGGTCCCGAAAATGAACACTGCGAAGAATGTCCCCCTTTTTTTTTTTAACAGAATGTGTAGCAGAATATATGTAACGTACCTATTTCATTATTCAGTTTGGTTTCTTTCAGTTCCTTCTCTTGTTTAAATGTTTAATTCTAGTCTGTTAGACAGTTTATTTCTTTTTGTCCCGTTGTGCAATGAATTAATATCAACTATGGTTATTTTCTTTTTTCATGAGTGTAATGTAGAATATTTTCGATCCTTTTTCTTAACGCTTCACACACTGCTTTGTCAAGGAATTATAATAGTTATTCCTTTTTGTTTCAATATTTGCACTTCTTAAATACATCCAATTTTATGGTATACATTCCATGTGCAAAATGTTTGACGCAGGTCATTTTAGAGCTCGTATGTATTTGCTTAAATGAGGTACATCTACAACTATATTTGCGACAGTGTTTACAGCGTATTTTCTTTTGGTCTTGTTAGACTTTTTAAAGTCCATCTAAATTCACAATTTTTTTTTTCCTGAAGTTGTTTTATTTCATTTTCAGGGTAGTTATATGACAGAATTCTGGGCCAAAAAGCTTAGAAATTTTAAAATAATCATGGTCTTTAGTACTGCGATACTCTCTATAGGTGTACATATACACTTTGACCAAATTTTGAGCAAGGGCTATTTCATTGAATTTTCTCATATGTTTATTTCTGTCATTTTTGACAAATCGTTTGTAACAAAATACATAATTTTTATATTTGAGGCGGTTTCATTTCAGATTGTTTCAGGCAAATACTTACATTCTGATTTTACCAGTATTTTACCCATACATTAACCGTGTTTGATAATTGAGTTTAAGACCTATAAAAAAATTAAACTCTTTAAGAGCTTCAAAAAACTTTTCACACAATACTCTGTTTCCTTCTAATGTGAATGTTGTATCGTCTGCGAACTGGCTAACCTTGAACACCATGTGGAATATTGTCATGCAAACAATTCTCTCGTCTTCCCTGAATTTACACGCTACAATGTTTGAACACAAAACAAACAGGTATGGCGGAATAAGGTAGCCCTGATGGCACTCTCTCTGTATTGCAAAATTCTGAGATACTTTCTAGTTCACAACTGCATGAAATCCAACAGCGGATATCTTCCCCAAATCCAAAAGCTCTAAGAACGTTATTCTGATAAGTCCAGCTTGTTGAATCAAACGCCTGTTCATAATCAGATGATACAAGTATGTCAGGTAGAATGTATTTTTAGGTAAAACCCTTTTGTTATACATGGTTCTTATCTTTCCCCAGAACATCGTCACGTGTAGTCTTCATTAATCAACTTCGGTAAGACAGTTTTAATTTTACTATCAATTTTTGTGACATGTCTTCTGTAAGAAATATTTAACAATGAAACCTGCCTTCAGTTTCTTAAACAAAATTCTCTTGGATTGTTTCCTTTCTGTAGACTAGTAATTATTCCTTCTCTTTCAGACATCAACATCTTTTTGTAAAGCCTTTGTTTAATGATATATTACAAACTCTCCGACTTCTTTCGAAGAGAATTTACACAATTTGACTGTTATTCCGTCTGTACCATGGCTTTTATCATTCTGCATATTCTTCAGGGTTTCTGATACTTCTTGGATAATAATCAATTCTAAATATCCTGATTCGTCTATGCTTAATTACGGTAAAATCCACTTGCTAATGTCAATACTCTGTACGTCTCTTTTCTTGTACAAATGGTCGTAGTATGATCTGGACTGTTCTTACATTCCGTCTGTTTCTGTCTGAAGATACATTTTCTTTTTTTCATGACTAATTCTACATCAGTTTCCAAAGAAAATGTCCTTTTTCCGAGATTACAAAAATAGTTCTTTCTTTTTCATCCTGTGGGGCCATCCAGCTTTTGATCTAAGAATGAGTTCATCTGCTTTTTTCATGAATGTGCATGCTCATCTTTCTTTCTTAGTAAATTAAGAGCATGCATACAACTGGTCATTTCTGTGTCTTGTATTTCCTTTCCCAAGCAACTTTCTGCGTTCATTACCTCCTTTGTTTTACTTTTAATACTATGCAAAATTGTTTTTGATCATGTTTCCATGCTAAGAATGTCTAAAAGTAAGCTATCACTTACTGTAAATCACATTTCGTCGTTCGGTATCTTGCTTAAGTTTGTCTACTGTACGGTGATGTTGCACTTTGTTCCTTGATACTGTGCATGGCTTGTTTCACTACATTTAAGGACATAAAGTCCCTAAGTAGCAAGTTGTTAAATTTCTAGAAGGTTTTTCTCTCTGCTCGGTATTTAAAGTTTTGTTTGGCTTCATACACCCCCCCCAAAATCATGCACACACAGGACACATGCCCAGTAAAGAATTTGGATAGAAAATGGAGTTATTCAAGCAAGGAAAGAATGGTGTGATCAACCAAACAATATATAATTGAAATGATAAATGAATAAATAAAAGCATAAGAAAGAAAAGGACGAAAATGCTTAAAAGAAGCATTTCGAACAGCTTAAAAAAAATTCCTGTTTCCACATTTGCACATCTTCATTTTTACCCTCGGCCAAAGTAAGTAATTCTTGTAGAATTGCATTCATCCATGCAAAACCAACAACTAAAGTGGTTCTTGTGTGTCACTTTACAGCATCAATGGTCCTGTTCACGAATACATCATACGATTTGGAGATTGGACGTCTGAGTCTCATAAACTTTCTACGGGATTACCTCAAGGTTCTCCTCTCTCCCCTGTTTTATACAATGTTACACTGAAGGCCTTCCAGACTTCAACAGAAACGGACTTGCTCGAGTGTTGACACCCGACGCTATTTGAGTGCAGGCTTTGATAGAATGCTAGCCTTTAAAAACATGTTGATAATATTTTCTTCAATTCAAAAAGGTCTATCTGGCATGCAAGCAATGGCAGTTAAAGGCATTGAACAGTGTCATCTCTACCAACTGTATCACGCACTTTTACTCAGTGTGATCAATTATGGCTAAAGGCTTACAACACTGTCTAAAAGAAATCTCAAATTAGAAAGAATTCAACATGTACAATGAGACTGATCCTGTCAACCACGAAGTTGAAACTATGCGATACCTGCTCTGCTTGACCTTACTTCAATGCAGGCAAGCTAGAACAGGTGAAGGCGTAATTCAGAGCACTTGACCTTCCTTCAATGCAGGCAAGCTAGAACAGGTGAAGGCGTAATTCAGAGCACTTGACCTTCCTTCAATGCAAGCAAGCTAGAACAGGTGAAGGCGTAATTCAGAGCACTTGACCTTCCTTCAAATGCAGGCAAGCTAGAACGGTGAAGGCGTAATTCAGAGCACTTGACCTTCCTTCAATGCAGGCAAGCTAGAACAGGGAAGGACGTAATTCAGAGCACTTGAACATCAACAAAACCCGCTTCATGCGGCAGACAAGGAAACAAAAGGCACTCGGCTAGGACGTGGAAAGTCATGGACGGGACAGGCAGAAGACAGTATATAGCTTGTGTGCCAGTTAACAGAACTCAAAGAAATGAAAGAATGGGAAAAGTACCCAGAACAGTTCAAAGACCTCTGGCAAATTTCCATCGCTCCAGAACTTGAAGGACACTGTCGAGAATGGCCAGAAGGCAAAGCCAAAGTAGCACTTCAGATGCTGGTAGAAGACCTTGGCACAAAAGATGACAGTGTTATGTTCACTGACGGTACTGTCACCGAAGGTAAATCAGGCTGGGAATTTATAGTAAAGCAAAATGGTTGAACTGTCCAAAAAGACCATTCGCGCACAGTTTAACACTTCAAGTCTAAACAATGGAGGTAGAAGCAGTGACACAAGCACTCTACTAGCTTTCATTCACAGGCCAGTTTAAAACTGAACAAGCCATGATACTGACTGACTCCTTCAACCTACCTCAAAACTGGAGAGTGGAATATGAATCCGTGCTTGGCATGAACTAATATGCAGCCTTCCATTAGAGAGACTCACATGGATGTACTGCCCTGGACATGCAGGAGTTATAGGAAACGAGAGAGCAGATACACCGATTGGCAAGGCAACGATAAGAGCTGGATGACAGCTTGGCCGATCTGATATGTTAAGAATCTGAAAAATCACTTACGCACACGCACGCATGCACACATTATGTTGTATTTGATGTTATTATTCTTGTTCTTGTTCCTAAGTCATCTTCTGAACATTCATTTCCCACAGTCAAAGGCGCATGCGTTTGCACACACACACACACACACACACACACACAACCCAAAAATGCACGCACACATACGTGCGCGCACGCACACACGCATGCCCACGCACACACACATTCATGCCTGCGCATACACGCACATAATTCACACACAAACATGCGATCGCGCGCTCCCACTCACGGGCCTGTGCCCACACTTCCATGCGCACACATGCGTTCATTCACTACACACACATACAATGATAAAACAGGTGCACTTCTGCACCACAACACAACACACACACAAGGGTGCGCGCGCACACTCACGCATGCGCGCGCGCGCACACACACACACACTCATGCCTACGTATACATGCACATCATGCACACACGCACTTGCGCTCGCACACAGGCACACACACACACACACCACACACACCCCGTGTACATTCACTACACACACAATACAATGATGAAAATGGGACAACCAATGTTACGTAGGTACTCAAGGTCTGACCAGCTCGGTGGGCTAATCCGTAGATCAGACATGTGCTGAGTAGTATCCACCAGACCCTCTTCTTAAACTCTCTCATCTTAGTAATTACTTCATTTATCCATCAGCTTTTAAAGCAGTGAGGTCTCAAAACTTTGCGGATGTGGTGTAGTGTATATGGACGTCCGCACGCAGTGACACCTCCTTGATGAAACCGAAACTGACGACTATTAATGGAATGAGGTCTTTTGACTTGCATCCCTGTTGAATTTACAATAAATAAACCGAAACATCACGAACTGTTGTTGTTGTTATTGACTTTGTTGTGTGATAACATTTTCTGTGAGCGGCGAAAATGAACTGGGACGCTGATGTACTCTCTGCATATCAAAGAATTGACCATCTTTACATCAGATCCATAAACTGGAGCGATTGAAGATCAGAATTAAAAGGAACTACAGCTGGTAGAGTCAGTAATGTTTTGCACATCAAGGAAATAAACACAAATAGATGGTGGTCAGCGGTATTCCAGCGTGCAACTGCTCGATAACATCCACAAAAACCACAGCATACAAAAACGTGGAAACTAAAACTTCGATGGAATTCATCATTGATATTGTGTCTGAGTTTTATCTGGCAAAAGAAATCGTCATAAATACGAAAACCCCTCACTACTAGCTGTATGAGGGAACCATCGTAAACCCTTCCGAAGGCAGATCTATTTGTATTGCCTGCTCCTAGGCCTCTCGTTCGTTGGATCCGACTCATCCGGGAGACACGGCTGATTGTGTCTGTGCCCTTGTTGTCAAATAGAAACACACCACAGTCCATAATTCTGTGGTGTTCTCACCACCAAGGGTTCAAAAAAGAATCCAACAGCACCCCAAAGCAGCCAGCAAGGGTAGTAAATGAAACAAAATAAAAGTCTTGAAAGGAGGAAAGTTGCTGAAAAACTAAAAACATTATGCAAAGAGTGTAAAATGTAGGGGACAATCTTTGAGCCTATGCTTGAGGATCCATTCAAGGATTCAAGGGAGATAAAAAAAGATATGGACAGTTTAAGTGGTCAGCTCTGCTATTCATAATGGAAATCATTTTCCACACAAAGAAAACTTTACTGCACAGTAAAAATGAAACCTGGATTAAGAACACAAGCAGGAACTCAACTTTTGATGTTACAATGGGATCATATGATGGTGCCGAAACTTGCGAACTTGTCGGACTATTCATGTTATCCAATATTCAAAAAAAAAACTTGGAAAACAAACTGGACTGTATAGGGATGACGGCCTTGCCGCTCTGAATGACAACCCCAGGAATATTGAAAATAAGAAAAAAGAATTGTGTAAAATTTTCCACAACCAAAACTTAAAAATTACCATAGAAGCAAACAAAAAGATAGTGAATTATTTAGACATAACGTTAGACCTCAACCAACATACATATAAACCATACAAAAAAAACAAATGATACGCCTGTTTATGTAAACATCAAAAGCAACCACCCACCCTCCATACTGAAAACAATACCCAGAAGCATAAATAAAAGACTATCCAATTTGTCATGTAACGAAACAGTATTCAACAATGCTACAGCTGAATACCAAGAGGCGTTACATAAAAGTGGCTACAATTATGAATTACGATACGATCCAGACAATGATACAAACAGATGCAGAAAGAACAGGAAAAGGAATATCATATGGTACAATCCCCATATGATGCAAGAGTCAAAACAAACGTAGGGAAAGAATTTTTTTTTAATCTTGACATCATCTTTCCCAAAACACCACAAATTATTTAAGATATCCAACACAAACAATATCAAATTATCATATTCATGTATGCCGAATCTTACAAATGTCATTGATTCAGCAAATAAAATGAAAAGCAGCACAGAGAAAAATGAGGGTCACGAAAGGAAATCTTGCAACTGTACCAAAAAAGAACAGTGTCCCCTAAGCGGCAAATGCCTTTACAACAACATTGTATATCAAGCCACTGTAAGATCAGAGAACGCAGAAGAAACATATGTAGGTATCACTGAAAACCAATTCAAAACCAGATATGCAAACCATAAACAATCATTCAACAAAGAAAGATACAAAAACCAAACAGAACTGAGCAAATACATTTGGAAACTTAAAGATAAAAACACAGACTACAACATATCTTGGAAAATCTTAAAAAGAGCAGCACCATACAATAACATTTCAAAAAGATGTAATCTATGCCTGACAGAGAAATACATTATATTTTGTAAACCACAATTAGCAACTTTAAATATTAGAACAGAAATGGTTAACAATTGCAGACACAGATGGAAGTTTTTGTCAGTGAACAAAATCAAAAACACCTGAGAAGCACATGCAACAGGGGAAAAAAAACAGCAAGCTATATATATCTACAACACTGGCAGCACAAGCTCACTACACCCTGAAGACTGCAAAAGCATGAAACAGATCTGTAGGTGGTTTTAAGCCTGTTTTTGTACTCCCAGTTCTTAAAGAACAGGGAGTACTTTAGAATGGGAACGAAGAAATGCTCTGTGTGTCTGTGTGTGTGTGTGTGTGTGTGTGTGTGTGTGTGTGTCCGTGGTCAAAATGTGTTCCACTCACTCCAGACAAAACTACTGGACCGATCTTTCTGAAAATTTGTAGGTAGGTTCATTATGGGCCACGGATGATGCCCGATGTTTTAGTTTACCGTTATAGCTGTTACTAACGGCTGTAACGGCATGTAACGGTTTTTCTTCTTTATGGAATATCTCAGAAAGTTCTTGGCCGATCTTTCTAAAAATGAGCAGGTACATTCATTATGAGTCACGGATGATGCCCGATGTTTTAGTTTACCCCGTTATAACCGTTACTAACGGCTGTAACGGCCTGTAACGGTTTTTCTTCTTTATGGAATATCTCAGAAAGTACTTGGCCGATCTTTCTGAAAATGTGTAGGTATGTTCATTAATGGTCATGGATGATGCCCGATGTTTTAATTTCCCCGTTATAACCGTTACTAACGGCTGTAACGGCCTGTAACGCCTTTTCTTCTTTATGGAATATCTCAGAAAGTACGTGGCCGATCTTTCTGAAAATTTGGAGGTATGTTCATTATGGGCCACGGATGATGCCCGATGTTTTAGTTTACCGTTATAACCGTTACTAACGGCTGTAACGGCCTGTAACGCTTTTTCTTCTTTATGGCATATCTCAGAAAGTACTTGGCCGATCTTTGTGAAAATTAGCAGGTATGTTCATTATGGGTCACGGATGATGCCTGATGTTTTAGTTTACCCCGTTATAACCGTTACTAACGGCTGTAACGGCCTGTAACGGTTTTTTCTTCTTTATGGAATATCTCAGAAAGTACTTGGCCCATGTTT
>CM065740.1:53087106-53122106 GCA_033310375.1 Conus canariensis
ATTTTTTTCCTGGTAGTGCCAGGATTCGAACCTGCAAGTGCTGAATGTGTGGGTGTCTCAGAGTGTGCCTCTTTAAACTGATGTCATATCCACATGGCTCTCTGATGTCTGTTCTAAGCAGGGAAATTGAATCCTTATGAAGTTCGTTTTTTGTTTTTCCCTGCCCAGATCCAGACAGGACTATTTTCAGCCGCCCCTCCCATTGCCGTCAAGTTCTTGTCCCTTTTTTAAATCAGAAATTCCAGTCTATTTTATGAAGTCACAGGCTGGTGAGGCCGCGAATCCGCTTGCTCCAACCTGAAAAGCCAGGACTTCAGTTCCATTAGAAACTTTGTTTTGATGAGTCTGAGTGGAAAACAAATTCCGTCTCACGCCATTGTTCTAGATTATCTTTGGATTGTTTTCCTATTCTGGAAAGCCTGCTGTGCATTCCAAGTTATGTACTCCACTTTGTGAATCCTGCTTCCATGCTTTTGATATTGCAGCTGTTGCAGACCATGGCTTGAATCCTCCTGCTGTGTAGAATGTCGTCGTTGGAGCTATCAGTGGCGTATTGTTTTCCCTGGCGGTGTAAACCACTCGTGTGTTTATCCTTAAGCACTTGGCTACTTCTCCATGCATTCCTTCCCTGAGCTAGCGCTGCTTCACATGAACTCACAATTTGCTCACTCTATAATATTCAACGTCATTGATGGTCAAGAATGAGTTAGCAGACACTCAGTTGTTCAGCTGATCTCTGTCCTATTTTCCCTTGTTTGTTTGCATCGCCATTCATCGAAAAGTTGCTCTGATATTGAGTTGTTTATTTCTGTGTATAATGACGAACACAGGTTTCCCTAATGCAACACAAAATAAACAACTACTCAGTGCAGAACAGCCTGCGCCAGATTGTTCGTTGTTTTCAGAGTTCTATTCTTCCATGTCTCGCACTTAGCTCAAAATCACCTGGTAACAGATCCTTCCTAGGAGGAAAAACAGGCTATTACTTGCCAGTTCTTGTGTTGTGCCGGTTTACCTGGTTTTAATCCGCAAAGGATCGCATTCTTTCTCCAGCTTTCATGTATGTCCCTTAAGTTGTGCACCTGGTGGCTTAGCGCCTTTCCCCCGCCATTTTCTATGAGCCCTTGATCTGTCATATAAACTAAAGCAATGTGCGTCTTGATTGGGCCTTCAGATAACCCCTAAAAATGCAGACAAAGTCAGAGTCTTATGATTCCAGTTGCCAAATATGCCAGATCCAAAATGCTGTGGTGTCTTTTGGGAATGTGTATTCATCCGCTATCATTTTTTGTTGTTGTTATTATTTTAGTGCATGTACAAGACACAAAAGCTCTGCAAATGGAAAAAATAATGTTTAATTTCATCACTTGTTTTGAGCTGAAAATTAACAAGGATCATACTTTTTATATCGTATGATATTATTTGCAGCATGTCACATGCCTCTAATCAATAAGAACTAAAAACAAACAATATTAGATGTCTTTTGTGGAGGAGAGAACTTACCTTCTAGACTCCCCATGTACAATGAATTAAAGAAAATGCTTTCTGAAGCTGAAAACAATAGCGGTCTGTGTACAATTAATAGCTTATAAAACGTTAATCTCTATCAATTAATTTATTTCAGGTCTGTTTCCCTTGGTAGTGGGATGAATGCACTTGAATGTTTACACTGTCTTTACAAATGTTTATAATGATGCACTGAAAAGGGATTATATAGAAATATCAATGTTATATGCACGTGAACAAAATATGTTTAATCACAACAGAATGTACGTTCTGTTTGTTTGCTCGGTTAGCTTCCTTATTTTTTTTCCATTTGGTTTTACATTACGTCTTGCACTTCTGTACTCAAACAGTTTTGTCCACCTGCTTTTCATTAATCATTTAATTTTCACTGTTTTCTCAACAGGTCCCCTGTATATTTCTCATCTCTATTGTATCAGGGTAGCTTTTGAAAATAACGCACACTGATTTAACTGCGACTTTCCCCGTCAATACTAACTCGCATATAAGAAAATAAATACATAAAAGCTGTCCACGATTTTTTTTTCTCGAACATTTTCTTGTAGTAACCAGTCCATAAGACGTACTCCAGTAGCCTATTACTGGAAGTAGGGAAATATAGACAGTGAACACACCTTGAAGAAAACAAGACAAGAGATGATGTTTCCAGGGATTCCTAAAAAGACGATAAGTGGACGAACATAGCACGTGAACACATTTTGATGAGATCACGAGTCTGCGCACTGAAAAATGGATCAGAGCTGTCCCAGGGCCTAGGGTCTGGCACTGTGACGGCACTGAATTCACTGAAAGGTACCACAGTGTTTTGACCTGTGTCCATGTCTTGAGTGTAATTGGCAAACATGTCAGGTTTGACCGTTCAGAGAATCACCGTCAATGAATATATATCAATTGATATAGCTGGATTTGAAACAAAAATCTGCATCACCTAACAATATTTTCGTGTGAAATGAACTATATATCGGCCATCGCCGAATATATCCCACTCTAGAAAACAGCCCAAAAGAAAAGAAATACACAAACACACACCTTTGTTTGTCTCTCTGCCTTTGCCACTGTCTGCACCCCGACTCTCTCTCTCTGTCTCTCTTGTCTCTGTCTCTGTCTCTGTCTCTGTCTCTCTCTCTCTCTCTCTCTCTCTCTCTCTCTCTCTGTATGTGTGTGTGGGCTCTGTGTGTGTCTGTGTCTGTGTGTGCTTCTGTGTGTTTCTCTGTGCGTACTTATGTGCGCACGGCGTGTGTGTGTGTGTGTGTGTGTGTGTGTGTGTGTGTGTGTGTGTGTGTGTGTGTGTGTGTGTGGGTGTGGTGTGTGTGCCTAGGTGCGTGCGTGGGTAAGTTCGTTACTTGTTGATACTGCTGTTGTTGATGACTCTGCTGGTGGTGGCGGTAGTGGTGGTGGTTATGGTGTGTGTGTGTGTGTGTGTGTGTGTGTGTGTGTGTGTGTGTGTGTGTGTGGTGTGTGTGTGTGTGTGCGTGTGTGCACCTGCGTACACGTGCGATCCTCAACTTGTCTCTGGGTATCTGCTATTTATTCTACATTGCAGAAATTGTTACATCAATTTAATCAAATATCTGAAACAGAAATGGGTATATAGAATAAAATAAAAGGACACACACACACACACACACACACACACACACACACACACACACACACACACACAACACACACACACACACCACACACACACACACACACACACACACACACACACACACACACACACACTACACACACACACACTATAACCACAACCACAACCACCACTACCAGCACCGTCATTAACAACAACAGCATCAACAAAACAAACATACCCACGCACACACCTAGGCACGTGCACATCTGTAGTGTAAGGTTCTATTTTTGTCATGGGCTTTCAGTTTGGATATGTGGTTAAAGATATTCAATTTACATTAAAGGACATTTTCTTTCTGGCATTAGAAATGATGTGTGTGCGCGTGCGTGTGTGCTTGTGTATAGGCGCGCGCGCGCGCGGCGCGCGGTGTGTGTGTGTGTGTGTGTGTGTGTGTGTTGTGAATTTAATGTATGTTCACCTTTTGCAAAAGTGGACAGAAGGGAAATAATAACACAAAAAAAACAAGAAAAGAAAATAGTCCAAGTAACATCAATTATAAACATAAACATATGCACTTCACTATAGATCCAAATTCTAGGTTGATGCTAATGCTTTGTCACAGATTAGTGAGGAATTGTTTGAGATCTTAGTCAGGAAAATTTAGTGAGAGCAGGAAAAAAGCCTGCTTTCATTTTAGACGTATAGGCGTATTTGATATCTTTTCGCAATTAATGCATTTCCAGTCTTTAGTAAGCTTTGTTATTATATATTATTATTATATTCGGTATTTATATAGCACCTATCCTCGGTCACAGACCAAGCTCTAAGCGCTTTACAATAAACACACTATCTCACTCACTCAACGGGCTGCCTACCAGGTAGAGCCGGCCGAAGAGCAGCCTACTGGCGCTCATTCACTCGTTTCCCGTGCCATTCAAATATCAGTCACTCATTTTCATCATTTATTCCTTCAGTTTCTCACATAGGATGCATTGCTCTATTTCCACCGGTACACGATGGCACACGATAACAGTAAGTGACAATTTTTGTGGCTTGGTAAGAAATACCAGGTGACTATCTTCAATCTACATCAATTTTGCCAGGGCGGCGGGGAACCCCCCTGCTCTTTTCGATTTTCAACTGCCGTGGGTTCTTTAACGTGTGCAGGGGGCCAGGAAAGCACACGGGTCCGACTCGCTTATAGTCCCCATCCGATGGACTTGACGTTCAGTTCGATTTGTCATTCAAACTGGGAAAGAAAGGGCGAGAAAGGCAGGGCACGAACCCACGCACTTCTCACACGTTGGATTGGCAGGCGAACGTCTTAACCACTCTGCCACCTTTCTTCCTGAGTATCTATTTCAAGTCAGTAAATGAAAGAGGTCGTTGGCTTTACATATTAGTCATTATGTAATAACTCTATCTGACCGGCAATTTCCAATTTGATCAGGATCGTTGCTTAAACGCAAAACCCAGTTCGCCAGTGATCGCACGGAGCACCTTCCTCAGAGAGAAAGAAAAACATGCTTAAAGCTAACAGTAGACTTAAAGGCAGTGATGTGCTCATAGGCAAGGACTTTTATGTATGTGTTAGAAACATGCGAAAGGCTCTCTCTTTCCACATCTGAAGAAAGCCAGAAGTGAGAACAAGCAGGCAATCTTATTGAGGGGAAAAAGATTTTTCTTGATGGAGGGCAAAACTTTAGAAAGGGAGGGGGAGCAGGGGGGGGGGGGCAGCCCAGGTTGACACCGGTAGCGCAGGAAAGGTGGAGACAGTGATTACCGTGCAAAACACACGGCTTTTACAGAGGTCAAGGGTATGTGCGCAGTGAGCGAAGAATGGGTCTCTGGTGTGAATTACGGTGCAGAGAGAAGAGGTGTCTGTAAATAACGAAGCGTTTGAAAACAATATTTCATGTTCAAATGTCTTCGTTTTGAATGTACAGATGGTAGCGAAACGGATTTGGTATATTTCAGAACAGATTGCTTCGACGAAAGCAGGGTTGTCCTTTTTGTTGTTTCATTCAAGTCAATGTCTGTTGGAAGCAAAATTTAGAAAGAGAAGGGGTTAGTTACTGCCAAGACATAGACAAACAAGGTACTGGACAAGATACTATGCATTTCGACCTCTTGGGTCTTCTTCAGGCAAAAACACGTAACAAAACAGAGAACGAGAAACCACTTAACTGGTCATGTTGGAGCATTCCCGATTTTTCAAAAGTAAGATACAAGCAATTCATTTCTTATTTCTATAGGAATCGAAAGATATACACATCCAACATGCCTGACTGAAAATGTGTACAGTGTGTAAGTTGAATTTTACACATAATGTGTACAGTGTGTAGGTTGAATTTTACACATATATGGACAACTTTTCTTACATTTCATGAGTCAAGTTTCTACCAACGACTACATATTGTTCTGTACCATCGTCAACACAGCGCAGGCTTCCAAGGGTGGTGCAGGACTGCTCTAAAGACAGGTGAAGGTTTCGTTTTCTTCATTTTTTTTTGCTTGTTTGCTTGTTCGTTTGTTTGTTTGCTCGCTCGTTTGTTTATTTGTTTGTTTGTTTGTTTGTTTTTCTTTCTTCTCTAACTCACTTCATTAGAAAACACCAAGACGTTTTTCGTTGGGGTATTATTTTATGTTAATGTCCATGTACTTCATTTCTTTACAATGCATGTGTGCGTTTTAGTTCTCTCCAGAAATGTTTGACAGTAGGTTATACTTTGTTTATTGTACAAACACGCACACACACACACACACACACACACACACACACACACACACACACACACACACACACACACACACACACACACACACACACACACACACACACACACACATACTTTCCTCTCTCTCTCTCTCTCTCTCTCTCTCTCTCTCTCTCCCTCTCTCTCTCTCTCTCTCTTAAATCTTTGCCGAGCCTTTAATACAATGACGGAAGAATTGTAAGCCTGCACCTGTTTTCCCCCACAACTAAATTGTTCAGCATAATATCGTTTGATCAATCAATGGGAGATTGTATCTCTTAGGAGATCCACGTAAAGGGTGTTCTGCACAGTTCTTGGCTGCTGACAATGCTTGGGTTATTAAACAGCAGAGCTGACCACTCGGACTGTTGGGGCATCTTTTGACCTCCTTTGCATCCTTGAATGGATCCTCAAGTATACGATCAAAGATGTTTCCCTACATCTTACACTTTTTACATAATTACTTTTAAGAAGAGATGGGGTTAGTTACCGCCAAGGACACAGACAAATATAGCACAGGACAAGACACAAGGGATTTCGAACTCTTGGGTATTCTTCAGGCGAAACCAAATAACGCTTAGGACAGTGAAGATGAATAAAGAAAAAACCACTCCTCTAGTCATGGTCGCCATGGTCGCCAAGCGTTCAAAATGTCCACTGGGCGGAAACGGGGCCACCCAGCAGGGAATCATGGGAGAGGAAATAGTGTGGAAAAATTAAAGAAAAATAAATAAAGAAAGAATGAAAAATAGAAAAAGTGAATTTAAAAAACAGATGAATAACGAAAAAATAGCAATAGAAATAAAAATGAAATTAAACAAAAATAGTAAGAAGATAATAATAATAATATGATTATAATAATAATAATAATAATAATAATAACAAAAATAAATAAATAAGCAAATAGATAAATTAAATCAAAAGACATATATATATATATATATATATATATATGTATGAAAAAAGTAAATAAATAAAAAATAAATACATAGATAAATGAAGTAGAAAATGTATGATAAAGAAAATAAAATAGAATAAAAATAAAATGAAATAAAATGAAGCAAAACAAAAATAAATGGAGGGTGGCTGCAACTTCAATGTGAGGTGGGTAGTGGGGGGTATGGTGGTAGTGTTTATATGTGTGTGTGTGTGTGTGTGTGTGTGTGTGTGTGTGTGTGTGTGTGTGTGTGTGTGTGTGTGTTGCTGGAAGATATAGCCGACTGGTGTTGGAGTGGTGATAGCATATCTCTATTACTGTTAGATGTTGATTCCTTGGGGGTGTGGCGTGCCGAGTTTTGCAATGAGATGGGTCTCTTGTGTAGTGCGTTCCAAGTTATCACTTGTTATTGCCAGAGTGCCAAGACTTTCAAATGTTGATGTTGTGTTGGGAGTGGTTGAAATGCAGGGCAACAGGTTTGGGTCGGTGGTGGCGGATGTCAGCCAAGTGTCAGCTATGCGTGTCTCAAGTGTGCAGGATGTTTCACCTATATAGATCCTGCTATTCTCTGCCAGCTGTGTGGATTCTCTTTTTTGAACCGTTGGCAGTGAGAACACCACAGAATTATGGACTGTGGTGTGTCTCCATTTGATGTCAAGGAATAAAGGCACAATTAGCAGTGTTTCCTTGGGTCTACGATCACCAAGGCAGCAGCAATGTGAATGTGATTCTGAGGTTCTGGGATTCCCCATATGGTGCAGCAGGCAATATGATTAGATGTGTTTTCATGAGGGTTACGATGGTTCCCATATGGTGCAGCAGGCAATGTGATTAGATGTGTTTTCATGAGGGATTACGGTGGTTCCCATATGGTGCAGCAGGCAATGTGATTAGATGTGTTTTTCATGAGGGATTACGGTGGTTCCCATATGGTGCAGCAGGCAATGTGATTAGATGTGTTTTCATGAGGGATTACGGTGGTTCCCATATGGTGCAGCAGGCAATGTGATTAGATGTGTTTTCATGAGGGATTACGGTGGTTCCCATATGGTGCAGCAGGCAATGTGATTAGATGTGTTTTCATGAGGGGTTACAGTGGTTCCTATATGGTGCTTGCAAAAGGTTAAACATTAATAATGTATGTTCCTCATTCTATATGCTAATTAATTCCTGTTCCTCTCGTCACCACCACCACCCCTCTGCCCCTTCTCCCCCCCCCTCTCTCTCTCTCTCTCTCTCTCTCTCTCTCTCTCTCTTTTCTATCTAATCTTTGCCAAGTAATTCATATAATGACGGAGGAATTGTTAGTCTGTGCTTATTTTTTCCCCAGTACTAAATTGTTCAGCTATATTTGTATATTGTTTAGCCTTTAACATAACGTGTGTTGATGCTTCCAATAGGACAAATTCCATATGAAACGTCATTCTGTTACAATGTTAAAATATTTCTTTTTATTTCGTTGTTTTCCACTTTCTCCACAAAATGGTTTGCACATCGACATTGCAACAGATAATGTTAAATTGAAAAGGTGTCAGTTCCCGAAAATGAACACTGCGAAGAATTTCCATCTTCTTTAAAACACAATTTGTAGAAGAACATTATAGCACACACTTATATGGAAATTCATTTTCTTTCAATTCTTTCTCTTGTTTTAATGTTTTATCCCAGTATATAGTTTATACAGTCTTTTCCGTTTGTGCAATGAGCTAATAATATCAACTATGGTTGTTTGTTTTTTCATGAGTATAATGTAGAATTATTTTCGATCCGTATTTCAACGCTTGATATATTTTCACAGTGCTGTTGTCAAGGGATTATAGTTAATGTTTCGTATGTCCATGTTTTCACATCGTAAATACATTCCATTTTATGGTATACATCCCATGAGTAAATCTCTTGACGCATGTCATTTAGAGCTTGTCTGTATTTGCGTACATGAGGTACATTAACAACTTTATTTTTGACAGTGTATTGCATATTTCTTTTTGATCTTGTCATAATTTTTGAAGTCCATGTAGATTCAAAACCTGTTTTTCTGAAGTTGTTTTATTTCATTTTCCGGAGGGTTCGATGATAGAATTCATAGGCATAAAAGCTTTCAAATTTAGAATAATCATGGACTCCAGTACTGCAATATTTCTCTAGGTGTGTACATAAACGTTTTGATCAAATTTTGAACAATGGTATACTTCGTTGAAGTTTCTGCTGTGTTGATTTCTGTCATTTTGGACAAGTTGTCTGTAACCAAAAACATAATTTTCAAATTTGGGGCGGTTTCATTTCATTTTGTTTTAGGCAGATACTCATGCGTGCAGGCATGCGCTCATACACACCCACACGCTTGCACACATACACGCACACATGAACGCGCATGCGCATACACAAATGCACCTACGTATACACCCACATACAAGGACAGACACACATCGTCACGGTAGCTAAGCCAGACATCCCACCCCCCATACCCCTCTTAACTATTTTTCCTGGACAAAACACACAAAACAAGAATCAACACTTCCAATCACTCTTATTTACACACGTATCACTCAAAACAACAGGAAAGCAACAATAATAACAACAATAATAGCAACAATAATAACAAATGAAAAACCTTGCCAGCTCCACAGCCAGGGGACACAACCCACAACCACTGCCATCAACTCACCTTCACACACTACCCCGAATGTGCATCTACCCCGAGACCTTTAAGGCATGGCTTCCCTGCCACTCATGGAAACACTCAGGTCTGGCATCGCATCAGGAGGGCGAGGCCAGCCACTGGGTGCAAGCGTTAGGGACCTGGAGTGTCGACGCAACACCAGAGCAGTGCCAGCACCTGCACAAGAATGGACTAGAGGGACCAGGCCTGGCTCCCTATGAGTGGGATTGAATCCCTCGACTACTGGGACTCAAATGGGTGATATATGATGTGGAGGGATTTTAGAAAAAAAGAGCGATGACTGATAGACACTAATGATCCTTACCTCCTGTATTCTCCCCTAAGTGACTAGACTGACTATATGTCATCTCATGCACACCAAAGTTACTTACGGCCGGGTATCTCATAATTACAGTAATATGGTGACTTTATTAAAATACACCAATATAATACAATTTGCAAAAAAGGCATGTATCAACAAAACAACTTTTTAATGCGGCCGACTATTGGTGATGACGAAGTTGAAGACGACGATGAAGATGAAGACGACAAAGAAGATGAAGACGACGAAGAAGATGAACACGACAATGAAATTACCGGTAGTGCTACCCACTGCCCATCATTGGACCACTATCAACCCCTGAAGGACATCAGACAGGGCACCACACTGATGCCAATACTTAACACACTGACTGCGCTGAGACTCAGCTCGTCAATCTGTCATCCTCACATCTCACGCACAGGCACCAGGGTGGGTGACTGGTGCTCCTCGCTGCCCCACCCTGATACAAACAGGGCAGCTGTCGAGCACTCAGTACCTCACCGGGAACCGGACGATTCACGGAGCACCTGGGTGAGTGGCTGGATTCCTGCTGCCTTACCCAGACACAATCAGGGGTCGACCGGAGCTCAGCTGCTGGTGATGGTCTTGGGGCACCTCCCTGTGTGCAAACAGGTCGACAGGTATTCGGATGTGACGAAGGCCTGCAGGGGGCACCGGAGTACAGGACCGGATCGGCAACTGATGGGAGGTGCTGCCGGACTGTGGCTAGGGAACGCCGTGTTGCAGACTGTAGGGTCCGCCTCTAGTACCAGGCGTCTCACACAACCATGGGTCTGGCTCAGTGCCTTCACATTAAGACATTACCAGAAAAAAGAAAAAGGGGAAGGGGGTGGTGCTCTCGAAAAACACAGCACCTCTTATGTGACATTGTCCCACGACAAACTGTCATCTTGCGCTGAAGTGAATAAAGGTATGTGATTGCTCGTTCATTTTCGTTGTCCTGAGTGTTTTGTATCTTTGTATGCTAAGCAGTAGCCACCAGACCTTCTTCTTAAATTCTCTCATCTAAGTTATTAATTCATTTTCCCATCAGCTTTAAATCATGCCCAGTGTGGTCTCTAAACTTAGTGGATGTGGTGTAGCGTACATGGACTAGTCCGCACGCAGTACCCCTCCTTGAAGAAACTGAAACTGAAACTGAAACTGACGGCTACAGCTGCCTAGGTCAGGAAAAGACCAGGAAATATCACCCTGTTTGAGAGATGCTATTCACGGAATGGAGTCTGTTGATGCATTATTCATGGAGTGACGTCTTATGATGTACAGCCCTGCTAAATTTACAATAAATAAAAGGAAATCTCACGAACGTTTGTTGTTGTTGTTGTTGTTGTTGTTGTTGTTGTTGTTGTTGTTGTTGTTGACTTTGTCCGATACCATTTTCTGTGAGCTGCGAAAATGAATTGTGCCGCTAATATACACTTTGGCTTCTCAAAGAATTTACCATCTTTGCCTCAGATTCATAAACTGGAGCGGATTGAAGATAAGAATGTAAAAAAGATACAGCTGGGAGAGTCAATAATGTCTTGCACATCAAGGGAAATAAACACAGAATAGATGGTGGTCAGCGGTATTCCAGCGTGCAACTGCTCTATAACACCCACAAACACCACAGAAAAGACAGAAATGTGTGAACTATGAACACAGCATATAAAAACGTGAACATTAAAACTCCAATAGAATTCATCATGGATATTGTGACTGATTTTAATCTGGCAAAAGAAATTGCCCGCCCTCGTTAACGTTGTGAACACGTTCTCTTATGGTGGCTGTGATAACTTTCGATGGAAGTTAGGACAGAGTTCTTTAAGCGTTCGCCGAAACTTCGAGCTAAGCAACAGATAGGCCAAAAAGTTGACTGCTGAATTCATGCAAGAAGTAGGTAACACAAGCACCTGAAGAACTATTATACGAGTGTTGTGGTACTTTCTGTATAACAAGTACTCTGGAATAAGAGTGTATGTAACAGCTAAAGCGCATTGGGGGAGGAGAAGAACAACATAAACAAAACAGAGGAAGAGCAGCATTTTGGTGATTTTGACATTTCCAGAATCCCCTTTGCTTTGCATGTTCTGCAGCATTTGTACTCGTTTACGAGACGCTTGACGTAGATTTCTGATGGTGACGATACAGCAAATTGTTACAACACTGATAAAGATGGGCCTGGTGATGAGAGAGAACAGGTAAGTGGTTGAGGCTATGAGGCCGCTCTCCACGGGAAACCAGGGTGTCTTGGCCATGTAAGCGATGCTGCGGTTGGTGGAAAAATCCTCCCTCCAGTTAACAGTGTTAGCAAGAAATAAGTTGAGATAAAACACAAACGGAATCAGGTAGGACATGAATATCGCTGCCACCATTGGTCTGCAAAAGACATGTTCAATGAAAAGAAGTATGTACGTATGTTTCCAAACACACACACACACACACACACACACACACACACACACACACACACACACACACACACACACACACACACACACATCTATCTATCTATCTATCTATATGCATATATATGTTTATATATATATATATATATATATATATATATATATATATAGAGAGAGAGAGAGAGAGAGAGAGAGAGAGAGAGAGAGAGAGATGTTGAACAATTAAGTTGTGAGGGAAAAGAAGTGTAGGGTAACAGTTTCTCCGTCATTACATTAATGACTTGGCAGGGATTTAAGAAAAAAAAATGGGGGCTGGGACGGAAATGAGAATGAATGCGCAGGCAGTTGTTGATGAATACCTGCACTTTCTTGGTGGTGGCAACTGTAGTTCTCCAGGTTTCTGCTCCGTACAATAGCACTGCTTTGATGTTGGTGTTGAAGAGCCTGACTTTGGTGTTGACTGACAGTTCCTTGGAGCTCCAGATGTTCCGTAGCTGTACGAACGCTGCCCTTGCCTTTCGGATCCTTGCTCTGACGTCAGCGTCTGTGTCACCCTGCTTGTCGATGACACTGCCCGGGTAGGTAAAGGCTTCTTCTTCCTCTAGCATCTCGCTGTCCAGCATGATCGAGTTGGTGCTGACAATGTTGGCCTTGAGAATCTTGCTCTTGCCTTTATGGATGTTGAGCCCTACTTGTGTGGATGTGGGTGCTACGTTGCTTGTCTTCTCTTGCATCTAATGTTGAGTGTGCGAAAGTAGTGCCAGGTCGTCGGCGAAGTCCAAATCGTCAAGCTGCGTCCAGGGTGTCCACTGGATCCCATACCTTCTCTGAGCTGTTGAGGTCTTCATGATCCAGTCGAGTGCCAGTAAAAATAGATATGGTGAAAGCAGGCAGCCTTGTCTGACACCAGTCCTCACTTCGAATGCCTTCGTGAGCTGCCCTCCATGGATGACTACAGGTCAGAGCCTCGTACGAGTTTCAGATGATGGTGGTGATCTTGGCTGGCACACCTTAATGTCGGAGAAGCTTCCACAGGGTGTCTCGGTCTACGCTGTCAAAGGCTTTCTCGTAGTCGATAAAGTTGACATACAGGGATGAGTTCCACTCGTTCGATTGCTCAACAATGATGCGAAGCGTTGCGATCTGGTCTGTGCAGGATCGGTCCTTGCGAAAGCCATCCTGCTGGTCGCGGAGTTGAGCATCTACGGGATCCTTTAACCTGTTCAAAATGACTCTGTTGAAAACCTTTCCTGGCACTGACAGCAGTGTGATTCCTCTGTAGTTCGCGCAGTTGCTGAGGTCGCAAGTAGGGTAGAAGTTCATTACAATTTTCTGTTTACATGAATCATCTAGTTCCTCTCTACACCCTGCTCTGATTGGTGTTGACTGTAGAAGTGCATTTACCAATGTACTGCCAACAGTAATGCGAATATATGTGTGTGTGTGTGTGTGTGTGTGTGTGTGTGTGTGTGTGTGTGTGTGTGTGTGTGTGTACACATGTACACACACACACACACACACACACACACACACACACACACACACACACACACACACACACATATATATATATATATATATATATATATATACATATATATATATATATATATATATATATATATATATGCACGCATATATACAGAAAGAAATAGAGAGAAAGAGACAGAGGGAGAGAGAGAGAGAGAGAGAGAGAGAGAGAGAGAGAGAGAGAGACAGACAGACAGACAGACAGACAGAGAGAGAGAGAGAGAGAGAGAGAGAGATGGAGAGAGAGAGAGAGACATGGAGAGAGAGAGAGAGACATGGAGAGAGAGAGACGTAAGTATACAGGCAAGAAAACAGGAGTATAATGGATATACTAAGGAAAGCCAGTCAGTAGAAATGCACTGCAACTTCCTGTTTTCACGGGTCTTCCTTTCCCTCCTTACTCTCTGTCAGTGTCAGTGTTCACTGTTGAAGTGCATATACTCCAGCACAACCAGCCGCTAAATCTGTCATTGCCAGTCACCCCGAACACAACTGAACTGAAGCATGGCAATCTAAGCTAGGCACAGGATGAGTAAAACTGTCCGTTTTGGACCGTTCCATCGGGAGACACGCAAGACAACCTGCTGACCTATTGCATTGCACAGAGTGTTATTTCATGTGTAGATGGTGCGGATATTAATTGCTGATACAGAATCGATAACTCTGCTTTTTCTAAAGAATAAATTTAAAGACGTAAAACATAATCTACCCGGATTGCTTTTGAACATATATTTGAAAAATATTTGTGTTATGTGTAGAAATATTGGCTATTATGGTCAGACAGAATTCCAATATCCATGGGATCTCAGTGAATAATGTTGAACACAAAATTTCTCAGTACGCTGATGACACAGAATTCTTACTTGCAGGAGACAGGAGTTCTTTTGAAAACTGTATAGAGGTTTGGTTCTGTGTCAGGCCTTTATATGAATGTAGAAAAAAAACTAATGTCGTTTGGCTGGGAAGTGAGAAAAATTCTGAAATCTGTTAGATAGAAAATTTAGGTATGGAATGGAATCCATCTAAATTCCGAGTATTAGGAGTGTGGTTTACTAATGACCTGAAAGAATGTGTAGATATAAATTACTCGGAAAGACTAGCAGATGTCAAACACTTATTCAAAATATGGGTAAAATGACAGTAAACACCCCTCGGTAGGGTGGCAATATTAAAATCTCTTATCCTCTCAAAGTTGACACACCTCTGGTTACTATTACCACACCCACCAGACATATTTTTTCGAACATGTCAACAGGCTTGTTACAAAGTTGTTTGAATTAAGAAGCCAGATAAGATTAACCGAATAACTGCACATAAAAGTATCAAAGAAGGTGGTATTGGTCTTCCTGAACTAAAAACGTTTGTTTTATCTCTGAAGCTGTCCTGGATACGTAAAGCTGAGATGTCAACCCATAGATGGCGAAATATTCTGTTGTTTAACTTCCCTAAGTGGTCGCTTATGAAAAAATATGGTCCAGAATTCGTTTCCAAATTCACTAAGTATAATCAGTTTGGGGCTGAAGTTCTTGATGCGTATAAAGTTGTTTTTTTTTATTACAAGTGTTCCCCCAAAAACTCCACTGAACTTCTTGCCGAACCATTATATCATAATAAGTGATTTCAAATCGGAAAGAAGTGCATTCTATCGAAAAAAACTAAGTAGCAAAAATATCAACTGTCTCGCCCACTTTTTTGATGATAAAGGAAAGTTTTTCCACATGCACTTTTTAAAGAAAAATATAATGTAAATATTGATTTGTCACGTTTGCTGTATATAAATCGACTATAATGGACTATGTAAAAACGTCTGGTATCACTATAAAAATAACGATAAGTACATATACTCATCATTGTGCTTTAAACATCTTTTTACTATAAATAAAGGCTCCAAGTTGTATTATGATGTCATCATTGCGAAAATATCCTAAGCCAAAATGTTGTGATAAATGAGACATAAAATTATTGATGCAAAATGATTGGAAATCCTGTTTTTTGCACGCGCATAAGATACGTGATGTAAGGCTGCAGTGGTTTCAACTGAAAATATTACACAGGTGTTTATGCACAAATGTTGTTTTAAAGGAGATTGGAATCGTTGAAAATAATAACTGTAGTTTTTGCAGCACATCCAAAGATAGCATTGATCATATGTTTTGGAAATGTCACCATGTACAAGTATTTTGGAATGCTCTCATTGGCTTAATGAAAGAAAAATGTTTGAATACTGAAAATGTCCTTTTGACAGAAGCACCCGTACTATTTGGCTATGACAATATGATTGTGGGCGACACCGTCTTTTACTTTATAATACTATTTACGAAGCATTACATGTACGTTTGTAAAATAAACAACACCCTGCCACAAATACAAGTATCCATAAACAAATTAAAATTTAGATACAAAATTGAGGAACATATTGCATATTTGAAATTAAACCATGCAGATTTTTTGACCAGATGGCTGGCATACAGACCATTAATGGATGCTCTTTAACAGTTATACCCTTTCGTCTTTCTTTCTTTTTTTTTTTAAACAAGTTGCACAAACAGATTTAGAAGTGTAAGATGAAATGTGTAAATGAACACTTTTTTGTACATCATCAGAGGCCTGATTTAAATACTTTGCCAAACATAATGATGTGAAAACATCCCTGTCAGGGTGAGTTTTCTCGATACATCCACCGCTCTCTCTCTCTCTCTCTCTCTCTCTCTCTCTCTCTCTCTCTCTCTCTCTCTCTCTCTCTCTCTCTCTCTCTTCTTAGATAATGTTTGCGTGAATTTGTGAATTCACATTGTTTGGGGTGATTTCTTTTTTCTTTCTTTCTTTATTTATTTATGTACATACTTGCCTTCCCTATATATATATATATATATATATATATATATATATATATATATAATGCTGAACAATTAATCAGTGGGAGAAAACAAGTGCAGGCTTACAATTCTTCAGTCATATATATATATATATATATATATATATATATATATATATATATATATATATATATATATATATATATATAAAACAGAGAGTTTAAAAACCACAACAGACAAGATACAAAGATTTCCAAAATTTTCGGCTTTAATGCCTTCCTCAGTGGTGAGTTGACTGGCCGGCGAGTCACACAACATTTATACATGAATAAAAAGGAAGTGAATAAAATTCACTATCTTAAAACAAGAAGCTAAAAAGAAAAAGAATTGCACGTACCAGGCGAATCTTTCAAATGGAAGGGGAGCAAAGGGACGTGATAGTATGAGGAAGAGGGGCTGAGTAAGTGTGTGTAAAAGCGTGCGCGCGTCACGCACATGTGGGAGTGTGTGCGTATATGAGAGTGTGTAGGTGTGAGTGAGTGTGAGTGAGTTTGAGTGTGTGTGTGTGTGTGTGTGTGTGTGTGTGTGTGTGTGTGTGTGTGTGTGTGTGTGTGTGAGCGTGTGTATTGTGTGTAGGGGGGGGGAGGAAGGAAGGGGGGGGGTTCGGTAGGGGGAGGCAAAAGGAGTCAAGCGGCGTAGAACATGAACAGTTATTGTAGTGAGTTGAGTCCGAAAGGATGGAGAGTTTTCAATTTTCTTATCCAGAATTTTTCCCTACAAATTCTGTGCGTGTGGCTGTCTGAAAAACTTTTTCTATCACCATGCATTTCATGTTGGCTAGGGTGTGGCTGGGCAGGTTGAAATGTTGCGTGACTAGAGTCCCGATGTTGTTCTTGATGTGAGATCTATGCAGATAGAAACGTTTTCTGAGTGAATTTTTTGTTTCACCAATGTATTGAGAATTCTGACAGAGTTCGCAGAACATGAGATAAATGATGTTATTGGTTTGACAGTCAATATGGTGTCTTAGAGTAAATGTTTCTTTGGTCTGGTGGCTAATGAAATTGGTGGACTCCAAGGCGTGCTCTCTACAAATAATACATTTGTTGGAACATTTGTAAAAACCATTAGGGTCTTTAGGATTTAATTTGACGGGGAGGGCTGAGGGCATAAGCAAGTGTTTGAGAGAACGGCTGTTTCTTTCTCCTAGGATGGGTGGGTAAGGTATGGCCCGTTTAAGTTTGTCACTGGTGAAAACTGTCTGATATAATTCTTTAAACCATTGGCGGAGAGGGGGGTTGCTAGGGTTATGAGTGACAATAACGGGTGTTCTAGGGTTGGACAGCTTAGGTTTGTAAACAAGAGTATCATGTCTGGGTGTCTTTTTTGCCTTTTCACGAGCAGTGCGTAAAGTTTGGGGTTTGTAGCCTCTTAGTCTGAGAAATTCGAACATCTGCTCTGAGCGGGTAATGAAATCTTCTGGTTTAGAGCATACACGTCTGATTCTCAAAAACTGACTGTAGGGTAAATTCCTTTTGCAGTGAGGGGGATGGCTAGACTTGTAGTGTAAATAAGCATGTGCATCAGTGGGTTTAGTGTACAGATCTGTTTGGATAAAGCCATTCTCTAAGTATAATAATACGTCAAGGAAAGGAAGTTGGTCAACAGAGGTATTGTGAGTGAATTTAATGGTGGGATGAACTGTATTGATATACGTCAGGAATGTTTGTAGGTCAGTCTGAGTCCCTATCCAGAGTAGCAGTATGTCGTCTATATATCTTTTCCAGAAGTGCTGAACAACAGGAACGGGGCTGTTAGAAAGAAGTTCTGTTTCCAACCTCCCCATAAACAGATTGGCCACAGAGGGAGCCATGGGAGTCCCCATGGCTGTTCCTGAAATTTGGTGATATATACGGTTTTCAAAGATAAAGTAATTATTTTCCAAAACATGATTCATAATTTCTAGAAGTGTATCAGTGGGAGGTAAGCTGGGATCAGCTTTTAAATTAAGATAATATTCAACTGCATTTTTTAGCTCATTCTGGGGTATGTTGGAATAAAGTCCCACTACATCTATTGTTACCAAAATCAGGTTGGGAAAGGGTCCATATTTTAAATTCCATTCTTCGACGGTGTTTAACAGATGAGTGGTGTCTTGGATGTAACTGGGGAGAGAAGCAACGATATCACGTAGCCAGTGGTCTACTAATGCTGAGAGTTTTTCCGTAGGGCCCCCCACCCCTGAAACAATAGGTCTACCTGGGGGCTGCTGTAAGGACTTGTGAATCTTGGGAAGGTGATAAAATAGAGGGGTGCGAACGGATTTCATGTCATTGATTGCCCATTTAGAGGTGTTGGTATCGATTACACCTGTATCTAGTAATTTATTGACAATATAATTGGAAATTTTCGCTATCTGGGTGGTAGGGTCTTTGTCTACTACACAGTAATGGTCAGCATTATTTAAAAGTCTGTAAGCTTCATTTACATAGTCATCTGTATTTTGCACAACGACTGTCCCACCCTTGTCTGCCATACTTATACGGATAGTTCTATTCATCACAAGTTGGCGGAGTTCTTTCACTGCTAAACGTTCACTAAAGGCCAGATTGTCAAATTTGGGTTTGAGTGTTTTGAAGTTTTCAACGCGGCTAAGTATAGTATCACAAAAAATGTCCAGTTCTTTTTCCCTTCCTTTGGGTGGCAAGAATCCTGTAGGCTTGTAGAATTTCGGAGGGGGTTCAGAGTCTGAAGGGGCGTCAGGGTCATAGAAAAGTTCCTTCAAGCGAAGTTTTCTGCAGCCTTCAGCCACGTCGTCACACAGTTGGCCGTGGTCCAGGGATCGAGGGGTGGGGCAGAATTTGGGACCCAAGGACAGGACACTCATCTGTTCGTCTGTCAGCTTTTCGTTGGAAAGGTTAACGACTAACTTTCTGTCTATATATATATATATATATATATATATATATATATATAGGATCAATGTGGTTAAAACGCCTAAAACGATTTTATAAGTGCTCAACCCCTTGGGGAGCAACATTTGTTAAGATAAAGTTTTAAAACGAAATCTACAAATTTGTTTCAAGCGTTGAGGGCTATCGTCAGGATGATTTTGGGTTGCCCACCGCCGGTGTTATATAGCGTGTGGGCCCCGGTTGCGGATGTTTTCACGTGCTGGTTGGCTGCACGTGTATTTTGAGATATTCAGGTTGTTGTTCTGGGTGTGTTCACTAACAACGATTTCCATTTATGCCTGCAGTTGTTTACTATTTCTGTTTTAGTGTTTAGAGTTGCTAGGTGTGGTTTGCATAGTATTAGCCATTTTTCAGTTAAGCATAAGTTGCATCTTTTGAAATATTGCTGTATGGTGATGCCCTTTTTATTATTTTCCAGGATATATTGTAGTTTGTTTTTGCGTCTTTAAGTTTCCAGATGTATTTACTCAGTTCTGTTTGGTTTTTGTATTTTTCTTTATTAAATGACTGTTTGTGGTTTGCATATCTGGTTTTGAAGTGGTTTTCAGTAATCCCTATGTATGTTTCTTCATCCTTTTCTGATGTCACAGTGGCTTGGTATACAATATTTTTGTAGAGGCATTTGTTGTTTAGAGGGCACTGCTAAGATAACCTCTTAAGACACAAGTGCTGAGGGCCAGTTCTTGGAATGAATCCGCAAGGGACTAAATTACAATAAACTAATAAATTCCAAGGATAAATACCGAGCACCATTCCAGCAACTTACAGAGCAGCTTGGTGTTGCAGTGACTGCAAGAAATATTCAATTATAAAACAAAACTTGCCCTTATGTCTTAGATTGAAGAAATAGGGGGAAATAAGCATTCATATCCAAGAACTGGCCCTCAGCACTTGTGTCTTAAGAGGTTATCTTTTTATATTTTCTACTTTTCATAAGAAAATGTAGCTTGTTTTGCTCTTTCGTGATTTTCTTTTGCTTCTTAGGTGGCACCTTTGGTTGGTTTTTGAAAACTCAACAAACATACTACGGTATTGCACACCAGACTTTTCTAGGATAGCATTCTTGTTAAAACCGAAAAGGCAGAGGAGTCAAATTACCACTTTCCGCGGTCACTGAGGAGAAACAATCAGGTTTCGAAATATCGGTATCTGACCAGGAGTTATATACTAGTGAGTTTCCTCCCCATTGGAGAATGTCTCCCCCTTGGAGACTATAAGCTTGCTGAAGGCTCATTTTGAGAAGCATTTATTTCATTTTTTCCCCATTCACCCACTCAAGCACATACTGTTAGTTAGGTAGATTTATCCACCACTGCAGATATGAATGCTTATTTCCCCCTATTTCTTCAATCTAAGACATAAGAGCAAGCTTTGTTTATAATTGAATATTTCTTGCAGTCACTGCAACACCAAGCTGCTCTGTAAGTTGCTGGAATGGTGCTCGGTATTTATCCTTGGAATTTATTAGTTTATTATATATATATATATATATATATATATATATATGCGCGCGCGCGCGCGTGTGTGTGTGTGTAATGCAAATTTTTTTTAAAGTTTTTTTTTTTTTTTAAAGATGTTATAAAACGTTAAACTGGGTTTTGAAAGTATCTCTTCTGAAAGACAAGGTAAAGAGTCAAAGAACTATATGCTTTACATGCAGATACAAATCTTAGTGAAATGTCCGTAGAACATCTACAGTTTTCTATTTTTTGTGATGCTTTTCTTGGTTATCTGCCAGTGAAAGTAAGATCAAAGTCGACAGCATAACCCACCACGGAAAAAAACCCCGAAATTTAGAAAGAAACTGACAGATGAAGAAGAACGACTAAAACAGGTAATTTGAAAACTTGGTAAGTGTGAGAAGAAAGGTGAAGAAAACATAAAATCAATCGAACAGGGAAAAGAAATCAAGTGAAGCACATTCGGGGAAAAATGGAAGGAATGTCATTAAGGTCAAGGGCTGGATGGACAGCTGACAAAAGAAAGTGAGTGGCTGCTTTTGAAGTCAGGGAAGTGACATTACGTTAGTGAAAATGTGGCTGGATTCGTGGACAAGCAGGATAATATTTTGACAAACCAAAAGGCATTAGATCTAGTTGCAAAGTGAGACGACTGCAGGCGGAAATCTAAACAAATCTTAAATAAATGTAAGCGAACCGCCAAGAGAAACGTAGACAAACGAGTCACAAGACAAAACACCACCCGTTTCGACCTCATAGGTCTTCTTCAGGCAAGATACAAACAAATAGGACAACAAAAATGAACGAATATGTTATTTAGCTTCGATCTCTTCACTCTTAAGCGCTGAAGAGTGAAGAGATCAAAGCAAAAGAATCGGACAAAAAATAAAATTCACGTGTGTCCTATGTGAAATGAAATGGAAAATAACACACATACAGGGAAAAAGCGAATGTTTGTTTGTTTGTGTGTTTGAATAAAGAAATTAGGTGGACTTACTGTTTGAGCTCTAAATGAGAGCTTCAGAAGAAGGGGTGGTATCTTGTTTACAAAGAGAAGAAATTACTACTTCGATTCCTTGAGGTGACAGACCAAGGCCGCACACACACACACACACACACACACACACACACACACACACACACACACACACACACACACACACACATACACACTCACACACACACACACACACACACACACACAAACACACACACACACGCACGCACGCACGCACGCACGCACGCACGCACGCAAGCACGCACGCACGCACGCACGCACGCGCACACACACACACACACACACACACACACACACACACACACACACACACACACTTATATACCTTTTTTCTGCAAATGAAAAAGAAATTTAGTTTTATTCCCATCTTTTTGTGCTAAACTCTCTCTCTCTCTTTCTCTCTCTCTCTCTCTCTGTCTCTGTCTCTCTGTCTCTATCTCTATTTCTCTGTCTCTGTCTCTGTCTCTGTCTCTCTCTGTCTCTCTCTCTCTCTCTCTCTCTCCTCTCTCTCTCTCTCTCTCTCTCTCTTTGTAAAACGTACCTGTACGTCAGAATTCCTTTGGCTTTCAGAGGCATAGCAATAGACAAGCATCGATCCACACTCATGATCACAATAAGCGCCCCTGAAGTGCTATTTAACCATCTTACGATGATTGACAACTTCGTGTTCCAGATAACGCCCCAGTTGGCGCTCTGAAGCTTGTCTGGAAGGAAGCAGATGGGTACAATCAGTAAATGACTGCAGAGGATGGACAGGTCAGCCATGGCCAGCCAGAACAGAAGAAGGTTAATCCTGTCCGACAGACCTTGCTGAAATGGAACATCAGTGTTTCGTACATCATATATATATATATATATATATATATATATATATATATATATAGCACAGAGAGAGAGAGAGAGAGAGAGAGAGAGAGAGAGAGAGAGATGGATAGGTATATAGATGTGTGTGCGTGCGTTCGTGTGTGTGTGTTTGAATGTGTGTGCATGTTTCTCTCCCTCCCTCTGTGTGTGTGTGTGTGTGTGTGTGTGTGTGTGTGTGTGTGTGTGTGTGTGTGTGTGTGTGTGTGTGTGTATGTGTGTGTGCGTGCGCGCACTGTCTTCTGCATTGTACAAGGTACACAGGTACTCAGGAGATTATAATTAGCTGTGAAATAGTTAAAATCTCCGATTTACGTCATAATGACCAGTGGTCAGTGGCACTGACCACTGGTAATCTGCATTGTACAAGCTAAGGTACACAGGTACTCAAGAGACTCTAATTAGCTGTAAAATAGTTAAAGGACGCAAAACCGGATGTAGCAACGACGGTACTTGGTCACAACGACACGTGGTCACAACTACATTTTGTCACAACTAGGCTTGGCCACACTGGCACTTAGTCACATTGACATGTTGCCGTATTTCTCTCCCACGCATGTATGGGCTGGCTCACACACCCGAATATTGACCCACGCGTGTACGCTAGCGCGAGAAATGTTAATACGTACCTGTTAGTGAACCGGGATGTGGGGGGGGGGGGGGGGGGGGGAGTAGGGAGGTCCATCTATTGAGAAGAGGTCTAGAACTACACTTTGTCTGAACCCAACTGACTGTATATAGGAAATGGGAGAGGGGGTGTAAAAATGCAGCTAACCCAGATTTTCTTTTAAAGTCGGGAAAAGGCAGAGGAAAACCCTGAATAACCCTCTCTTGTTTGAAGGGTGGGGTGGGGTGGGGTGGTGAAAGATTCCAAATAGTCCTAGATGGACACTTTGGGGGGGGGGGGGTTGTAAATCCAGGCTAGCCGAAACCTACCCCCGGGGGGTAAGTTCCAACTTGGGGGAGGGGGGTGCTAAGTTCTAACTAGTCCTAGAATGACCCCCGGGAGTAAAAGCAGGTTAGCCCAGATTTACCCCGGGGTAAATTCCAGAGGGGTAATAACGGGCTGTTACACTGGCTTTGATTATCTTTTATTCAGAATAATTGGTTGCGCACTAGCTTTGCAACTGACCCTGCTCATCACTGGATTGTTGCAAGTTGATACAATCTAAACGAGCGGCAGATGCTCCTTCTGTTTGTATTGGTAGCACGTGCTTTTCTTCTAGACGTCAAACTGTTTTTTGATTGCAAGTCTGCGTCTGTATTTTGTGGTTTTGATTGATGGTGAAAACTCACACGGGTGGCTTTACTCCTACATCTTAATTTCAGGCCAAGTTGTTGTAGTTGTACCCAGCTGTGATTGCCTGGCTTTCTGATGTGAAATCATCTGACTATTCACATGCCATACTTTGGACTGATGTACTGCTTGCGTAATCAGCAGCATTCTAAAAGACAAGTCAGCTCCTCAGGCATCAACGATTTCTGATAAATGCATTTTAACCTCTGTTGGGGTGTTGATGATGCTGACGACTGAAACCTTGCTAATAGCAAAACTGCTGTCGCATTCTCTTCCATTGGCATTCATCCACATAATGCCAGACTTTCTGCACTGACACCGCTGACCTTGTTGTCACAAACGTCACTGATAGATGCTGGCCGTACTGATTTCACCTAATACATCGGTGACAGGAACATTGCTGACATGGGCATTATAACTTGTGTCAGTTGTGCCCTTGTTGCGTTCTCTCTGATTGAAAACCCATTGTCATAACAAACATACTCTTCTGTGTCAGTTGTGCCCTTCTTGCGCTCTCTCTGATTGAAAACCCATTGTCATTACAAACATGCTCTTCAGTAATTGTTAGTGTAATGTAGATTGTTTTATCATTCACAGTGACACTGATAATGCCGCTGTCACAAACATTCTCACTGACATCATTAACAGCACTGCCAGAAGTATTACCCACACTACTAATACTGTTCTCGAACAAGTTATCCGCATCTATTTCGGTGAGATTGCAGATCCCCTTTACACTAATTCTCCAATCTTGAATCGCACATGTTTTCAACTCTCTTTTTCATCCACACCACAGTTTATTAAAGTACACATAGCTCATAAGCCAGAGCACCACCAGCGGTTTGCAATGGCGGATGTTTCCTTCTTTGCTCCTCCTGCTGGGCTGTCGGGGTTGTTCATGGCCGTTGGACAGATTGCTGATGTAAACAGACCACTGACCTATTTTCACCACAAAGACCTCAAAAAGAAAACAACGCCCAGAGCTTGTCTAAGCGGAAACACAAAAGGCCAGTCGTGGTAAGTGTGTGAAGGAATCACTGGCAGACCTACCCCCCAGTGCCAAGACTGACAACATGCCAAAGTAGACAGCAGCTTGTATGTGTCCAGAGTATTCCTGCAAACAGTTCACAGGAATGGATAAATCCTCATGCAGAGACTGACAACCTTGATTCAACTCACCAGAGAGAATGTGAAGTACGGCAAGACTTCAAGGAAGCCTTTATCCACATTACTAAAAGAAATGAGACAGAACATTTAATGACAATCATGACGGATATTTCCCTCTAACAATCATGATAGGATCCCCCTCTTACGAATCGCAGAGAGAGTGTCTGCCATTGTAACTTTCACCACCATCCTCATCCTACATTGATGACACGATGGTTCCTGAATTACAGTGTGACTTTTGCACAGGCAAACGAACCAGTGACATGGTGTGTCCTATCCACCAGCTGCAAGAGAAATGCCACCAGGGGAGATGGGTGAGGGGGGTGAGGAGGGGAGGGGACAATAACTATGTGTGTGTGCGGGGGGGGGGGGGGATGGGGGGGGGGAGGGGGGGAGTCAAATACTAGGCGTTTTCAATATGCCAGTCGCGATACCTTTCTGTCAGCATTCGTTCGCCATTGTCTTGAACGTTGATACATTACACAATTAGAGATTGCTTCAAAATATATTGCCATATTTGTTTTCTAAGTAATGTTACAGTTGAAAGAAACTCGATGGCGAGTTTGACTGCAGAGTGTCTTCAGAGAAAAACCCCTGCCGTACCTCCCCTGACAAGTGTTTTAGTCCTGATCTGCTTCACTCTGAAGGGATTGGGCCACATTCAGTTCATGTCTCTTAGATGTCCTTCTGCCGGTATTTTTTTCCTGGTAGTGCCAGGATTCGAATCTGCAAGTTTTGGATGGGTGGACGTCTCAGAGTGTGCCTCTTTAAACTGATGTCTTATCCGCATTGCTCTCGCTCTCAGATATCTGTTCTAAACAGGAACATTGAAGTCTTACGAAATTCATTTTTTTTCTTGCCCAGATCCAGATAGAACTCTTTTCAGCCGCCCTGCCATTGCCGGCAAGTTCTTGTCCTTTTTTTAAAAAAAAAAACAACAACAGCAATCCCAATCTGTTTTATGAAATCCAAGGCCGATGAGCCTGATAATCCACTTGCTCCAGCCTCAAAGGCCAGGACTTCAGTTCCATTAGAATCTTTGTTTTGATGAGCCTGAGTGGAAAACAAGTTTCGTCTCGTGCCATTCTTCAAGATTATCTCTGGATTGTTTTCCTATTCTGGAAAGCCTGCCGTGCATTCCAAGTTATGTACTGCACTTAGTGCAACCTGCTTCCATGCTCTTGATATTGCAGCTGTTGCAGACCATGGTTTGAGGCCTCCTGCTGTGTAGAATGTTGTTGTTGGAGCTACCAGTGGCGTATTGTTTTTCCCGGCGGTGGAAACCACTCGTGTGAACTCCTTAAGCACTTGGCTACTTCTCTGTGCATTCCTTCCCTGAGTTAGCGCTGCTTCGCATGAACTCACAATTTGCTCACTCTATAATATTCAACGTCATTGATGGTAAAGAATGGGTTAGCAGACATTCAGTTGTTCAGCTGGATCTCGGTTCTATTTTACCTTGTTGTTTGCATCGCCATTCATCGAAAAGTTGCTCTGGTATTGAGTTGTTTATTTCTGCGTATAATGACGAACACAGGTTTCCTTAATGCAACACAAAATAAACAACTACTCAGCGCAGAACTGTCTAGACCAGATTGTTCGTTGTTTTCAGAGTTCGATTCTTCCATGTCTCGCACGTAGCTCAAAATCACCTGGTAACAGATCCTTCCTAGGAGGCAAATCAGGCTATTACTCGCCAGTTCTTGTGTTATGCCGGTTTACCTGGTTTTAATCCGCAAAGGATCGTATTCTTTCTCCAGCTGTCATGAACGTCCCTTAAGTTGTGCACCTGGTGGTTTCGGACCTTTCCCCCGCCATTTTCTATGAGCCCTTGATCTGTCATATAAACTAAAGCAATGTCCGTTTTGATTGAGCCTTCAGATACCCTTATTGGTTTTATTATTATTATTATTTTAGTGCACGTACAAGAGAAAAAAATCTGTGCAAATGGAAAAAAATAATGTTTAATATAATCATTTCTTTTGAGCTGAAAATCATCACGGATCATATATGTTTCATGGCATGAGATTATCTGCAGCATGTCACATGTATCTAATCAATAACTAAAAACAAGCAAAATTAAGTTTCTTTTGTGGAGGGGAAAACTTACCTTCTAGACTTCCGATGTAAAATGAAATAAAAACCTGCTTTCTAAAACTGAAACTGTTCAGTGTTCTGTGTGCAACTAATTGCTTGTCAACCAGTAATCTCTATCACTTAATTCATTTTGATGTCTGTTTTCCCTTGGTAGTGGGATGAATGCAACTTGGATGTTTACCCTGTCTTTATAAATGTTTATAATGATGCACTGACAAGTAATTATGTAGAAATATCAATGATATATGCACGTGAACAAATATGTTTCATTTCAACATTATATACGTTCTGTTTGCTTCGTTAGCTTGCTTATTTTTCCATTAAGTTTTACGTTACGTCTTGCACTTCTGTACTCAAACGCTTTTGTCCACCTTATTTTCATCAATAATTCAATTTGCACTGTTTCCTCAACAGGTCTCGTGTATATTTCTCATCTAATATTGTTTTAGGGATGCTTTGGAAAGTAACGCACACTTATCTAACTGCGACTTTCCCCGTCTATACTAACTCACATATAAAAAATACGTAAAAGCTGTCCATGATCTTTTTTTTCTCTGGAACATTTTCTTGTAATAACCAGTCCATAAGACGTACTACAGTAGCCTATTACTGGCAGTAGGGAAATGTAGACAGTGAACACACCTTGAAGAAAACAAGACAAGAGATGATGTTTCCAGGGATTCCTAAAAAGACGATAAGTGGACGAACATAGCACGTGAACACAATTTTGATGAGATCACGAGTCTGTGCACTGAAAAATGGATCAGAGCTGTCCCAGGGCCTGGGGTCTGACATTGTGATGGCACTGAACTCAGTGAAAGATACCACAGTGTTTTGACCTGTGTCCATTTCTTGCGTGTGATCGGCTAACATGATAGGTTTGACCGTTCAGAGAATCACCGTCAATGATTATATATCATGTGATGCAGCTGGTTTTGAACAAAAAATTAGAACCTGCATCTAACAATGTTTTCCTGTAAAATGAATTATATATCTGCCATCGTGGAATATAAAGAAAATAAATACACTAATGCACGCTTTTGTTTATCTCTCTGCCTTTGCCATTGTCTGCACCCTGATTCTTTCTCTCTCTCCATCTCTCTCTCTCTCTCTCTCTCTCTCTGTGTGGTGTGTGTGTGTGTGTGTGTGTGTGTGTGTGTGTGTGTGTGTGTGTGTGTGTGTGTGCGCGCGCGCACGCGTGTACACGTGCGATCCTCTACCTGTCGCTGATATCTGTTATTTATTCTAATCTGCAGAAATTGTCACATTAATTTCATAAAGTATCTGAAACAGAAATAGGTATATAAATAATAAAATAATGTACACACACACACACACACACACACACACACACACATCACACACACACACACACACACACACACACACACACACACACACACACACACACCACACACACACCATAACCACCACCACTACCGCCACCACCAGCACCGTCATCAACAACAACAGCATCAACAAGAAACGAACACACCCATGCACGCACCTAGGCATGTGCACATCTGTAGTGTAAGATTCTATTTTTGTCATAGGCTTTCAGTTTGGATATGCGGTTAATGATCAGTAGGTTTACAGATATTCTATTTACATCAAAGGACATTTTCATTCTGGCATTAGAAATGATGTGTGCGTGTGTGTGTGTGTGTGTGTGTGTGTGTGTGTGTGTGTGTGTGTGTGTGTGTGTGTGTGTGTGTGTACGTGTATGTGTGTGTGTGCGTGTGTGTGTGTACGTGTATGTATGTATGTATGTATGTATGTGTGTGTGTGTGTGTGTGTGTGTGTGTGTGTGTGTGTGTGTGTGTGTGTATGTGTGTGCGTGTGCGCGCGCTCGTGCGCATTTGTGTGTGTGTGTGTGTGTGTGTGTGTGTGTGTGTGTGTGTGTGTGTGTGTGTGTGTGTGAATTTATTGTAAGTTCACCTTTTGCAAATGTGGACAAAAGGGAAAAAAGAACAAAAGAAACAAACAAAAACAAACTATAAAGATAAACATATGCATTTCACTACAGATCCGGATTCTGGGTTAGTGTTAATGCTTTGTCACAAATTAGTGAGGAATTGTTTAAGATCTTAGGAAAATTTAGTGACAAGAGGAAACAAGCTTGCTTTCATTTTGGAAGTATAGGCGTATTTGATATATGTTCAGCAGTAATGCATTTTACGTCTTTAGTAAGCTTTGTTATGACTATCTATTTTACGTCTGTAAGTGAAAGAGGTCGTTAACTTTACATCATATCAGTCATTACGTAATAACTCGATCTGACCAGCAATTTTCAGTTTGATCGGGATCATCGCTAATACGCTAAGCCCAATTCGCCAATCATCGCATGGTGTACCTTCCTCAGAGATAAAGAAAAAAAATACTTAAAGCTAACAGTAAACTTAAAGGCAGTGATGTGTTCGTAAGCGAGGACTTTTCCGTATGTGTTAGAAACATACAAAGGTTCTCTCCACATCTGAAGAAAGCCAGAAGTGAGAACAAGCGGGCAACCATGATTTTTGGCCGCCTTATTGAGGGGAAAAAGATTTTGCCTGATGGAGGCAAAACTTTAGAAAGGGGGGAGGGGGGGGGGGGGGCAGCCCAGGTTGATATCGGTAGGTAGCGCAGACAAGGTGGAGACGTGATTACCGTGCAAAACAGACGGCTTTTACAGAGGTCAAGGGTATGCGCGCAGTGAGCGAAGAATGGGTCTCTGGTGTAAATATTGGATTCTTTACGGTACAGAGACAAGAGGTGTCTGTAAATAACGAAGCATTTAAAAATAATATTTCATGTTCAAATGTCTTTCATTTTGAATGTACAGATGGTAGTGAAACGGATTTTTTATATTTCAGAACAGAATGTTAGGACGAAAACAGGGTTGTCGTTGCTGTTGTTTCATTCAAGTTAATGTCTATTGGAAGCAAAATTTAGAAAGAGAAGGGGTTAGTTACCGCCAATGATATAGACGAACAAGGAACAGGACAAGACACTATGTATTGCGACCTCTTAGGTCTTCTTCAGGCAAAAACACGTAACAAAACAGAGAACGAGAAACCATTTATCTGGTCATGTTGGAGCAAACCCGTCTCTTTCTAAATTTTGCTTCGTTTTCAGCCCTCAGTCAATCCATTTTGGAACTTAATGTCTTTTGGGTTTTCCAAAAGTATGGAGAGTCTTCTGGCTTCTTTCTTGGGTGGTATGAAGACACATTTGATAATAATCTGCATTCCTCCAGAGGAGACAGAAGAATAATATGCATGAATTGTCCGAACATTTTGCTCCACTTTTTGATAACTGCCAACTCTTTTATTAAGATGGTTTCCACACGGTGTGAACATCCACCCGATTGTAATGCTAATGCATTGCAAAAGTATGACATATGTTAAGTACATGATTTCAATAATGCAATGTTCTTTCACAGTAAAATCAGTAATGAAGGCAAAATGAAAATAATCCATAGCTGTCAGACAGAGATCAGGTTAATGCTTGTTTATATGGTCATTTACTGATGCACTAAGAATGCTATTGTTCTCATTTTTTCATGAGGAAGAATGATTGGCATACAAAAAGTAGCCTCTTTAAGTTTCCATGCTGGGACAGGGAGAAATTTAGCATTTGACTTTACCATTTTCTTTAAATCCCTTTCTGATCATAGGAATAAAGCAGAAGTATGAGTCCTAATCGTAGTAAAAGACGCTATGTTCTTTACACATTTCAGAAAATCTGCATGAGACTATAAGCTGACTTCATTTCAACATTACTGTTTTTTACTGAGTTTCGTGGAATAGATTTGCCAAAGTATGTTGCTGATATTCATCCAAAGGTGGAACTCCTGCTTTCCTATATCTGCCCATAGTTGATGCATGACGAAGAACAAAGAGGGCAAGTTAGAAAGCCTTGCAGTCTAAACTTTTGCTTTTTCTGCAACAAATGCTACGGAAAACTCGAACCACCTCCCGCCCATAATTCATCTGGGAGCATACAAGAGAAAATGAGTATTGGTTTAAGACTTAAACATCTTGACTCCAACATTGTTTACCAATTACACAAATGACAAATGTCCTAGTTCTGGTAAGTTAGTGTCCAATATGATAATTCCATTTAGATTTTGATGGAAGGTATATACGCAAAACCTTTAGGACATCTTCATGTTTTAGAATATCAGCTTTATTGATTTGTAACAAGGATTCTATGGGTGGATCTACCCTGCAAGAAAAAAAAATGAAAGATACCCCATTGACAGTGAGATAGTTGATGAGCATATCCAGTTCAAGTGATGTTTTTTTTTCTATAGAAATCGATTTCTCCTTTAGACATTTTCTTTTTCTTTCCATGTTTATCCTGATGCAGATGTCATCAGCTTAGTGTTCGCGAATAGCATCGCTTGGTGAATATTTTAGAAGATTGTGAAGCAGAATGTTGAATAGATGAGATGCATCGACCGATCCTTCCATGCTGTCCTGAAATTGAAATCCTAGTGATGAGTAAAACGTCCATCTCTACCGAGTATGTTCCTTTCTGTTCGATGTTCTTAGCATAATAGTAAATAATTCTCACCAATGAGTTTGATTTTTTTTGACAAAGCAGTCTATCACGTCACACGTGACTGTATGCTTTTTATACATACCATTGTGGCTAGTACAGTTTTGGGGATCTGGTGCAAATTCATGTTTTATTTGAGAAGTAAGTGTAGCCAAATGGTCAGCAGGTGATCTGCCTTTTTAATAGACTGCTTAATTTACTGCAACTATTTTATACTTATGACAATAGTAAATCAGTCTGCTTAAAACCATTTTTTGTTTTATTAGCTATTTTATGTGGGAGGTTGTGTGTGCTTCAGTGTGTGTTGTGTGTGTGTGTGTGTGTGTGTGTGTGTGTGTGTGTGTGTGTGTGTGTGGCTGTGTGTGTGTGTGTGTGTGTGTGTGTGTGTGTGTGTGTGTGTGTGTGTGTGTGTGTGTGTTGTTCTTCAGTTTAACGTCCTTCCACTAAAGTGTCAGACATTATGTGTAGAGTGACTTGATGTAAAGAATGAAGAGATGCATTTTTTTTAGGTGTAGTTTAAATAGTGGTGTGTGTGTGTGTGTAATATGTTTTGCCGTACATAATGCGTGTGGATGTTTCCAATAGAACAAATTCATATCAAACGTCATTCTGCTGCAGTATTAAAATCTTTCTTTTTATTTTGATGCTTTCACTTCCTCCACAAAATGTTTTGCAAACTGACATTGCAACAGATAATGTTAAATTGAAAAGGTGTCAGTCCCGAAAATGAACACTGCGAAGAATGCCCCCCCCCCCCCTTTATTTTTAACAGAATGTGTAGCAGAATATATGTAACGTACTATTTCATTATTCAGTTTGTTTCTTTCAGTTCCTTCTCTTGTTTAAATGTTTAATTCTAGTCTATTAGACAGTTTATTTCTTTTTGTCCCGTTGTGCAATGAATTAATATCAACTATGGTTATTTTCTTTTTTCATGAGTGTGATGTAGAATATTTTCGATCCTTTTTCTTAACGCTTCACGCACTGCTTTGTCAAGGATTATAATAGTTATTCCTTTTTGTTTCATATTTGCACTTCTTAAATACATCCAATTTTATGGTATACATTCCATGTGCAAAATGTTTGACGCAGGTCATTTTAGAGCTCGTATGTATTTGCTTAAATGAGGTACATCTACAACTATATTTGCGACAGTGTTTACAGCGTATTTTGTTTTGGTCTTGTTCAGACTTTTTTCAAGTCCATCTAAATCACAATCAATTTTTTTCCCTGAAGTTGTTTTATTTCATTTTCAGGGTGGTTATATGACAGAATTTGGGCCGAAAAGCTTAGAAATTTAAAATAATCATGGACTTCAGTACTGCGATACTCTCTATAGGTGTACATATACGCTTTGACCAAATTTTGAGCAAGGGCTATTTCATTGAATTTTCTAATATGTTTATTTCTGTCATTTTTGACAAATCGTTTGTAACAAAATACATAATTTTTATATTAGGGGCGGTTTCATTTCAGATTGTTTCAGGCAAATACTTACATTCTGATTTTACCAGTATTTTACCCATACATTAACCGTGTTTCATAATTGAGTTTAAGACCATTAAAAAAAAAAAAATAAAACTCTTTAAGAGCTTCAAAAAACTTTTCACACAATACTCTGTTTCCTTCTAATGTGAATGTTGTATCGTCTGCGAACTGGCTAACCTTGAACACATGTGGAATATTGTCATGCAAACAATTCTCTCGTCTTCCCTGAATTTACATCGCTACAATGTTTGAACACAAAACAAACAGGTATGGCGGAATGAGGTAGCCCTGATGGCACTCTCTCTGTATTGCAAAATTTTGAGATACTTTCTAGTTCACAACTGCATGAAATCCAACAGCGGATATCTTCCCCAAATCCAAAAGCTCTAAGAACGTTATTCTGATAATGTCCCGCTTGTTGAATCAAACGCCTGTTCATAATCAGTTGATGCAAGTATGTCAGGTAGAATGTATTTTTAGGTAAAACCCTTTTGTTATACATGGTTCTTATCTTTTCCCCAGAAAATCGTCACGTGTAGTCTTCATTAATCAACTTCGTAAGACAGTTTAATTTTACTATCAATTTTTGTGACATGTCTTCTGTAAGAAATATTTAACAATGAAACCTGCCTTCAGTTTCTTAAACAAAATTCTCTTGGATTGTTTCCTTTCTGTAGACTAGTAATTATTCCTTCTCTTTCAGACATCAACATCTTTTTGTAAAGCCTTTGTTTAATGATATATTACAAACTCTCCGACTTCTTTCGAAGAGAATTTACACAATTTGACTGTTATTCCGTCTGTACCATGGCTTTTGTCATTCTGCATATTCTTCAGGGTTTCTGATACTTCTTGGATAATAATCAATTCTAAATATCCCTGATTCATCTATGCTTAATTACGGTAAAATCCACTTGCTAATGTCAATACACTGTACGTCTCTTTTCTTGTACAAATGGTCGTAGTATATCTGGACTGTTCTTACATTCCGTCTGTTTCTGTCTGAAGATACATTTTCTTTTTTTCATGACTAATTCTACATCAGTTTGCTAAGAAAATGTCCTTTTTCCGAGTTTGACAAAAATAGTTCTTTATTTGTCATCCTGTGGGGCCCATCCAGCTTTTGATCTAAGAATGAGTTCATCTGCTTTTTTCATGAATGTGCATGCTCATCTTTCTTTCTTAGTAAATTAAGAGCATGCATACAACTGGTCATTTCTGTGTCTTGTATTTCCTTTCCCAAGCAACTTTCTGCTTTCATTAGCTCCTTTGTTTTACTTTTAATATTATGCAAAATTGTTTGTGATCATGTTTCCATGCTAAGAATGTCTAAAATAAGCTATCACTTACTGTAAATCACATTTCGTCGTTCGGTATCTTGCTTAAGTTCTTGTCTACTGTACGGTGATGTTGCACGTTGTTCCTTGATACTGTGCATGGTTTGTTTCACTACATTTAAGGACTTAAAGTCCCTAAGTAGCAAGTGTTAAATTTCTAGAAGGTTTTTCTTTCTGCTCGGTTTTTAAAGTTTTGTTTGGCTTCATACACACACCCCAAAATCATGCAC
>CM065740.1:53127106-53144606 GCA_033310375.1 Conus canariensis
TGCAGAACAACTTTACTTGAGCTGAAAATCATCACGGATCATACATGTTTCATGGCATGGTATTATTTGCAGCATGTCACATGTCTCTAATCAATAAGAACTAAAATCAAGCAAAATTAGGTGTCTTTTGTGGTGAGGAAAGCTTACCTTCTAGACTTCCGATGTAAAATGAAATAAAAACCTGATTTCTAAAGCTGAAACTATTCAGTGTTCTGTGTACAATTAATTGCTTGTCAACCGTTAATCTCTATCACTTAATTTATTTGATGTCTGTTTTCCCTTGGTAGTGGGATGAATGCAATTTGGATGTTTACCCTGTCATTACAAATGTTTATAATGATGCACTGAAAAGTACTTATGTACAAATATCAATTATATATGCACGTGACCAAATATGTTTAATTACAACATTATATACATTCTGTTTGTTTGCTTCGTTAGCTTGCTTATTCTTCCATTTGGTTTTACATTACGTCTTGCACTTCTGTACTCAAACACTTTGTCCACCTAATTTTCATCAATGATTCCATTTTCATTGATTTCTCAACTGGTGTCATGTATATTTCTCATGTAATATTGTTTTCGGGATGCTTTTGAAAATAACGCGTTGATTTAACTGTGACTTTCCCCGCCTCTACTCGCATATAACAAAATACGTAAAAGCTGTCCATGATTTTTTCTCTGGAACATTTTCTTGTAGTAACCAGTCCATAAGACGTACTCCAGTAGCCTATTACTGGCAGTAGGGAAATGTAGACAGTGAACACACCTTGAAGAAAACAAGACAAGACATGATGTTTCCAGGGATTCCTAAAAAGACGATAAGCGGACGAACATAGCACGTGAACACAATTTTGATGAGATCACGAGTCTGCGCACTGAAAAATGGATCAGAGCTGTCCCAGGGCCTGGGGTCTGCCACTGTGATGGCATTGAACTCAGTGAAAGATACCACAGTGTTTTGACCTGTGTCCATTTCTTGAGTGTAATTGGCGAACATGACAGGTTTGATCCCTCTGAGAATCACCGTCAATGAATATATATCATGTGATGCAGCTGGATTTGAAAAAAAAAAAATCTGCATCACCTAGCAATGTTTTCGTGTGAAATGAACTGTATATCGGCCATCGCCGAATATATTCCACAGTCATTCGTAAAGGCTATAACGGTAAACTAAAACATTGGGCATCATCCGTGGCCCATAATGAACATACCTACAAATTTTCATAAAGGTCGGCCAAGTACTTTCTGAGATATTCCATAAAGAAGAAAAACCGGTACAGGCCGTTACAGCCGTTAGTAACGGTTATAATGGTTAACTAAAACATCGGGCATTATTCGTGACCCATAATGAACATACCTACAAATTTTCAGAAAGATCGGCCAAGCACTTTCTGAGATATTCCATAAAGAAGAAAAACCGTTACAGGCCGTTACTGCCGTTAGTAACGGCTATAACGGGGTAAACTAAAACATCGGGCATCATCCGTGACCCATAATGAATGTACCTGCTCATTTTTACAAAGATCGGCCAAGTACTTTCTGTGATATTCCATAAAGAAGAAAAAACATTACAGGCCGTTACAGCCGTTAGTGACGGTTATAACGGTAAACTAAAACATCGGGCATCATCCGTGGCCCATAATGAACATACCTACAAATTTTCAGAAAGATCGGTCCAGTAGTTTTGTCTGGAGCGAGTGGAACACACTTTGACCACACACACACACACACACACACACACACACACACACACACACAGCATTTCTTCGTTCCCATTCTAAAGTACTCCCTGTTCTATAAGAACTGGGAGTACAAAAAATGAATGTCGAAAATAGATAAATTTTAATAAGTAAATAAATAAAAGAAATATAGATAAATAACTAAAAAAAATAAGAATAGAAATAACATTGAAATTAAACAAAAATAGTAAGAAGATAATAATAATAATCATAATGATGATGATGATAATAATAATAACAAAAATAAATAAATAAGCAAATAGATAAATTAAATTAAAAGACACACACACACACACACACACACACACACACACACACACATATATATATATATATATATATATATATATATATATAAAGTAAATAAATAAGAAAAAATAAATAGATAGATAAATGAATTAGAAAATGTATGATAAATAAAATAAAATAAAATAAAATAAAATGAAGCAAAATAAAATAAATGGAGGGTGGCTGCAACTTCTATGTGAGGTCGGTAGTGGGGGTATGGTGGTGGTGGTGGTGGTGGTGGTGGTGGTGTGTGTGTGTGTGTGTGTGTGTGTGTGTGTGTTGCTGGAAGATATAGCCGACTGGTGTTGGAGTGGTGGGTATGCATATCTGTGTTACTGTTGGATGTTGATGCCTTGGGGCTGTAGCGTACCGAGTTTGGCATTGAGATGGGTCTCTTGTGTAGTGCGTTCCAAGTTATCACTCTGTGATTGTCAGAGTGCCAAGACTTTCAAATGGTTGATGTTGTGTTGGGAGTGGTTGAAATGCAGGGCAACAGGTTTGGGTCGGTGGTGGCGGATGTCAGCCAAGTGTTCAGATATGCGTGTCTCAAGTGTGGGGGATGTTTCACCTATATAGATCCTGCTATTCTCTGCCAGCTGTGTGGAATCTCTTTTTTGAACCGTTGGTGGTGAGAACACCACAGAATTATGGACTGTGGTGTGTCGCCATTTGATGCCAAGGGAATAAAGGCACAATTAGCCGCGTCTCCTTGCTGCGTCTGATCCAGCAGACAAAAGGCCTAGCAGCAGGCAATGTGATTAGATCTGTTTTCATGAGGGATTACAGTGGTTCCCATATAGTGCTAGCAAAAGGTTAAACATGAATAATGTATGTTCCTCATTCTATATGCTAATTTTATTCCTGTTCCTCCTGTCACCACCACCAAACCTCTGCCCCTTCTCTCTCTCTCTCTCTCTCTCTCTCTCTCTCTCTCTCTCTCTCTCTCTCTCTCTCTCTCTCTCTCTCTCTCTCCTCTAATCTTTGCCAAGTAATTCATATAATGACGGAGGAATTGTTAGTCTGTGCTTATTTTTTCCCAGTACTAAATTTTTCAGCTATATTTGTATATTGTTTAGCCTATAACATAACGTGTGTTGATGCTTCCAATAGGACAAATTCCATATGGAACATCATTCTGTTACAATGTTACAATATTTCTTTTTATTTCGTTGTTTTCCACTTTCTCCACAAAATGGTTTGCACACTGACATTGCAACAGATAATGTTAAATTGAAAAGGTGTCAGTTCCCGAAAATGAACACTGCGAAGAATTTCCATCTTCTTTAAAACACAATTTATAACAGAACATCATAGCACGCACTTATATGGAAATTCATTTTCTTTCAATTCTTTCTCTTGTTTTAATGTTTTCTCCCAGTCTATATTTTAGACAGTCTTTTCCGTTTGTGCAATGAGCTAATAATATCAACTATGGTTGTTTGTTTTTTCATGAGTATAATGTAGAATTATTTTCGATCCGTATTTCAACGCTTGATATACTTTCACAGTGCTGTTGTCAAGGGATTATAGTTAATGTTTCGTATGTCCATGTTTTCACATCGTAAATACATTCCATTTTATGGTATACATCCCATGAGTAAATCTCTGGACGCATGTCATTTAGAGCTTGTCTGTATTTGCGTACATGAGGTACATTAACAACTTTATTTTTGACAGTGTATTGCATATTTCTTTTTGATCTTGTCGGAATTTTTGAAGTCCATTTAGATTCAAAACCTGTTTTTCTGAAGTTGTTTTATTTCATTTTCCGGAGGGTTCGATGATAGAATTCTTAGGCATAAAAGCTTTCAAATTTAGAATAATCATAGACTCCAGTACTGCAATATTCTCTAGGTGTGTACATAAACGTTTTGATCAAATTTTGAACAAGGGTTTACTTCGTTGAAGTTTCTGCTGTGTTGATTTCTGTCATTTTTGACAAGTCGTCTGTAACCAAAAACATAATTTTCAATTTGGGGCGGTTTCATTTCATTTTGTTTTAGGCAGATACTCATGCGTGCAGGCATGCGCACATACACACCCACACGCTTGCACACATACACGCACACATGAACGCGCAGGCGCATACACAAATGCACTTACGTATACACCCACATACAAGGACAGACACACATCTTCACGGTAGCTAAGCCAGACATCCCACCCCCCATACCCCTCTTAACTATTTTTCCCGGACAAAACACACAAAACAAGAATCAACGCTTCCAATCACTCTTATTTACACACGTATCACTCGAAACAACGGGAAGGCAACAATAATAACAACAATAATAGCAACAATGATAACAAATGAGGAACCTTGCCAGCTCCACAGCCAGGGGAGACAACCCACAACCACTGCGATCAGCTCCCTTTCACACACTACACCGAACGTGCATCTACCCCGAGACCTTTAAGGCATGGCTTCCCTGCCACTCATGGAAACACTCAGGTCTGGCATCGCATCAGGAGGGCGAGGCCAGCCACTGGGTGCAAGGGTTAGGGACCTGAGTGTCGACGCAACACCAGAGCAGTGCCAGCACCTGCACAAGAATGGACTAGAGGGACCAGGCCTGGCTCCCTATGAGTGGGATTGAATCCCTCGACTACTGGGACTCAAATGAGTGATATATGATGTTGAGGGATTTTAGAAAAAAAAGAGCGATGACTGATGGACACTAATGATCCTTACCTCCTGTATTCTCCCCTAAGTGACTAGACTGACTATATGTCACCTCATGCACACCAAAGTTACTTACGGCCGGATATCTCATAATTACAGTAACATGGTGACATCATTAAAATACACCAATATAATACAATTTGCAAAAAAGGCATGTATCAAGAAAACAACTTTTTAATGCGGCCGACTATTGGTGATGACGAAGTTGAAGACGACGATGAAGATGAAGACGACAAAGAAGATGAAGACGACGAAGAAGATGAACACGACAATGAAATTACCGGTAGTGCTACCCACTGCCCATCACTGGACCACTATCAACCCCTGAAGGACATCAGACAGGGCACCACACTGATGCCAATACTTAACACACTGACTGCGCTGAGACTCAGCTCGTCGATCTCTCTTCCTCACATCTCACGCACAGGCACCAGGGTGGGTGACTGGTGCTCCTCGCTGCCCCACCCTGATACAAACAGGGCAGCTGTGGAGCACTCAGTACCTCACCGGGAACCGGACGATTCACGGAGCACCTGGGTGAGTGGCTGGATTCCTGCTGCCTTACCCAGACACAATCAGGGGTCGACCGGAGCTCAGCTGCTGGTGATGGTCTTGGGGCACCTCCCTGTGTGCAAACAGGTCGACAGGTATTCGGATGTGACGAAGGCCTGCAGGGGGCACCGGAGTGCAGGACCGGATCGGCAAGTGATGGGAGGTGCTGCCGGACTGTGGCTAGGGAACGCCGTGTTGCAGGCACTGCAGATTGTAGGGTCCGCCTCTAGTACCAGGCCTCTTACACAACCATGGGTCTGGCTTAGCGCCTTCACATTAAGACATTACCAGAAAAAAAGAAAAAGGGGAAGGGGGTGGTGCTCTCGAAAAACACAGCACCTCTTATGTGACATTGTCCCACGACAAACTGTCATCTTGCGCTGAAGTGAATAAAGGTAAGTGATTGCTCGTTCATTTTCGTTGTCCTGAGTGTTTTGTATCTTTGTATGCTAAGCAGTAGCCACCAGACCTTCTTCTTAAATTCTCTCATCTAAGTTATTAATTCATTTTTCCATCAGCTTTAAATCATGCCCAGTGTGGTCCCTAAACTTAGTGGATGTGGTGTAGCGTACATGGACTAGTCCGCACGCAGTACCCCTCCTTGAAGAAACTGAAACTGAAACTGACGGCTACAGCTGCCTAGGTCAGGAAAAGACCAGGAAATATCACCCTGTTTGAGAGATGCTATCCACGTAAAGGAGTGTGTTGATGCATTATTCATGGAGTGAGGTCTTTTGATGTACAGCCCTGATAAATTTACAATAAATAAAAGGAAACCTCACGAACGTTTGTTGTTGTTGTTGTTGTTGTTGACTTTGTGCGATACCATTTTCTGTGAGCTGCGAAAATGAATTGTGCCGCTAATATACACTCTGGCCTCTCAAAGAATTTACCATCTATGCATCAGATTCATAAACTGGAGCGGATTGAAGATAAGAATGTAAAAAAGATACAGCTGGGAGAGTCAATAATGTCTTGCACATCAAGGGAAATAAACACAGAACAGATGGTGGTCAGCGGTATTCCAGCGTGCAACTGCTCGATAACACCCACAAAGACCACAGAAAAGACAGAAACATGTAAACTGTAAACACAGCATAAAAAACGTGAGCACTAAAACTCCGATAGAATTCATCATGAATATTGTGACTGATTTTTATCTGGCAAAAGAAATTGCCCGCCCTCGTTAATGATGTGCCCACGTTCTCTTATGGTGGCTGTGAAAACTTTTGATGGCAGTTAGGACAGAGTTCTGTAAGTGTTCGTCGAAACTTAGAGCTAAGCACCAGATAGACGAAAAAGTTGACTGCTGAATTTATACAAGAAGTAGGTAACGCAAGCACCTGAATAACTATTATACGAGTGTTGTGGTACTTTCCGTATAAAAAGTACTCTGGAATAAGAGTGTACGTAACAGCAAAAGCGAACTGGGGGAGGAGAAGAACAACATAAACAACACAGAGGAAGAGCAGCATTTTGGTGATTTTGACATTTCCAGAATCCCCTTTGCTTTGCATTTTCTGCAGCATTTGTACTCGTTTACGAGACGCTTGACGTAGATTTCTGATGGTGACGATACAGCAAATTGTTACAACACTGATAAAGATGGGCCTGGTGATGAGAGCGAACAGGTAAGTGGTTGAGGCTAAGAGGCGACTGTCCACGGGAAACCAGGGTGTCTTGGCCATGTAAGCGATGCTGCGGTTGGTGGAAAAATCCTCCCTCCAGTTAACAGTGTTAGCAAGAAATAAATTGAGATAAAGCACAAACGGAATCAGGTAGGACAGGAATATCGCTGCCACCATTGGTCTGCAAAAGACATGTTGCAATGAAAAGAAGTACGTACGTATGTTTGCGAACACACACACACACACACACACACACACACACACACACACACACACACACACACACACACACACACACACACACATCTATCTATCTATGTATATGCATATATATACATATAAAACCGAAAAGGCAGAGGAGTCAAGTTACCACTTTCCGCGGTCACTGAGGAGAAACAATCAGGTTTCGAAATATCGGTATCTGACCAGGAGTTATATGTTAGTGAGTTTCCTCCCCATTGGAGATTGTCTCCCCCTTGGAGACTATAAGCTTGCTGAAGGCTCATTTTGAGAAGCATTTATTATTCCCTATTCACCCGCTCAAGCACATACTGTTAGTTAGGCAGAATTATCTACCACTGCAGATATGAATGCTTATCTCCCCCTATTTCTTCAGTCTAAGACATAAGAGCAAGCTTTGTTTATATTGAATACTTCTTGCAGTCATTGCAACACCAAGCTGCTCTGTAAGTTGCTGGAATGGTGCTCGGTACTTATCCTTGGAATTTATTAGTTTATATATATATATATATATATATATATATATATATATATATATATATACATATATATATATACACGGTCTGTCGTCCTTGAAAAAGAGCAGCCACTCGAAATATTGGATTATATTTGTTTACATTGCTTGTTTGCCTTTTTACTTCAACTCTCTCTCTCTCTCTCTCTCTCTCTCTCTCTCTCTTCTCTCTCTCTATGTGTGTGTGTGTGTGGTGTGTGTGTGTGTGTGTGTGTGTGTGTGTGTGTGTGTGTGTGTGTGTGTGTGTGAATGCAAATAAAAAAAAGTTTTTTTTTTAAAAGACGTTATAAAACGTTAAACTGGACATAGAAAGCATGTCTTCTGAAAGACAAGGTAAACAAGTCAAAGAACTATATGCTTTACATGCAGATACAAGTCTTAGTGAAATGTCCATAGAACATCTACAGTTTTCCATGTGTATGATGTTTTTCTTGGTTTTCTGCCGATGAAAGTAAGATCAATGTCAACAGCGTAACCCACCATGGAAAAAAAACAACAACGAAATTTAGAGAGAAACTGACAGATGAAGAAGAACGACTAAAACAGGTAATTTGAAAACTTGGTAAGTGTGAGAAGAAAGGTGAAGAAAACATAAAATCAATCGAACAGGGAAAAGAAATCAACTGAAACACATTCGGGGAAACATGAAGGGAATGTCATTCAGGTCAAGGACTGGATGGACAGCTGACGAAAGAAAGTGAGAGGCTGCTTTTGAAGTCCAGGGAAGTGACATTACGTTAGTGAAAATGTGGCTGGACTCGTGGACAGGCAAGATAATATCTTGACAAACCAAAAGGCATTAGATCTAGTTGCAAAGTGAGACGACTGCAGGCGGAAATCTAAACAAATCTTAAATAAATGTTAGCGAATCGCCAAGAGAAATGTAGACAAACGAGTCACAAGACAAAACACGACGCGTTTCGACCTCGTAGGTCTTCTTCAGGCAAGACACAAACAAATAGGACAACGAAAATGAACGAATTTTTTTTTACTTAGCTTCGGTCTCTTCACTCTTCAGCGCTGAAGAGTGAAGAGATCGAAGCAAAAGAATCGGACAAAAAATGAAATTCACGTGTGTCCTATGTGAAATGAAATGGAAAATAATACACATACAGGGAAAAAAATGAATGTTTGTTTGTTTGTGTGTTTGAATAAAGAAATTAGGAGGATTTATTGTTTGAATAAAGAAATTAGGAGGACTTATTGTTTGAATAAAGAAATTAGGAGGACTTATTGTTTGAAGAAAGAAATTAGGAGGACTTATTGTTTGAATAAAGAAATTAAGAGGACTTATTGTTTCTATGTTTGAATAAAGAAATTAGGAGGACTTATTGTTTGAATAAAGAAATTAGGAGGACTTATTGTTTGAATAAAGAAATTAGGAGGACTTATTGTTTGAATAAAGAAATCAGGAGGACTTATTGTTTGAATAAAGAAATTAGGAGGACTTATTGTTTGAAGAAAGAAATTAGGAGGACTTATTGTTTGAATAAAGAAATTAGGAGGACTTATTGTTTGAATAAAGAAATTAGGAGAACTTATTGTTTGAATAAAGGAATTAGGAGGACTTATTGTTTGAATAAAGAAATTAGGAGGACTTATTGTTTGAGCTCTAAATGAGAGCTTCAGATGAAGGGGTGGTATCTTGTTTCCAAACAGAAGAAATTACTACTTCGATTCCTTGAGGTGACAGACCAAGGCCACACACACACACACACACACACACACACACACACACACACCACACGCACGCACGCACGCACGCACGCACGCACGCACTCTCTCTCTCTCTCTCACACACACACACACACACACACACACACACACACACACACACACACACACACACACACACACACACACACATACTTATTATAACCCTTTTTCTGCAAATGAAAAGAAAGAAATGTAGTTTTATTCCCGTCTTATTGTGCTAAACTCTCTCTCTCTCTCTCTCTCTCTCTCTCTCTCTCTCTCTCTCTCTCTCTCTCTCTCTCTTTTTGTAAAACGTACCTGTACGTCAGAATTCCTTTGGCTTTCAGAGGCATAGCAATAGACAAGCATCGATCCACACTCATTATCACAATAAGCGCCCCTGAAGTGCTATTTAACCATCTTACGATGATTGACAACTTCGTGCTCCAGATAACGCCCCAGTTGGCGCTCTGAAGCTTGTCTGGAAGGAAGCAGATGGGTACAATCAGTAAATGACCACAGAGGATGGACAGGTCAGCCATGGCCAGCCAGAACAGAAGAAGGTTAATCCTGTCTGACAGACCGTGCTGAAATGGAACATCAGTGTTTTGTATATCATAGATTATATATATATATATATATATATATATATATATATATAGCACACACACACACACACACACACACACACACACACACACACACACACACACACACACACACAGAGAGAGAGAGAGAGAGAGAGAGAGAGAGAGAGAGAGAGAGAGAGAGAGAGAGAGAGAGATGGATAGGTATATAGATGTGTGTGCGTGCATTCGTGTGTGTATGTTTGAATGTGTGTGCATGTTTCTCTCCCTCCCTCTGTGTGTGTGTGTGTGTGTGTGTGTGTGTGTGTGTGTGTGTGTGTGTGTGTGTGTGTGTGTGTGTGCGTGCGTGCGTGCGTGCGTGCGCGCACTGTCTTATGCATTGTACAAGGTACACAGGTACTCAGAAGCCTATAATTAGCTGTGAAATAGTTAAAATCTCCGATTTACGTCATAATGACCAGTGGTCAGTGGCACTGACCACTAGTAATCTGCATTGTACAAGCTAAGGTACACAGGTACTCAAGAGACTCTAATTAGCTGTAAAATAGTTACAGGACGCAAAACGGGATGTAGCAACAACGGTACTTGGTCACAACGACATGTGGTCACAACGACATTTTGTCACAACTAGGCTTGGCCACACCGGCACTTGGTCACATTGGCATGTAGCCGTCTTTCTCTCCCACGCATGCACGGGCGTACTCACACACCCGAATATTGGCCCGCGAGTATAAGCTAGCGCGATAAATGTTAATACGTAGTCTACCTGTTAGTGAACCAGGGTGTGTGTGGGCAGAGGGGGGTGGGGGAAGTAGGAGGTCCATCTATTGAGAAGAGTCTAGAACTACACTTTGTGTAAACCCAACTGACTGTATATAGGAAATGGGAGAGGGGGTGTAAATATGCAGGCTAACCCAAATTTTCTTTTAAAGTCGGGAAAAGGCAGAGGAAAACCCTGAATAACCCTCTCTTGTTTGAAGGGTGGGGTGGGGTGGAGGAAGATTCCAAATAGTCCTAGACTGACCTTTTGGGGAGGGGGGAGGGGTGTAAATCCAGGCTAGCCCAAACTTACCCCTGGGAGGGGGGGGGGTAAATTCCAACTTGGGGTGGGGGGGGTAAGTTCTAACTAGTCCTAGAATGACCCCCGGGTGTAAAAGCAGGCTAGCCCAGATTTACCCAGGGGTAAGTTCCAGAGGGGTTAATAACGGGCTGTTACACCGGCTTTGATTATCTTTTATTCAGAATAATTGGTTGCGCACTAGCTTTGCAACTGACTCTCTGCTTATCACTGGATTGTTGCAAGCTAATACAAACTAAACGAGCGGCATATGCTTCTTCTGCTTGTGTTGGTAGCACGTGCTTTTCTTCTAGAAGTTAAATATTTTTGATTGCAAGTCTGTGTCTATATTTTGTGGTTTTGATTGATGGCGAAAAGTCACAAGAGTGGCTTTACTTCTACGTCTTAATTTCAGATCAAGTTGTTGCAGTTGTACCCAGCTGTGATTGCCTGGCTTTCTGATATGAAATCATCTGACTATTCACATGCCATACTTTGGACTGATGTACTGCTGGCGTTAGCAGCATTCTAAAAGAAAAGTCAGCTCCTCAGGCATCAAGGATTTCTGATAAATGCATTTTAACCTCTGTTTGGGTGTTGATGATGCTGACGACTGAAACCTTGCTAATAGCGAAACTGCTGTCGCGGTCTTTTCCATTGGTATTCATCCACATAATGCCAGACTTTCTGCACTGACACCGCTGACCTTGTTGTGACAAACGCCACTGATACGTGCTGGCCATACTGATTTCACCTAATACCTCGGTGACAGGAACATTGCTGAAATGGACATTTTGACTTGTGTCAGTCCTGCCCTTGTTACGTTCTCTCTGATTGAAAACCCATTGTCATACAAACATGCTCTTCTGTGTCGGTTGTGCCCTTGTTACGTTCTTTCTGACTGAAAAACCATTGTCATAACAAACATGCTCTTTAGTATCTGTTAGTGTAATGTAGATTGTTTTATCTTTCACAGTGACACTGATAATGCCGCTGTCACAAACATTCTCACTGACATCATTAACAGCACTGCCAGAAGTGTTACCCACACTCCTAATACTGTTCTCGAACAAGTTACCCGCATCTATTTCGGCCAGATTGCAGATCTCCTTTACACTGATTCTGCAATCTTGAATCGCAGATGTTTTCTTCTTTTTTTTTTTTATCCACACCACAGTTGATTAAAGTACACACAGCTATCAGCCAGAACACCACCAGCGTGTTGCAATGGCGGAGATTTCCTTCTTTGCTCCTCCTGCTGGGCTGTCAGGGTTGTTCATGGCCGTTGGACAGATTGCTGATGTAAACAGACCACTGGCCTATTTTCACCACAAAGACCTCTAAAAACAAGATGCAAAGCATATAAACGTACTCCCAGTTTATCCTGAATACGCGTGAGACATTCCATAAAGAGGAAAAACCGTCTTGGACAAGTGTAATCGTTAGTAATGGCTATTCTGGTAAACATCGGCCATCGTCTGGACCCATAATGAACATACCTACAAATTTTCAGAAATATCGGTCAAGTACTTTCGGAGATATTCCATAAAGAAGAAAAACCGTTACAGGCCGTTACAGCCGTTAGTAATGGCTATAACGGTAAACTAAAACATCGGGCATCATCCGTAACCCATAATGAACATACATGCTAATTTTCACAAAGATCGGCCAAGTACATGCTGAGATATTCCATAAAGGAGAAAAAGCGTTACAGGCCGTTACAGCAGTTAGTAACGTTATAACGGTAAACTAAAACATCGGGCATCATCCGTAACCCACAGTGAACATACCTGCTAATGTTCACAAAGATCAGCCAAGTACTTTCTGAGGTATTCCATAAAGAACAAAATGTTACAGGCCGTTACAGCCATTAGTAATGGCTATAACGGTAAACTAAAACATCGGGCATCACCCGTGACCCATGATGAACATACCTGCTAATGTTAACAAAGATCAGCCAAGTACTTTCTGAGATATTCCATGGAGAAGAAACAGCGTTACAGGCCGTTACAGCCCTTAGTAACGGTATATATGGTAAACTAAAACAACTGTCATTATTTGTGACCCATAATGAACATACCTACAAATTTTCAGAAAGATCGGCCAAGTGCTTTATGAGATATTCCATAAAGAAGATAAACCGTTACAGGCCGTTACAGCCGTTAGTATTGGCTATAACGGGGTAAACTAAACATCGGGCATCATCCGAGACCCATAATGAACACACCTGCTAATTTTCACAAAGATCGGCAAAGTACTTTCTGAGATATCCCATAAAGAAGAAAACCCGTTACAGGCCGTTACAGCCGTTAGTAACGGATGTAACGATAAACTGAAGCATCGGGCTTCATCCGTGACCTATAATGAACATACCTACCAATTTTCAGAAAGATCGGCCTAGTATTTTTTTTTTATAGATATTCTATAAAGAAGAAAAACCGTTACAGGCTGTTACAGCCGTTAGTAACGGCTATAACGGGGTAAACTAAAACATCGGGCATCATCCGTGACACATAATGAACATACCTGCTAATTTTCACACAGATCTACGAAGTACTTTCTGAGATATTCCATGGAGAAGAAAAAGCGTTACAGGCCGTTACAGCCGTTAGTAACGGTTGTAACGGTAAACTAAAACATCGGTCATCATCCGTGACCCATAATGAACATACCTACAAATTTCCAGAAAGATCGGCTAAGTGCTTTCTGCGATATTCTATAAAAAATGAAAAACCGCCACAGGCCGTTACGGCCGTTACTAACGGCTATAACGGTAAACTAAACATCAGGCATTATTCGTGACCCATAATGAACATACCTACAAATTTTCAGAAAGATCGGCTAAGTGCTTTCTGAGATATTTTATAAAGAAGAAAAACAGTTACAGGCCGTTACAGCCGTTACTAACGGCTATAACGGTAAACTAAAACATCACGCATTATGCGTGATACATAACGAAGATACCTACAAATTTTGAGAGAGATCGGCCAAGTACTTTTTGAGATATTCTATTTAAAAAAAAACCGTTACAGGCCATTACAGCCGTAAGTGACGGCTGCAATGGTAAACTAAAACATCAGGCATCATCCGTGGCCCATAATGAACATACCTACAAATTTTCAGAAAGATCGGCCAAGTACATTTTGAGATATTCTATAAAGAAGAAAAACCGTTACAGGCTGTTACAGCCGTTAGTAACGGCTATAACGGGGTAAACTAAAACATCGGGCATCATCAGTGACACATAATGAACACGCCTGCTATTTTTCAAAAAGATCGGCCAAGTACTTTCGGGGATATTCCAGAGAGAAGAAAAAGCGTTACAGGCCGTTACAGGAGTTAGTAACGGCTGTAACGGTACACTAAAACATCGAGCATCATCCGTGACCATAATGAACATACCTACAAATTTTCGGAAAGATCGGCCAAGTATTTTTTGAGATATTCCATAAAGAAGAAAAACCGTAACAGGCTGTTACAGCCGTTATTAACGGCTATAACGGGGTAAACTAAAACATTGGGCATCATCCGTGACCCATAATGAACATACCTGCTAATTTTCACAAAGATCGGCCAAGTACTTTCGGACATATTCCATGGAGAAGAAAAAACGTTACAGGCGGCTACAGCCGTTAGTAATGGCTATAACGGTAAACTAAAACATCGGGCATCATCCGTAACCCATAATGAACATACATGCTAATTTTCACAAAGATCGGCCAAGTACATTCTGAGATATTCCATAAAGAAGAAAAAGCGTTACAGGCCGTTTCAGCAATTAGTAACGTTATAACGGTAAACTAAAACATCGCGCATCATCCGTAATCCATAGTGAACATACCTGCTGATGTTCACAAAGATCAGCCAAGTACGTTCTGAGGTATTCCATAAAGAACAAAAAAAACGTTACAGGCCGTTACAGCCGTTAGTAATGGATATAACGGTAAACTAAAACATCAGTCATCACCCATGACCCATAATGAACATACCTGCTAATTTTCACAAAGATCGGCCAAGTACTTTCTGAGATATCCCATAAAGAAGAAAACCCGTTACAGGCCGTTACAGCCGTTAGTAACGGCTGCAACGGTAAACTGAAACATCGGGCATCATCCGTGACCGTTAATAAACATATCTACAAATTTTCAGAAAGATCGGTCTAGTACTTTTTGAGATATTCCATACAGAAGAAAAACCGTTACAGGCCGTTACAGCCGTTAGTAAGGGCTATAACGGGGTAAACTAAAACATCGGGCATCATCCGAGACCCATAATGAACATGCCTGCTAATTTTCACAAAGATCGGCCAAGTACTTTCTGAGATATTCCATAAAGAAGAAAAAGCGTTACAGGCCGTTACAGTCGTTAGTAACGGCTGTAACGGTAAACTAAAACATCGGGCATCATTCTTGACCCATAATGAACATACCTACAAATGTTCAGAAAAATCGACCCAGTAGTTTTGTCTGGAGCGAGTGGAACACATTTTGACCATGGACACACAGACAGACAGACAGACAGACAGACAGACAGACAGACACACACACACACACACACAAACACACTCTCTCTCTCTCACACACACACACACACACACACACACACACACACACACACACACACACACACACACACACACAGCATTTCTTCGTTCCCATTCTAAAGTACTCCGTGTTCTTTAAGAACTGGGAGTACAAAAACAACGTCCAGAGCCTGTCTAAGCAGAGACAAAAAAGACCAGTCGTGGAAAGTGTCTGAAGGAATCACTGGCAGACCTGCCCTCCAGTGCCAAGACTGACAACATGCCAAAGTAGACAGCAGTTTATGTCTATCCAGGGTATTCCTGCAAACATTTCACAGGAATGGATAAATCCACAGGAAGAGACTGATGATCTTGTTTTGATTCACCAGAGAGAATGTGAAGTGCGGCAAGACTTTAAGGAAGCAATATTTAAAGACAATCATGACGGATATTTCCCTCTAACAGTCATGGTAGAATCCCCCTCTTACGAATCGCAGAGAGAGTGTCTGCCATTGTAACTTTCACCACCATCCTCGTCGTACATTGATGACACGATGGTTCCTGAATTACAGTGTGACTTTTGCGCAGGCAAACGAACCAGTGACATGGTATGTCCTATCCACCAGCTGCAAGAGAAATGCCACCAGGGGAGATGGGGGGGGGGGGGGGGTGAGGAGAGAGGGGACAATAATTATGTGTGTGTGTGTTGTGTGTGTGTGTGTGTTGTGGGATGGGGGGGGTGAGGAGGGGAGGGAACAATAACTATATGTGTGTGTGTGTGTGTGTGGGGGGGGGGGGGGGGGGGGAGTCAAATACTAGACGTTTTCAATATGCCAGTCGCGATACCTTTCTGTCAGCATTCGTTCGCCATTGTCTTGAACGTTGATACATTACACAATTAGAGATTGCTTCAAAATGTATTGCCATATTTTTTTCTAAGTAATGTTACAGTTGAAAGAAACTCGAAGAGGAGTTTGACTGCAGAGTGTCTTCAGAGAAAACCCCTTGCCGTACCTCCCCTGACAAGTGTTTTAGTCCTGTTCTGCTTCACTCTGAAGGGATTGGGCCACATTCAGATCATGTCTCTTAGATGTCCTTCTGCCGGTATATTTTCCTGGTAGTGCCAGGATTCGAATCTGCAAGTTTTGGATGGGTGGACGTCTCAGAGTGTGCCTCTCTAAGCTGACGTCTTATCCGCATTGCTCTCGCTCTCAGATATCTGTTCTAAACAGGAAAATTGAAGACATGGAATTCATTTTTGTTTTTTTCTTGCCCAGATCCAGATAGAACTCTTTTCAGCCACCCTGCCATTGCCGGCAAGTTCTTGTCCTTTTTTTTTAAAACCAGAAATCCCAGTCTGTTTTATGAAGTCACTGGCTGATGAGCCTGATAATCCACTTACTCCAGCCTCAAAGGCCAGGACTTCAGTTCCATTAGAATCTTTGTTTTGATGAGCCTGAGTGGAAAACAAATTCTGTCTCATGCCATTCTTCCAGATTATCTCTGGACTGTTTTCCTATTCTAGAAAGCCTGCTGGGCATTCCAAGTTATGTACTGCACTTTGTGAATCCTGCTTCCATGCTCTTGATATCGCAGCTGTAGCAGACCATGGTTTGAATCCTCCTGCTGTGTAGAATGTCGTCGTTGGAGCTGCCAGTGGCGTATTGTTTTCCCCGGCGGTGTAAACCACTCGTGTGATCTCCTTAAGCACTTGGCTACTTCTCCATGCTTTCCTTCCCTGAGCTAGCGCTGCTTTGCATGAACTCACAATTTGCTCTACTCTATAACATTCAACGTCATTGATGGTCAAGAATGAGTTAGCAGACACTCAGTTGTTCAGCTGGATCTCTGTCTATTTCCCTTGTTTGTTTGCATCGCCATTCATCGAAAAGTTCCTCTGATATTGAGTTGTTTATTTCTGCGTATAATGACGAACACAGGTTTCCTTAATGCAACACAAAATAAACAACTACTCAGTGCAGAACAGCCTGG
>CM065740.1:53149606-53157106 GCA_033310375.1 Conus canariensis
GAGACATTTGTTGACAGCTTTGATCCATTAGCATTTCCGAATTACACAGCATATTGTAAACCAGCAGTTAAGCTGTCCAAACAGGGGAGACGTTCTGGGGGGTTCTTTGTCTCATTAAAAACGAAGTTGTTAATTATGTAACGGAAAGAACAGTTGAACGCGGGAATTTCCTTTGTTTTTCTATAAACAAATCATTGTTTGGTACTGATAAAGACATTCTTTTTATTTGTTGTTTATCCCGACAGAGCATTCTCCATATTATAACTCTAGTAGTATATACAGTGATGTGGAATTACTTGAAGATATTCTTACTGATACCATACTAAGTGATGTTATGTATATTTTGGTGTGTGGGGACTTAAACAGTAGAACAGGAATACATTTCCAAGGATTAATGGTGGTTTGGGCAACACTGCTGTAGATGATGAAATCAACGAAGGAATGATTCGAAATTCGCAAGATGAAGTAATGAATTCATATAGAAGAAAGCTTTTAAACCTTTGTAATTCATTGGGAATATGTATGCTGAATGGTGTTTGTGATGGAGATAAAGGTGGTCATTTTACTTATATTTCTGATACTGGCAGTAGTGTGAATGATTATTTTTGGCATGTGATGATTTTTCTGTTTTGCATTCATGTTGTGAAATTCATGTGGTGGAAAGGATAGAATCTGATCACCCCCCTATAGAATTATGTATTAAAACACAGAATAAAAATACATCTGCATTGTTAAACTGTAGATCAAAGGAAGCATGTTGCATTGAGAGGTATAGATGGAAAGTTGACTATGCTGAACAATTCATTGAAGCCATGAGTCATCAGGATTTTCAAGACACTTTAAGTTGTGCAGCTCAATTGATTGATGCAGACATAGATAGAGCTCTGGAATTATTTAATGACTGTATTTTGCAACACGCTGATTGCATGAAAGAAAAGATTTATTTCGATGAGAAATCAGACAAGAAGAGAAATAAATGGTTTGATGAAGAATGTAAAATTGGAAGAAAAAATGTGAGAATGTTACTTTCGAAGGTTTGTAGAACGTTAAAAGATAATGACAGGACCGAGTATTGTAAAGCTCGAAGAGAATACAAAAATCTCTTGGAAAGAAAAGAAAAGGAATATAGAAATTTGCAGCTTAATGATCTGGTGTCTTCTGTAGGTAATCAGTACAAGTTTTGGGAAGCAGTGCACAAAATTGTTCCCAAACGACATGGTATATACAATAATATTAGTATCGATGACTGATTGTTGCATTTTAAAAATATTCTTGACAAGCAGGTTGATAATACAAACTTAGAAGAGGAGTATGACTATTCTGTTGAAGACAATGAAGAGAGATGGTTTAATCAGCCAATTACGAAAGAAGAGGTTATTGGTGCATTGGGGAAATTAAAGAATTCAAAATCAGCGGGTCCAGATGGTATAATAGGTGAATTTTAGAAGTTTTCTAATGATCGTGCTGTTCTGTTTTTGGTTAGGTTGTTTAATGCTCTGTTTGATAAAGGTGTATATCCTGGACAATGGACAGAATCCATAATTTGTACATTACATAAAAAGGGAGATGTAGATGACCCGAATAATTACAGGGGCATATCACTGAGCAATGTGAGCAGTAAACGTTACAGTTCAATAATTAATGTAAGACTGCAAAAATGGATTGAAGAAAATAATACCACTGGTGAGTATCAGGCTGGATTTAAACAGAATTATTCAACAATAGATCATATTTTCACACTTATGGCGTCCGTTCAAAAACAGTTAGTGAACAATAGAAAGTTGTATGTTACTTTCATAGATTTTGAAAAGGGTTTCGATTCCATATCAAGAAAACGTTTGTGGCCAATACTTGTTAAAAATGGAATAAGGGGGAAAATGTATGCCTGTATAAGGTGTAGATATAAGAACACCGAACGATTTCTTGTACGGCGATCTAGGTAGATACCCTATATACTTAAACTCTTATGTACGTTGCATTAAATTCTGGTTAAAGCTGACCCGTATGGGGGAACATAGATTACCATATAAGGCATATAGAATGTTATGTTGTCTTGACGAAAAGGGGAAGTATACGTGGGTTACACATGTTCGTACAACTTTAGACAAATATGGATTTTCTTATGTTTGGGATAATCAGGGTGTAGAGTCGGCTTCAATGTTCATTAAAGAATTTAGACAGAGAATAACTGATTGCAGGTGGCAGGAATGGGACAATCATACGCAAACAAGTGAGAGATACAGTTTTTATAGAGCGTTTAAAATAGTTATCTAATGGAGCCCTATGTGTCTATTAATATAAACAAATTTGTAAAGAATGCCCTAAGTAAATTTAGATTTGGAGTTTCACCTATATTGACACATTCTTTAAAGTATACAAGAACAACTGAGTCACAGATATTATGTCCAATATGTTCATCTGCTGAGGAAGATGAGATCCATTTTGTCTTTATGTGTCCAGCTTACAGTGATTTAAGAAAAGAATTCATTCCCAAAAAATACTACATTAATCCATGTATGTTCAGGTTGTGTCTTTTACTTTCACCGTCTAACATTGTAACGATGCGAAACTTGTCATTGTACTTCTATAAAGCCTTTGCAAGACATGCTGTCATCATTAACTAGATGCTACTATTTTGCATTGTACTGGTAGACATGTATTTACACTGTGTGATTATCGTTTGTAACTGTATTTTGATTGAGGCCCCATCAGAATGGGCCAATGGCCTTCTGATTAAAGAATTCATTCATTCATTCATTCATTCATTCTCTCATTCATTCTCTCTCTCTCTCTCTCTCTCTCTCTCTCTCTCTCTCTCTCTCTCTCTCTCTCTTCTATCTAATCTTTGCCAAGTAATTCATATAATGACGGAGGAATTATCAGTCTGTGCTTATTTTTTCCCAGTACTAAATTGTTCAGCTATATTTGTATATTGTTTAGTCTATAACATAATTCCATATGAAACGTCATTCTGTTATAATGTTAAAATCTTTCTTTTTATTTTGTTGTTTTCCACTTTCTCCACGAAATGGTTTACACACTGACATTGCAACAGATAATGTTAAATTGAAAAGGTGTCAGTTCCCGAAAATGAACACTGCGAAGAATTTCCATCTTCTTTAAAACACAATTTATAGCAGAACATTATAGCACGCACTTATATGGAAATTCATTTTCTTTCCTTTCAATTCTTTCTCCTGTTTTAATTTTTCTCCCAGTCTATATTTAGACAGTCTTTTCCGTTTGTGCAATGAGCTAATAATATCAACTATGGTTTTTTGTTTTTTTCATGAGTATAATGTAGAATATTTTCGACCCGTATTTCAACGCTTGATATATTTCACAGTGCTGTTGTCAGGGATTATAGTTAATGTTTCGTATTTCCATGTTTTCACATCGTAAATACATTCCATTTTATGGTCTACATCCCATGTGTAAATCTCTTGATGCATGTCATTTTAGAGTTTGTCTGCATTTGCGTACATGAGGTACATTAACAACTTTATTTTCGACAGTGTTTACTGCGTATTTCGTTTTGATCTTGTCAGAATTTTTGAAAGTCCATCTAGATTCAAAACCTGTTTTTCTGAAGTTGTTTTCATTTTTCCGGAGGGTTTGATAACAGAATTCTTAGGCTAGAAGCTTTGGAAATTTAGAATAATCATGGACTCCAGTACTGCAATATTCTCTAGGTGTGTACATAAAGTTTTGATCAAATTTTGAACAATGGTTTACTTCGTTGAAGTTTCTGCTGTGTTGATTTCTGTCATTTTTGACAAGTCGTCTGTGAACCAAAAACATAATTTTCATATTTGGGGCGGTTTCATTTCATTTTGTTTTAGGCAGATACTCATGCGTGCAGGCATGCGCACATACACACCCACACGCTTGCACACATACACGCACACATGAACGCGCAGTGCGCATACATAAATGCACCTACGTATACACCCACATACAAGGGACAACACATCTCACGGTAGCTAAGCCATACATCCCACCCCCCATACCCCTCTTGAACTATTTTTCCGGACAAAACACACAAAACAAGAATCAACGCTTCCAATCACTCTTATTTACACACGTATCACTCTAAACAACGGAAAGCAACAATAATAACAACAATAATAGCAACAATAATAACAAATGAGAACCTTGCCAGCTCCACAGCCAGGGGACACAACCCACAACCACTGCGATCAACTCCCCTTCACACACTACACCGAACGTGCATCTACCCCGAGACCTTTAAGGCATGGCTTCCCTGCCACTCATGGAAACACTCAGGTCTGGCATCGCATCAGGAGGGCGAGGCCAGCCACTGGGTGCAAGGGTTAGGGACCTGGAGTGTCGACGCAACACCAGAGCAGTGCCAGCACCTGCACAAGAATGGACTAGAGGGACCAGGCCTGGCTCCCTATGAGTGGGATTGAATCCCTCGACTACTGGGACTCAAATGGGTGACATATGATGTGGAGGGATTTTAGCACAAAAAAAAAGAGATGACTGATGGACACTAATGATCCTTACCTCCTGTATTCTCCCCTAAGTGACTAGACTGACTATATGTCACCTCATGCACACCAAAGTTACTTACGGCCGGATATCTCATAATTACAGTAACATGGTGACATCATTAAAATACACCAATAGAATATCATTTGCAAAAAAAGGCGTGTATCACAAAACAACTTTTTAATGCGACCGACTATTGGTGATGACGAAGACGACAACGAAATTATCGTAGTGCTACCCACTGCCCATCACTGGACCACTATTAACCCCTGAAGGACATCATACAGGGCACTAAACTTGTGCCAATACTTAACACTGACTGTGCTGAGACTCGACTCGTCGATCGCTCCTCCTCACATCTCATGCACAGGCACCAGGGTGGGTGACTGGTGCTCCTCGCTGCCCGAGCCTGGTACAAACAGGGCAGCTGTCGAACACCCGATATCTCACCAGGCACCAGACGATTCAAAGAGCACCTGTGTGAGTGGCTGGATTCCTGCTGCCTTACCCAGGCACAACCAGGGGTCGACCAGAGCTCAGCTGCTGGAGATGGTCTTGGGGCACCTCCCTGTATGCAAACAAGTCGACAGGTATTCGGATGTGACGAAGGCCTGCAGGGGGCACCAGAGTACAGGACTGAATCGGCACCTGATGGGAGGTGCCGCCGGACTGTGGCTAGGGAACGCTGTGTTGCATGCACAGCAGACTGTAGGCTCCGCCTCTGGTACCAGGCCTCTCACACCACCATGGGTCTGGCTCAGTGCCTTCACATTAACACATCACCAGGAAAAAAAAAGGGTGGGGGGTGCTTTCTGAAAACACTGCACCTCTTATGTAACATTGTCCATGACAAACTGTCATCTTGTGCTGCGCTGTGTATAAAGTGTATAAACGTAAGTGATTGCTCGTTCATTTTCGTTGTCCTGAGTGTTTTCTATCGTTTCCTTAAGAAGACCTAAGAGGTCGAAACGCGTCGTATTTTGTCTTGTGATTCGTTTGTCTACGTTTGCTTGGCAGTTTGCTATTAATTACATTTAAATTTCTATGCTAAGTAGTAGCCGCCAGACCCTCTTCTTAAATTCTCTCATCTTAGTTATTAATTCATTTTTCCATCAGATTTAAACCATGCCCAGTGTGGTCTCAAAGCTTAGTAGATGTGGTGTAGCGTGCATGGACTATTCCGCACGCAGTGACGCCTCCTTGATGAAATTGAAACTGAAAGTCACAACTACAGCTCCCTGGGTCAGGAAAAGACGAGGAAACATCACCCTGTTTGAGAGATGCTATTCATGGAGTGAGGTCTTTTTATTTACAACCCTGCTTACGATGAATAAGCCGAAACATCACGAACTGTTGTTGTTGTTGTTGTTGTTGTTGTATTTGTTGTTGTTGTTATTGTTGTTGTTGACTTTGTGCAATACCATTTTCTGTGAGCTGCGAGAATGAATTGTGCCGCTGATATACACCCTGCTTCTCGAAGAATTTACCATCTTTGCCTCAGATTCATAAACTGGAGCGGATTGAAGATAAGAATGTAAAAAAGATACAGCTGGGAGAGTCAATAATGTCTTGCACATCAAGGGAAATAAACACAGAATAGATGGTGGTCAGCGGTATTCCAGCGTGCAACTGCTCGATAACACCCACAAAGACCACAGAAAAGACAGAAACGTGTGAACTGTGAACACAGCATATAAAAACGTGAGCACTAAAACTCCGATAGAATTCATCATGAATATTGTGACTGATTTTCATCTGGCAGAAGAAATTGCCCGCCCTCGTTAATGATGTGCACACGTTCTCCTATGATGGCTGTGACAACTTTTGATGGAAGTTAGGACAGAGTTCTTTAAGCGTTCGTCGAAACTTAGAGCTAAGCACCAGATAGACGAAAAAGTTGACTGCTGAATTTATACAAGAAGTAGGTAACACAAGCACCTGAATAACTATTATACGAGTGTTGTGGTACTTTCTGTATAAAAAATACTCTGGAATAAGAGTGTATGTAACAGCAAAAGCGAACTGGGGGAGGAGAAGAACAACATAAACAACACAGAGGAAGAGCAGCATTTTGGTGATTTTGACATTTCCAGAATCCCCTTTGCTTTGCATGTTCTGCAGCATTTGTGCTCGTTTACGAGACGCTTGACGTAGATTTCTGATGGTGACGATACAGCAAACTGTTACAACACTGATAAAGATGGGCCTGGTGATGAGAGCGAACAGGTAAGTGGTTGAGGCTATGAGGCCACTGTCCACGGGAAACCAGGCTGTCTTGGCCATGTAAGCGATGCTGCGGTTGGTGGAAAAATCCTCCCTCCAGTTAACAGTGTTAGCAAGAAATAAATTGAGATAAAGCACAAACGGAATCAGGTAGGACAGGAATATCGCTGCCACCATTGGTCTGCAAAAGACATGTTGCAATGAAAAGAAGTATGCACGTATGTCTGAACACACACACACACACACACACACACACACACACACACACACACACACACACACACCACACCACACACACACACACACACAACACGCGCGCGCGCGCGCGCACACACACACACACACACACAAACACACACACAAACACACACACACACACACACACACACACACACACACACACACACACACACACACACACTCACACACACACACTCACATCTATCTATTTATGCATATGCATATATATGTATATGTAATTATATATATATATATATAAGAGAGAGAGAGAGAGAGAGAGAGAGAGAGAGAGAGATGTTGAACAATAAAGTTGTGAGGGAAAACAAGTGTAGGGCAACAATTTCTCCGTCATTACATTAATGACTTGGTAGGGATTCAAGGGAAAAAAAATGGGGGGTGGGACGAAAATGAGAATGAAAAATCGGGGATATATTAATACAAAATCCTTCACTAGTGGCATATGGGGACCATCGTGATCCATCTTGAGCACGCAATCAACCATATGCCTGGTCCGAGGCCTTT
>CM065740.1:53162106-53172106 GCA_033310375.1 Conus canariensis
TTTCAATAATGTCCCTTCTGTAATGATAACATGTGTATTAGCTGTCAATTTTGAATCTAAATATGTCAGAATAACACCCGTACCCAGAATAACGAGCCTGATTGTTATTGGGAACCAGTTTGGTATTATCATTTAAGTACTTTGGGTACACTTTAAAGTTTTTGTTCCAGTCTTATTCCTATGCAAATTTAACAAATGTGGTGTATCACAGTTGGGCTAATTTATATCCTATGAAAGCTAAACACACACACACAAAAAGTTTTGTCTCTTTGTGTAAAACAAAACCGAGGTAGGTTTGTGCATTTTCTTAGTTTTTGTTTGCCTTTTTATTTTTTTAAAGTCTCGTGAATGTACACCTCCACTACACAATCATTCCAGCGTAGGAAATAAAATCTCTGTTAAACTAACTTCTTTGTTTTTAAAGTATCTGTGCATGTGAACACAAAAATTTTCTTTTTGTTCATCTTCAAATGCTAATTAAAAAGAGAGCTGTCAAACACAGTTTCATCAGTAAGATATGGTGTCATATTTTGACTAAGTTTTGCATAAGATTCAAATAGTTAAGCCCAACAATTTCTCATGTGTGTGTGTGTGTGTGTGTGTGTGTGTGTGTGTGTGTGTGTGTGTGTGTGTGTACGGGCCAGGGAGTAACTGGCTGCATTAAGTTTTAAATTCCATCACCTCGAAATGCTACACTATAAGACAATAAAACATAGTGGTACTGCATTCCATGTTACAAAGGTCACTTTTTTATTGACTGGGCTATTGAAAGGGGAAAAGGAATTCGTAAATGGAAGCACCTTTTCCCGATCGGACTTTATACACGATTGTTAATCAATAAATATAACCCAGACAATTTTAACAAAGATATATGAATGAATAAATAAATAAGTAAATAAATAAACAAATAGATAGATAGATAAATAAATGAACAAATAACTGATGAGAAATAGACAAAGGAATAGCTTTTGTCTCATCGTGAACAGTTGCATGTACAACAAAGAGAAATAATGTTGAGTACAGAAACTAACCTCTTTAGACACATGCATACAAGGGGCACACGCAACAGGCGTTGAACCTCTCTTTTAAAAAAGCTTGCTTGTATATCCCAAGCTGAAATTTGATCAGTACTGGCATAGCCTTTTAATTTTGTAAGCGGTCACATGGAATACATAGACAAAGACAAACACAGAGAGTCTGAGTGATATTTATATGAAAGAAAATCTTACGTCAGGTAAAAAAAAAAGATGCAAACCATATAAACGTACTCCCAGTACAGCAGTACAACCAAAAAAAAAAATATATATATATATATTCAATTATAAACGAAGCTTGCCCTTATGTCTTAGATTGAAGAAATAGGGGGAGATAAGCATTCATATCTGCAGTGGTAGATGATTCTGCCTAACTACCAGTATGTGCTTGAGTGGGTGAATGGGGAAAAATAAAATTAATGCTTCTCAAAATGACCCTTCAGTAAGCTTATAGTCTCCAAGGGGGAGACAATCTCCAATGGGGAGGAAACTCACTAACATATAACTCCTGGTCAGATACCGATATTTCGAAACCTGATTGTTTCTCCTCAGTGACCGCGGAAAGTGGCAATTTGACTCCTCTGCCTTTTCGGTTTTAAGAAGAAGGCTATCCCAGAAAAATATATATATATCAGTCACTATAGCACTTTTTCCCTTTTGGTGGTAAAAACATTGTATGTAAGAGAAAGGGAAAAAATGTTGCTCTCCCCGGTCTTCCGCGTGACAGGCGAGGATATTTACTACTATACTACTGAGGAGCTTACAAAGTTTGATTTCACATAAGTTTATAAACCGTTATAGCAAGAAGGGAGACAATTTCCAGTCAGTGGAAGAAAATAAACTGCGGTGGTTGTTTACCTTATCAGACTTGATTTTTCAGAATTATCATTCATAGCTGTTAGTAATGGCTATTCTGGTAAAATTAAACATCGGGCATCATCCGTGACCCAAACTGAACATACCTACAATTTTTCAGAAAGATCGGCCCAGACATTTTGTCTGGAGTAAGTGGAACACGTTTTGACCACGGGCAGACACACGGACAGACAGACAGACAGACAGCATTTCTTCGTTCCCATTGTAAAGTACTCCCTGTTCTATAAGAACTGGGAGTACAAAAAACGTAAACAGTAAATAATTAAAGATACGCATTGTTGGTTGTTTTCATCATTTTGCTTCACTTGTTGTATCCAAAGCATAATGCACTCTGAACTGATGTCCTTGAAGATTATGAAGTGATATACTTTCAGAGCATTCAAGTACACTTTGTACTGCACATTGGATTTCTTGATGTAGAAGCAACACCAACGACAACAAACATTTACTGATTTTATCATACCGTTTCAGGGAGTAGTTTGCAATATGCAATGTTTCAAAATCGTATTATGTTCTCCTAGTTAAAACTTGAGTCAGACCAAAATGCTCTCTTGTTTTAAAATTTTGACAGCTTTTATTTTATTTTATTTCTGTTTAAATGTATGTACAGGACTTATCAAGGCAAAAGAACACAAGAACACACGTAAAGAAAACGTCAGGTTTAATATGATTATATTCTCTGTTCCTTAGAGCAAGATGAACTAGATAAGTGAAAGATCCCTGATCTTACTGAATTGTCTTGGGCTCTATCTGTTTATTTTTTACTGAAGTTCCAACGTCTGAGTGGATAATTTGTCTCCCCTTGACCATTAAAGGAAGGTTTGAACTTGATGGTCTTCAGCGCCTCCGATGAATGCTATCACCTGACGATAATTACATGTGAACTTCGACCTCCTTCATGCAGCTGAAAGATCTGCACTGAGTGAGAACCCTACTGCTGAACTATTGGCCAATTCACTGCGTCTTCACCTATCCTTGCCATTGACAGCGCTTAAAGCCCCCCCCCCCCCCCCCCCCCCTCGTTAAGCAGCTAGAAGACCTGCAGTAGATGGTGAGTGCCCTACAACTCCTCGGTCAATTATCCACTTCTCCTCCACCCTGCACTAAATCCTTGCCGTTGACAGCGCTTAAAGCCCCCTTTACACAGCTCGAAGATCTACGCTAGATGATAAGTGCCTTACTGCTAATCGGTCGGTTATATGCTTCTCTATCTTGCTCTAAACCCTTGCCACTGGGCAGCGCTTAAAGCCCCGTTTTACACGGCTCGAAGATCTGTGCTTGATGACGAGTGTCCTGCTACTAATCGATCAATTATCCGCTTCTCCACTTCTTCTCTAAATCCTTGTCGTGAAGGGGTTTCACTCTCTTGAGAGATGCTTTTAAATTTACCAACGTTCACTGGTTAAACTGTGACTTTACTTGTCCATATTGACTCGCATAATCAACGAGACATACGACTTGTTTATAGTTATTTTTATTTTATTTTATACTGGAAGCAGATGAGAGATACTTAAATATTCTATTACTGGTAACAGAGGAATATAAAAAGTGACCAAACCTTGAAGAAAACAAGACAAGAGATGATATTTCCAGGGATTCCTAATAAGATTATGAATGGACGAAAATAGCACGTGAACACTGTCTTGATCAGATCACGGGTGTGGGCACTGAAAAATGGATCAGAGCTGTCCCAGGGCCTGAGGTCTGGCACTGTGATGGCATTGAACCCAGTGAAGGATACAGCGGTGCTTTGATCTGTGTCTCTTTCTTGAGTGTGACTGGCTAACATTTTAGTATTGACCAATCTGAGAATCACCGTCAAGTAATGTAAATCAGATGATGCAGCTTGAGTTGAAAAGTACAACATACATTACCTTTGATGTATTTGTGTCAAATAAATATGCAATTGCAATCAAGGAATGTATACTTATATAGAGACCAAATTAATGCAAAAGAAAATAAACACACAAATGCACACTTCCAATCATAGCTCTGTTTGTGCCTCTCTCTCTCTCTCTCTCTCTCTCTCTCTCTCTCTCTCTCTCTCTCTCTCTCTCTCTCTCTGTGCGTGTGTGCATGTGTGCGTGCGTGCATGCGTGTGTGTGAGTGTGTGTGTGTGTGTGTGTGTGTGTGTGTGTGTGTTGTGTGTGTGTGTGTGTGTGTGTGTGTGTGTGTGTACGTGTGCGCGCCCGCGCGCGCGCGCACTTGTCCGTTTGTCTGTTATTTATTATGCATTGTAGAAATTGTCATATCGTAGCTAAGTAACTGAAACAGGAAATGCAGAAGTGTTGCAAAGCAATAGTAATGCACACACACACACAACAACAACAACAACAACAACAAAACACCACTGCCACCGCCAACACCATCAACACGGCCACATAGACACATGCTTGCATGCCCGTAGGCACATGTGCACTTGTAGTGTGAATTTTTGTATTTGTCAACTGCTGTCAGCCTAGATACGTGATTAATGATCAGTAGGTTTATAGATATGCAGTTTAAAGCATAGAATATTTTCATACAGGTATTCAAAACGATGTGTGTGTGTGTGTGTGGTGTGTGTGTGTGTGTGTGTGTGTGTGTGTGTGTTGGGCGCGCGCGCACGCACGCGCGCGTGCGTGCGTGCGTACGTGCGTGCATGCGTGTGTGTGTGTGTGTGTGTGTGTGTGTGTGCGTGCGTGCGTGCATGCGTGCGTGCGTGCGTGTGTGTGTGTGCGTGTGTGTGTGTGTGTGCGCGCGCGCGCATGTGCATGCGCATGCGTGCGTGGGTGCATGTGTGTATATGTGTATGTGTGTGTGCGTGTGTGTGTGTGTGTGTGTGTGTGTGTGTGTGTGTGTGTGTGTGTGTGTGTGTGTGAGTGTGTGTGTGTGTGTGTGTGTGTGTGTGTGTGTGTGTGTGTGTGTGCGTCTGTGTGTGTGTGTGCGTGTGTGTGTGGTTGGCGGTGGTGGTGTGTGGTGGTGGTGGTGGTGGTGGTAGTGGTGTGTGTGTGTGTGTGTGTGTGTGTGTGTGTGTGTGTGTGTGTGTGTGTGTGTGTGTGTGTGTACGTGGTGTGTGTGTGCGTGATTAATGTGTGCGTGCATGCAGAGGGTGTGTGTGTGTGTGTGTGTGTGTGTGTGTGTGTGTGTGTGTGTGTGTGTGTGTGTGTGTGTGTGTGTGTGAGTGTGTGTGAGTGTGAGTCTATGAGAGAGAGTATGTGTGTCTGTGTGTGTATGTGTGCATGTGTGTGCATATGTATGGGAAAACAAAATATAGAGGAGAGAGAGAGAGAGAGAGAGAGAGAGAGAGAGAGAGAGAGGAGGGGGGGAGGGAGTGAGGGACGCAAGGAGTAATGGAGAGAAATAGTGTATGAGAGAGAGAGTGTGTGTGTCTGTGTGTGTATTAGCATGTGTGTGTGTGTGTGTGTGTGTGTGTGTGTGTGTGTGTGTGTGTGTGTGTGTTGTGTGTGTGTGTGTGTGTGTGTGTGTTGTGAGTGTCTGCAGTGTGTGTGTGCATATGTATTGGAAAACAAAATATAGAGGAGGAAGAGAGAGGTAGGGAGGGAGGAAAGGAGTAAGGGAGAGAAATAGTTTCGGATGTATATGAATGAGACATCGATATCTAATACTAACATCATTCTGGTGAAAGCATTTCATGTAGAAGACGTTTCTTTGGCCACCAAGAGAAAAACAAACCGACCGGAGGAAATAAAATGATAAACACCAATGCTTATCTACATGCAGGCACATGAATACACAGTCTGTGGATGTGTTTTGTATGTGTTCGATCGTTCTTTAATTTAATGTCTATCCACTTTACAGTGATCGTAGACAACAATAAGAGACAAACGAACAGGCAAACAAACAAACAAAGACAAAACAAGAAAAACACATGTAAAAGGGGCCGGTGTGTGTGTATGTCGTGTGTGTGTGTGTGTGTGTGTATGTGTGTGTGTTGGGGGGGATGTGTGTGTTGTTTTAAAAATGTTATTAAAAGTGTATGGAGTGTGGAGGTATGTGGTATGCTAATCTTTGCATGCACAGTCTATCTAATTAATGAGATACCAATAAGTGACCATCACTTTAACCCCATTCTAATCTACCAGCATAACGGTAAACTACTTTAGCCTGGATTCATATCTGAACATTAAAAAAACAAACATTTTAACCATTGAAATAATAAGAAAATAAAACAAACACATAACTCGAGAATCAAAGTAAATGTCCAACTGGACTCTTAACAATTGCCCTAACAACTTCTATAGCCTTCGCCTCGTTCCGAAAAATGTCCCAAAAATTCGTGATTGATGGGTTCGAACTTAATAACCAAGTAGGTAAATATCTTTTTAGTATTTCTGCAAAGAAGGATGGCATGGAATGGTGTAATATTTTGGCCACAAATGCAAGTGATATTTTTACAGTATTTTGTTTTGTATGCATCAAGTCTGAGTCTAAAGATCAGACTCTTCAAAATCCGTTCCTGATGGAGATTGTGTCCCGTTTTGTATGTGTGTGTGTGAGTGTGTGTGTGTGTGTGTGTGTGTGTGTGTGTGTGTGTGTGTGTGTGTGTGTGTGTGTGTGTGTCTGTGTGAGTGTGTGTGTGTGTGTTGTGTGTGTGTGTGTGTGTGTGTGTCTGTGTGAGTGCACACACACACACACACACACACACACACACACACACACACACACACACAGAACCACATTTCCCCCTCCACCCCACTCACACGTATGCATGGACGCACACATGTGCACTCACTGACAAATAAAACCAAATATATCTCTCTCATGCACACACACACACACACACACACACACACACACACACACACACACACACACACACACACACACACACAAACCGTGACCCCCTCCCCCTCCCCCCCCCTCCACACACACACACATGCACAACACACACGCTCACAAAAACGTATGGACGCACGCACACACATACGCTCACATACAAGCAAAACCAAATTACATCTCTCTCTCTCTCTCTCTCTCTCTCTCTCTCTCTCTCTCTCTCTCTCTCTCTCTCTCTCTTACTAATCATTACATGCGTGTCAAGAAGCTAGAAATTGGCAATTGCCCAATGCTGACGTTATGCAAGCATTTGCCGGATGTTAATATTAGGCTGAATTTGCAGAATGTAAGCAGTAGATGAGTGTTCACTAATCACGCACGCACGCACGCACGCACACACTCACACCAAAATGAGACTTGCGAACGCTGCTTGCCGATTTTGCATTACATAAACTGTAGCAAGTGTTACACGTTCTTTCAAGCAACAGTCTCTCAACAAGCAGTTCAAAGAAAGAGAATGTACACCACTGTCGGCAGAACAAGAAAACAACAGCAAATTACTCTTGAATGAGTCCCTTGTCGTTGGCTCCTGTGCAAAATCATCACAGTAATTTTCTGCTCATTTCCTGTTGTGACGCTAGTGTTACGGTACATCATTACTCGGCTAAATGCCGTAGGTTAGTTTGCACACAGAGACGCCTTCAAACTATATGCTGACATACAAAACTTAGGTCTGGGAGCTAACTATTCAAAATGGTAAATTTTGACACCCATTGCATCTCTCTCTCTCTCTCTCTCTCTCTCTCTCTCTCTCTCTCTCTCTCTCTCTCTCTCTCTCTCTTCAAATTCATCAAGCACCGTCTCAAACGTTTACACCATGCATGTGATTATCATTGTATTTTTCAATACTTACATCGGTGTACAACTCCTTCTCATTTCACATTCTCCGCTTCATTGTCTTTGTTTGGCTGGACATTGGCTAAAGACGAGCATGACTTCTTCCGTAGTGGTGTGGACATCAACCACCGACATGTATGACGGCTAGTTCTGTTGAAAGGAGACGTATAGAGAATTTCTTATGCCATCAGTGAAATGTTCAATATTCACACTGAAGTCATACCCTCCAGCTTCTGCTCCCTCCTTATACCCCTCTACCCTCCACACACATCCTTTCAAATAATGCCACTATGACGGAGAAAATATCCAATCACAACTTTTCCCATCAATCTTTTCGCTGGCAGTGAACATTCATATCAATTTCAGGCATATGAAGTCGACACCGTCACAATGAATTCGAAAGATTCACACACAGAGAGTGTTACAATCACCCTTACCACCCAACATGTGGTAGAAGCCGGTCGATGTTGAAAATATCCAGCAGATAAATGGCTTTGCAAAGAATCGAACCCACGACGTCCCAGCCCGCGAGTCCGCGTCATAAGCCATCGCACCACAATGGTTTGTGTTTCAGAAATTCCTTTTGCATTGTCTCAGTTCTAACAGGCGATGTATGCAGTTTTTGTGTAAATTTGTCTAAACTTATCATATTTCATACCAGAATGCAAAATATCCCCCACCCCACCCCCACCTCCTCAGAGCACGCACGCACATACGCAACAAGTACAACAACAAGATCAACGGCAGTAAAAGAAAGCCGACAGTCATGGTCTGATTTGGATCAAACTTTTCATAATGCACATTGGACAGACTTTTTCATATGAAGAAGTTTACCTCTTATTTATATTTCCGACGTGAAAATGCACCCCTTTTTTGTAAGCATAATAAATATATAACTCCTTAATTCAAGTGCGTTGTTTTAAGAGAATTGTTTATTGTTTTATTGACGATCATTACCCGAATCGTTGCATTGATAAGCTCTGGTTGTTTTGTGTTCAGTCTAAGTATCCTTTCTCGGAGAAAGTCCAACGAACAAATAACAGCATAGCCCTGTTCTTACATCGAGTAAATCAACGTAGTGTTATCAATTGCGCAGATATGAGTCGCCAAATCTCTTTCCGGGTAGCTTCATCTTTAATTAGAAGGACTCTGGTGTTATGAACACGGCAGAGCATTTTTACATGCTAATAGGTACTTCGATTGCAAGAAATGTAAGGTTTGAATGTGATAATGTAAGCGCCACGAACCTCTCGTTCGGCAAATTGCTCTTGAAAAGATAGCTTCATTGTGTAGATTATTGATTCTACTGTGGTCTTTCTCCCCGCACACACGAGACGTTTTAATTAACTAGATCAATGCTCTGCGTTCTGCCTTTTTGTTAGTTTGTATGAGTTAGACTTGTTCGGTCGAATTCTTTCCTTTTCGTTTGTCTTGTGTTCAGTTTTCTTATCCTTCTTTTCTAAATTTATTTTGCTTAATTTGTTCATTATTCTTCACAATATGTTGTTCTACAAACTAAGATTTGCTTTTCTTGTTTAAAAAAAAAGCTAACAACTCGATAGCCGTACAGAAGTTCTTGACACTCTCTGTCTTATCTCTCTTTTCTATGAACAGAACATAGGAAACTTAAGGGGACGCTGGTGTTTGTAGTGCAGGAGATTTTTTTTTCTCTTAGAGTCATACAGGTAAGGAGGAAACTACCCCCGCATCTAAATAAACCAAAGAGTGAAGGAAAACGTGTGGCCATGATCTGACCATCACTGAGGGGAAGAAGTATGCCATTGACGACAGTGATGGACAAAACCTCAAGGAAATATTATAGGGGGCGGCCGCCCTACAGTCACGCCGGTATCTTCTGTGCGCTGTACGCAAATATCCCGTGCGGAGCAGGAAACGTGTGATAGTGACAAAATAACGCGGCCACAGTGAGTGAACGTTCTGCCTCAGACAGGTAAACATGGGTTCTGTGGTGGCGCTGGGTATGGTTGTTGTGTAGTGATTTTAATGTAGAACAGGGATATATCAGTGAAAGCACGTGGTGTTACAGAGAAAACAATAGGGGTTGGTCACGAAGGAAAAACGTGTAGTAGCAATGAGTGTTTTTCATTCCTGTCTACGCCAATGTGAGAGAGTAGTCAGTGTCGGATCACGAAAGACGTAACGAGTGTAAACGTATGGAACGGAGTTGAAATAAATAATACACATTCCAAATTTTCAATGTTCTTACACTGGAACATTATTAGCTTTCTTTCTTATTTATCCAGTTTTGACTTTATTCTGTCTTGTAGAGACCTTTGTGTTATGCTGTGTTTAACAAACCCGCTATTAAGTTTACTAGACAAGGCAGACGTTCGGGGGGAGAGGGAGGAAGGGCCTGTTATGCCTGACTAAGAATGATTTTGTTCGCTGTCAGA
>CM065740.1:53184606-53187106 GCA_033310375.1 Conus canariensis
CTATAAGCAAATGACAGAGCAGGAGTACATTTGTCCCAGTCTTTGGTTTTGTCTTGTGTGACGTGTTCTTATCATTGCTTGGAGTGTAGGACAAGGAGTAAGAACCGCAGGATTGAAATATCCACTTGCTTGTTCTGTTTGAACACAAGTGTGACCAAAGCCTAATGGTCTGCTTTTGAGATTGGAAACGGTCTGTTCAAGGCATGTCTGCACATTGTGTGGGTGGAGTTTGTTTTGCGCCCTCGACAGATAACTGTGGCGTCACTTATGTGGCGGCCTGATTTCTTCCGATGTCAACAAAATCCATAAAATGCTAATTTAAGATAGATATGTGGTCGCTGTTCAGCGTGTCAACAGTGCTACCCCAGACACAAGGGACTGCTAAAAAATAAAGTAAGATGTACAGCGCTTGCCTTTGTCTGGGACTGTCCTCCCCCCGCTTTTTTTCAAAACTTGGAGGACTTGCGTAATGTTTTTGTTACTTAGAGTCTAACCATTTATAAGGAGAAAGATTTTACCGTTAATAACTATCAAAATATAGGCCATGTTTGTGTGACCCATGCATTATTGATATTGCAGCGGTGGTCACTCAAACTGAAGTTGCTAGATTTTATTATCATGCTTACATCTTAGATCTGTTTGATATGTCGTGGAATGAGGTGAGAATCACGTAGTGTAGACTGTATAGCTGCTTATTCGCCAACATCATCTGTGATGGACAGACGTAGTCAACCCACTTTACTGAACTTTATAGCTCTGAAAATCACATAGATATCTTGTGAGTGTTTGTGTAGACTGTATAGCTGCTTATTGTCTAATACTTTATGTGATGGACAGATGTAAAATAAACCACTGAATTGAACTGTCATAATTTCTGCAAATCACCGAGATAGTGTGTGTGTGTGTGTGTGTGTGTGTGTGTGTGTGTGTGTGGTGAGATTGTGAGATGACAAGTAATTTGGCAAGTGTAAAAAAATAAACAATTATATATAAATGAACGTAAGAAGCAATTACAAGTGTACAAAAAATAAACAATTATATGTAAATGAACGTATGAAGCAATTCGAAATCAAACTGAAACAGATCTTGGCATCGTCACGCTTAATTACAAACATTTTAAACTATATATTGTCGTTAAACGCGAGTGCCATGTTGAATTGTGAACTATTTAGGTCTATCAGCATCTAACATGCAGATGATCTGTACATGCATGGTGATAGATCTGCCGTAGCAAAAAATAACAAAGAAATGAAATGACAGAGTGGTGTTGTGTCCACACGTGACGAATTACCTAAAAGGATGATAAATGTAGTAAAGTGATACAAACAGGACACCATATATCTTAAATTCAGGTTGGTCAGTTAAACTACTATATATTGTTCATGCAGACATGGCGAGTAAACTGAAGAAGGTAAAAGCGTAGTTCTGTCTTTTCTTAAGTAGCCAAGTTCTGCTACCCACCAACAAAATATAAGTACCTCCCTACAAGAATGCACAATTCAAATAAAGCTTTATTTTCAATGTTTGTTCAGTCAGTATGCCATTTCGATGCCAAAGAATGTTTTCACATCATACTTGTTAAAATTGATGTTGTTATAGATCGCTCACGATCATTCTTGTCTCTAATCGCAAATTCTGTGTGTTGCTCAAGTGAGCTGACTTTCCGACAAAACACTGATACGCAAGTATGTTGTCCACAACGAACTTTCCGTACCAGTTCCACTTAAAATGTATGAGAAATAAATACTCCCGTAATTTCGCTGATATGATTTCGTCACACCACTTATAACTTTATCATTTTCACAGCCTGCATTGACTCCAAGTCATTTTTTTTGTTATAGGTAGCCAAATTGGAAATGTCCATTTCCTTCACTGAATATCTTTTATTGGTCGTTTAAGCGCACAGTCTGGGCAGTGCTTCATGTACACCTTTTCGTCAGTTCTGAATCTCCTTTTACTTAAAATGCGTGGCAGTATGATTTCTAATGGTAGCCACAGGCACACACCACTGGGTAGTGGGGGTGGTCAGAGATGATAAATAGTCTGGCACGACTCAACAATGCTGGGCATTTGATGACTGTGCGGAACCATTTACGGCAATTTCACACATTGTTATAACGCTGGGATTGTTTCCTCTGCTTTGCATTACTTAGTCACTGTTCTAATTAAATGACACATGCCCTGATCCACGCAAGCAGGGCGGACATTGCCGAACTGTTGTGCATCGCCCTTTATGTTCTCCAGATCGGCGATGATTGTCCAACTTCATGGATATATCAAGTGTTTGCTTTACAAAAAAAGTACAAATGAACACTTGAATCATTTCCAGTCAAGCTGTAACGATCCATGAACGTGGGCATGTTCGTATGTAATCAAGGCAATAGCATTGCTCAGTACGAGTCAGATGAGTCCACTCAATGCAGCTCTCTACTCTATCGTGCTGCCATGTACACACATCGCCACCAGAAACTTGTTGACAAAGTGGACGGGCAGATTTCGG
>CM065740.1:53192106-53207106 GCA_033310375.1 Conus canariensis
GCAGAAAACGTTGATCACAGATTTACAGCCATTACCAGTTGCTCACGTCTTCATGCTGTAGATGACTGGAAAGATCCATTGCTATATGTTTACGATGCCAATATTGGCCACGCGAGCCCCTGTTATGGTTGAGAAAATGCAAATGTTGAAAGTTAGCACGAACATGCACACGAATGCTTAGACAGACACCCAAAATAGCATGACTACATAGATTCACTTGTTTACACCTATGAGTCGAAAATGCTGGTAATACAAGCAGAATATTTTATGACTTACTAATGGAAGGGCTGAACCGGTTGGCTCCAATGTTAAAAAGCGATAGTGTCCAAATCTGTCCAGGATCCGAGGATTTGAACGTATTCACATGTAAAATGCAGGACGTTATACTATCATCATGTTTTTTCAGGAGGGGTACGTGTCTGTGGGGGTGGTGGTGGGGGTGTTGGAGGGGAATGAGCCCAGAGTTTCTTCCGCTTCCCATAAAGAGTTAGAAGCAGTAGAAGGAAAGAGCCCAGTTGATGAAAGTCTTCGCGCCTGTTCCTACGGTAAGGGGTTGCTGCACGTGGGTTTCTGGCGATTCCTTACTTTTCTTGAGGATGTCTCGTCTGTATGTGGCAGCATGGTTCTTGTCTAGCGGCAAGAATGGTTGAGAGTTGCTAGGGAATGTGCCTTCTTTTGTCTCCTGAGCTCTGCTGCTTGACTTTTGTGAGTCATACTAGAGGTGTTCGTTTTGGTTCACTCACCATTTGCATTCTCCGACTCTATAAATGTTCCAGTTCTCGCTATGTGTCCTGTGTTTCCGTAGTAGTTTTGATAACTGATTTAAGAAGTCACATTTTTTTTTCCAATTGCATCCGTGGATATTTCAGGTACATTTACGCTCAAGTTGCATTCCATGTAGAGTATGCTACGAAAATAATTGCTCTCTCTCTCTCTCTCTCTCTCTCTCTCTCTCTCTCTCTCTCTCTCTCTCTCCTCTCTCTGTGCCTCTGTCTGTCTGTCTGTCTGTCTCTCTCTGCCTCTGTCTCTGTCTGTCTTCTCTCTCTCTCTCTCTCTCTCTCTCTGTGTGGTGTGTGTGTGTGTGTGTGTGTGTGTGTGTGTGTGTGTGTGTGTGTGACCTATACGTGTTTTGCACTGCTATGGTCAAGGATTGTTTTCTAGATATAAACTCTTGGTGAAACACGGCAGTAAGGGGGTCTTGCACCGTGACAATATTTCGAAATACGTATTTAAGTCTGCGAGATGGAATAATAAAAGATATTTGTAGAGTTTCAGTGATTTTTCAAAGAGCCCAATAACATGTGTTATAGTGACATTATTTCGTGCCTGCTGTTAATCTTTTTCAACCATGTTCTGGACTGATTAATTTCAGGACAGTTGAAAAAGACATGTTGGATGCAGTGTCCAGCAATTGCTACGTATGTTCGAATCTGCCGTACCCATTGTATTTAAAAGGATTATAGATTATAAGTTGTCCTGATTTTCCATTGCAGTGCTTTCAGTCTCATTTTCATTGATGAATTCCTATACAGGTGCAGTGTGTATGTGTTACAATGTGTGTCATGTTCGCATCTGTTCTATTAGTGTTCACATCTGCACTATCGGTGTATTCACCTTTTATTACTATTAGATGTCAAGGAGATGGTGAACACGTTCTCTAGCTGTGCCACTCATCACCCGGAACACACAGAGTCATGTTCATGTCTGCTGTCCTCATCTACATAGCGGGACGTGCCCCCACGTTCGCTGCATGATACATATCAATGATGGGGAAACTGCTATACAATTTACTGGGACAATTCTGTTACACCACATTATATGTATCATTGCTGCTTAGGGAATATTTAAGGGTGCTCCCTGATACGTCTGACTGTTTGTAAGTATGTGTCAGAATTCGTAAGCAAACACGTTCTTTCTGAAAGAAAGCAAAGCGATGCCCATCGAACAGTGATCCGAGCAGTCAAGAATGCTGACATTTAGTAGTGAGGGAAAACAAGTACAGGCTGACAATGCCTCCGTGATGGCATTAATGCCAGAGATTACAATGTCTCCATGATGACAATAATGGAAAAGATTACAATGCCTCCATGATGACATTAATGGCAAAGATTACAATGCCTCCATGATGACATCAATGCCAGAGATTACAATGCCTCCATGATGACATTAATGGAAAAGATTACAATGCCTCCATGATGACATCAATGCCAGAGATTACAATGCCTCCATGATGACATTAATGGCAAAGATTACAATGCCTCCATGATAACATTAATGGCAAAGATTACAATGCCTCCATGATGACATTAATGGCAAAGATTGCAATGCCTCCATGATGACATTAATGGCAAAGATTACAATGCCTCCATGATGACATTAATGGACAAGATTACAATGCCTCCATGATGACATTAATGGCAAAGATTACAATGCCTCCATGATGACATCAATGACAAAGATTACAATGCCTCCATGATGACATTAATGGCAAAGATTGCAATGCCTCCGTGATGACATTAATACCAAAGATTACAATGCCTCCATGATGACATTAATGGCAACGATTACAATGCTTCCATGATGACATCAATGACAAAGTAAGGGAAAGCAAGTACAAGCTGACAATGCCTCCATGGTGACATTAATGACAAAGTAAGGGAAAGCAAGCGCAAGCTGACAATGCCTCCACGGTGACATTAATGACAAAGTAAGGGAAAGCAAGCACAAGCTGACAATGCCTCCATGGTGACATTAATGACAAAGTAAGGGAAAGCAAGCACAAGCTGACAATGCCTCCATGATGACATTAATGACAAAGTAAGGGAAAGCAAGCACAAGCTGACAATGCCTCCATGATGACGTTAATGGCAAAGATTCGGGGGTAAAAAGAAGCGAAGGGAGTCCGCTGGATTGGACTCATCAGGGACGCACGGCTAATTGTCTGTGCTTCCTTGACATCAAATAGAGATATACCACAGTCTACAATTCTGTGGTATTCTTACCGCCAAGGATTCAAAATCGGAATCCAACAGTTCCCCAAAGCAGTCAGTGAAAGGTAGAAGTCCCCAACGCAGTCAGTGAAAGGTAGAAGTCCCCAACGCAGTCAGTGAAAGGTAGAAGTCCCCAAAGCAGTCAGTGAAGGGTAGAAGTCCCCAAAGCAGTCAGTGAAGGGTAGAAGTCCCCAACGCAGTCAGTGAAGGGTAGAAGTCCCCAACGCAGTCAGTGAAGGGTAGAAGTCCCCAACGCAGTCAGTGAAGGGTAGAAGTCCCCAACGCAGTCAGTGAAGGGTAGAAGTCCCCAACGCAGTCAGTGAAGGGTAGAAGTCCCCAACGCAGTCAGTGAAGGGTAGAAGAGTAAAACGAGAAGACCGTGTGGTAAAGAAATAAGCTGCTGAAAAACAAAAATCATATGTAAACTGTATGAAATATACGGGTAAAAACTACCAAAACTGTCATGCGGCACACAGGGTGCTCATTACATTGCAATTATTAATCAAGCACATCCATAGCTATTTGCTGGATATATGTCTGGTTGATGTCACAGTGTCTTTGCTGCCATCCTGCTCATTCTGATCACCCCATACACAGCCACACACAGAATGCTCCTGCCAGAGCCCCAGCACAAGCCGTTCACAAAGAGCAATCAATTTCAGGTCGACACCAGGCACTCCGTTCAAGACAACAGTGGCCTGCTGCTGTTTCGTTGCGGAGGTGTTGAGTGATGCTGATCCGACCTAGCATACATAGGGTGCGATCTGCTAACCTGTCTACGAATGATCACCATTCCTGATTCGCAAGAGCAAGGGTGACTGAACGCTTCCCAATTTGAGGGAACCACCATGTCAGTTCAGTGACTGTTCCTGTAAAATCGCTGACACTAAAGTCTGTGATACAAAGTTAACACAGATATCGAAACGAAGAGGAAACTAAATTGAATTCATCTTAAGAGCGAAGCAGCCCAAACAAAAACAAATGAACAACAGCAACAGCAGCAGTAGCAACAACAACAACAGCAACAACAACAGCAGCAGCAACAACAACAACAACTACTACTACTAAAACAATGCTGTGCCGTTCCACGTGGTCTTAGATTTATCGACAGAGTTAAAAATCATATTTATTTTAGCAGGTCTAGGCGTCAGCCATGCATGAAAGATACAGACACCAACATTACCTCTCCTTGCTGTTGACATGAACATCTCTTTGTGTTTTGCTTATCGTTGAATATTCTGTTCATTTAACAAGTAAGATCGTCCGTTCCAGCAAGGTCTGTCAGACAAGATTAACCTGCTGCTGTTCTGGTTGTCAGTGGCTGACCTGGGCAACCTGGTGGTCCACCTGTTGTTTGTGACGGAGTGTTACCTCTCAGACCAGCTTTGGAACGCCAGCTGGACGACGCTTGTCAAGACTGCCGTCATTCATTTCAATGTGTGGTTCGTCCTGGCCTCTGAAATCATCATCGTGATCATGAGTATGGATCGATGCCTCTCTGTCGTCATGCCTATCAAGGCAAGGAGACTGGTCACTTACAGGTACAGTGTCCAGAGAGAGGGAAGGAAAAGCAGGAATGAGAACTCTGCAGTCGACTGTTTTGTTAGATTTGTTTTACCGTTAAACAAGATTAACAGCAAAATAGTCGACTATGAGCTTTTGCAAGCTCTGATAAGAAAACAAAAGCTTAACTTAGGTTGTCCTTGGAATTAAACAAAGGAAATAATGTATCGTGACAGTACCTGTCATTTTATGAAAATTATTTCAATTTGTCATCGTTCTATCTGTAACAGAGACTGGTTTGCTTTGTGTCCCTAACTATAATCCAAATGTATGTCCACTTACAAAAATATTTTTACAAGAAAACTTGTATTGCACGTTTTAAGGGCATCACATAAGAAAAATAACCTCCAGATCTTAGGCTCTGTGAACTATTTTTTCCCAAAGTTTATTACCATGCTAATTAACCCACAAGATGCCATGCATCTCAGAGATTTCACTTCATTCATACATAGCGCGTCCCACTGACAAGAAATTCTTACAGAGATTTTGACCGATAGGGGGGAAATTGTATATCTCTTTTCTTGTGTCAGTGTTTGGATCCACAAGAAGGCACAGCTTGTTTATTTTCTTTCTTCTGTTTTTGGTTTTCAAAATGTTACAGAAATAGTGTATTCAATGTCAGTTCTCTCGTTTTGCTCTATTGTTCTTTTGATGGGTACTTTTAAGAAAACAGAAGCAACACAAAATGTTCTCATTTATATTTATTGGATCCCAGTCAACTGAGAAGATTTTGTTCTCCATTTTCCGATCTCCGGTGGATGAGCTCAGAGGTCAAGTACACTTCCGTGCTAGACCAGGTTGGGACTGCTTAAACGCCTATACGTTCGTTTTCCAACTGGGGGAGGTATATTGTAATGCGAAAAACGTCTGGCTCTGAGGGGAATCTGGTGTTCTCAGTGACATGCTCATTTTCGTTTTATCCTTTTTTCTCTCTCTTGTACAATGTTATTTACGAAATGTTACCAACCTTTTTTTTTAGAACTGAAGAATTCCTGTCTGCATCTGTCCCTTTTTTTCGCATCTAGTTAGCTGTTATGATCTCAAATTCATGTTGATAGTCAAACCAACCACCTATTTAGATATTTTCATTATTGTCCTTTTATGATGTAAATTATTCTACAGACTCACATGATGGTTTTTACGTAAAATGACGAAACGAAATAGCATACGGAGTATAAAGATATGATCTATCTATCTATCTACCTATCTATCTGTCTATCTATCTATCTATCTATCTATCTGTCTGTTTATCTATGTATCTGTCGATCTACCTGTCTATCTCTCTATCTATCTGTCTATCTATCTATCCATCTATCTATTTATCTTCCTGTCTATCTATTAATCTATCTGTCTATCTATCTATCTGTCTGTCTACATATCTATCTATCTATCAATCTATCTGTCTACATGTCTGTCTTTGTATCTATCTATCTGTTTATCTATCTGTCTACCTACCTATTTATCTAATCTAACTTTCAGTCTGTCTATCTATCTGTCTGTCTATCTCTGTATCTACCTGTCTATCTATTTATCTATCTATCTATCTATCTATGACACGATCTGTATCTTGTCTCAGCCCTACTGGAGAGTGACATATCCATGAACAGTACGACATAATCAGAGTTCAGGCTGACATCTTCCCTAATCTATGATTTCACTGTAAAGTTTGAAGAAGGGGTTTTGAATTATTTGTTTATTTCATGTACTTAAGACATCATGTAATTTACCTATAAGCTGGCCTACAGAACGGAAATTACTCCATCCAGTGTGATACTCCTAAGAACATGAAGTGAAATCATCACATGTCTCAAACTAAAAGGAGAATATTTTCTGTTATGTCATTTTCAGGTCCACAGTGGTATTCATATTCCTGTCTTACATGGTTCCTTTTGTGTTTCATCTTCCTGGCTTTCTTGCTCACACTGCCAAGTGGACAGTAGATCCTGCAACGAATGGCTCCATCGCTTACGTGACTTCAGCACCCTGGCTGAAAGTGGACATTCGGCTCATCAACCTGATCAATATCTTGTTCCGTGTAATCACCCAGCCTGTGTTCCTCGTCACTGTGGTTAGTTGTTGTATTATCACCATCAGTCATCTGCACCGGGCTTCCCGAAAACGATTCCAGATGACGCATAGTGTGAAGGAGAATAGTGATTCTGAGAAGAGAATCACCAAAATGCTGCTCTTCCTCTGCGCTGTGTATGCCGTGCTTATCCTGCCACAAATGTGTTCGACCATAATCTACGTGTTTGTTCCAGAGTACTACGTACGTAAAAAGTACCACAATACTTTCGTTATAGTACAGCAGATGATTATCTCACCCACGTCTTGTATTAATTCAACTGTGAACTTTTTCGCCTATGTACTGCTTAGTTCCAGATTTCGCAGAACTCTTAAACAAATACTTCATGGCTGGCGTCAGTTAGTAATAAAACCCGCCAAACAGCAAGCGGGCATGTTGAACACTAATACAGGTACTTTAACTTTCTGAGTATAAACGTTGGATGCGTTGTCTTGTTTTACTTATGACTGCATTAAGCACAATGCTTTGCATTCGTCAGTCTTTTTGAGCGTGAGCCTTTTGTGTCACATGCGATGGTTCAATAAAGTGCTGACACTTTACAATGATTTGCTAATTAACTGAAGGCTTAACACTAGAGTAAGGAAATGTTTTCTGATATCTCTGTTCATTATGCCTACTGTACCTCTGGTAAAGATGAAACAAAGTGGATCTTCACCATCTTTCGATCAGTCTCCAGACCTAATGCCACTTCCATATCTCCTGGTGCAGACCTGTATGCACACACACAGACACACAAATAGACACACACACACACACACACACACACACACACACACACACACACACACACACACACACGCAGAGAAAGACACACAGACGCACACACGCATGCACGCACACACACACACACACACACACACACACACACACACACACACACACACACACACATCTATAGGATAGGATATAGGGAAAATAAACAGGAGTAGAGACTTTTGCTGTTAAAAAAAGAAAGAAATATATGTTCGAGGAATGCGTTTGTCGTTCCTTTGGATTCACTTTAGATTCACTTTAACATTCTTATCAGCATGCCTTTGTCTCTCTACAGCTTTGTCCACGTTGTTAGACGATCGAACATGTATGGACAATGTGTTTCTTTAGGTAAAGCAAATACCAACATACATTTTTGTCCTTCTTTGAAGACATATTGTCATTTGATGGGAACGCATGTTGTATAAACCAGAAAGACTTACGTCGAAAGGAAGATAAAGGGTTAATGGGGGTGAACGCAGAATTACGTAGCAAAATGAAATGACGTAAAAAACAGGCTTGATATCTTAGAGGAACTACTAGGGAGATGGAATTTTTGTCAGTTGACTTGGCAACCAGAATATAGTAAATAAATCTTAGTCTTTCAGAGAAAAAAAGGGTACTCTTTTTTATGTTAACTGAACTTGTGTTGACTAGTTTGGGTCCAGCAGTGTTGCGACAAGCTGTGCCATCTTTTTGAATCATTACTTTATCGATCTGTTCCAATCTGAACTGTGGTGTACTCGGGCTGTGTTGAATGGTGCAAGTTCACGACGAGCTGAAGAAGCTGTGTGGGACTGGACAGTGTCTGCTACTGTGTCGTGAACTGTATTTAAATGTCGGAAGATCATACACGCGAGGGGAGGAGCTGATGTGATTGCCAAATGTATTAATATTTTGTGTGTGGTTTGGTACGGATTAGACTGACATGGAGAGCTTCAGCTTCAGGAGACATTCAAACTGCCTTCGTTCTTTTCCGGCCAGGTCCAGTAAGTTGACCAGTGGTTCTCTTCTTTAGATCTATCTGTGCTAACTTGTAGTTGAACAGTAGTCTAATATCCAACATAGAAAGGATTCATCAGGAATAGGTAGTTTGGGACGATGTGATATCAGGAGATTGTTAAGTCTGTGATGATAGACTAGATGCATTTACATTCTCACCAGTATCTCCAAGTGTAATGAAAGCCATTTAACTGTGACTACGAAGTTGTTGTTTTGCTAGGAAGGATGAATGTGATGTGATGTTGTTGAAAATTAGTAAATTGTGGTTGTTAATTGGGTCTTTTGAGTATTAATCTCAGGGAGTCAGATAGTGTAATTGTGAGCCGAGTTTGTTAATGTTGCGGGCTCCTTGATTGAAAAGTGAAATTGATCATCATTATGATTGTTATGATCATGATGAATATTATTATCATCATCATTATTATTATCATTATTATTATCACCACCGTCATCATCATCGCCACTAACACTGTTGCCAATACAATCATGCTGTTTGACCATCATTTTACCCTTCTCCCCTTCTGTCTGTACAGCCATTATCAATACCACAAATATTTCATCATATTACTAAAAGTGGTAGTAATCCTCTCTTTACTATCATTTTCTAAAATATTTTTATGTTATCCAATGACTGAAAAGTCACTAAATTTTGTTTAGTTAAATCATTTTGCAGCACGTTGACTAATATCAAACCTAATCACTGAAGGAAGTCGCTGGATTTCATCAAGTAAATTATTTTGTCCAGATTTGTTACTTAAGCATTTATGGGTGGCTGTGACAACTGTTTGGGTTGCTGGATTTAACAGCGTGTGTATCGCGACTGGTTGTGTCCTTAAAGCACAAAGTATAGCGCTAAAGTGAATTTTCAGAAACTCACAATTTCATCTGGCCCAAGGATTCCAAACTGCACCCTCTCCACCTCACGAAGAGGAGCTCTGGGGTCATTCGTAAAAGCCATCGTCATGCGTATGTGACGTCAAGCACCAACTTCCGCCCTGGTCCTCTTGATCTGTTGGATCAGTTAAGAAACACTCTAAGAACTTCAAACGAATCCTAAAAGAACGAACTTACCCGCATCCTTAGACATACCAGACATCATAAAACCACCAAACACTAAGTTAAAGTCAACGAATGCGTTTAGTTTCAAATGAAACCCACAAAATGAGCTTGCATTCTTAAACATACCAGACATCATAAAACTGAACGCTTAGTTAAAACTAGTTACAAAGTGAGACGACTGCAGGCGGAAATCCAAAAAATCTTAAAGAAATGTTACGAACGGCCCAAACAACGTGGACAAACAAATCACAAGACAAAACACGACGCGCTTCAACCTCTTAGGTCTGCAAAACAATTAATACAACGCCTATCTTGCGCTGAAGAGATTGAAGGTAAGTGGTTGCTCGTTCATTTTCGTTGTATTAATTGTTTTGTATCTTGCCTGAAGAAGACCTAAGAGGTCGAGACGTGTCGTGTTTTGCTTGTGATTCGTTTGTCCACGTTGTTTGGGCGGTTCGCTAACATTTATTTAAGATTTGCTCTTAGTTCAAAGTAAAACACACAAAAAATGTCTTTGAAAGCGCAAAGTGATACTGGCTAGAAGAGGTGGCAGTGTGCCTGCGATATTCCGACCGTCATCATAACGACCATGGCTGACGACGCTAAGTTCTTCACAAACTCAACTAAGTTTATCCCACCGAACTGGTTTTGTTTAAAATGACACCAAAGCAGTTAAAACCTGGAAAGAAACACAATCAGCTAAAGTCACTGCAGCGACCCACCAAATCATTCCAACAACAGCGACAACCATGTCAAAGAGCCTGGAACTGCAAAGCGGGGGAGGGTAGAGGAAACTCCCTATCGTCGCTCAGGATGCCAAGCATCACGGCGAAGGCCTGAGGATGCTACGGGAGTCCGTGGAGAAGTCTCTACCCCCCCCCCTCCTTCCCCTGGAAACTGCTGATATTCTAGAGGCAAATATTTTAGGTCTATCCTCACAAAGAGCCGCTGTCTTTCACGAGAGAGAGAGAGAGAGAGAGAGAGAGAGAGGGGAGAGAGAGAGAGAAGTCTTCTTTGATATCTGTGATTGTACTTCTGCAAGCGGGCATGTGTGTGTGTGTGTGTGTGTGTGTGTGTGTGTGTGTGGTGTTGTGTTGTGTTGTGTGTGCACATCCCTGTGATCGTTCTTGCCTCTTTGTATGCTTCGTGGTCATTAAGTGGTCATCCGGGGCGGTCCGACCCTGCGTTTTAAGTGGTCATCCGGGGCGATCCGACCCTGCATTTTATAAATAACTCGTAGCGACACCGATAACAAAACGCAACCCTACATGCATCCATCCTACGGATGTGTTGCGTAGGTTTTTTTTTCGCCCACCACCGCCTTTTCTAGCGAGTTGTGTCCCCTTTGGAATCGTCGAAAGCATTGCCGCGATGTTGTATTCGTCCTTCCGCCATCTTAAAAAGGTCCACAACTCGTCGAATACTGCCTGTGTGTCCCCATCCCTCCTCTCTCTACAGCTTTCTTTCTTTCTCTCTGTGTATACGTGTGTGTGTGTGTGTGTGTTAGTGTGTGTTGGTGTTAGTGTGTGAAGGGGTGGGTGGGTAGGGGTGGGGTGTTCTCTATCCCTCCTCTCTCTCTCTCTCTCTCTCTCTCTCTCTCTCTCTCTCTCTCTCTCTCTTTGTGTACATGTGTGTGTTAGCTTTAGTGTTAGTGTGTGTGTGTGTGTGTGTGTGTGTGTGTGTGTGTGTGTGTGTGTGTGTGTGTAGCCGGCGGAGGTGAACGGGTGATAAGTATATGGTGGGACGTGAAGTTGTCAAGTGGTAGTGATGAGCACCATAGAAAGCACCTCAGAAAGCTTTGTGGATGAATTCTTCCAAACGCACCCAAATCCCCTGATTCTTTGAGGTGGCCTCACGCGGCACAGGACCATTGCCATCCGAACATGAAAGAGGCGTCTGGTGGCCTGAAAACAAGTCTTTTGAGGGGGAAACAAGCGAAGTATACCGGCGCCCACCGTCGGCCGACAAACACACGAACGTGGACCCAAGTTCATAAGGAATCAGAAAAAGCGACAGACGACGGCCCTAACACGGAGCTTGCCCATTATTGCCAACACAAATTGCCACAAAGCATGTGACTTCAGTCTGCGAGATATCCTATCTTTAAGAGCCTCCGGCCTATAGGACCTTAATCTCCCACTGACTTGCCCAACGAGGGAGCAGTTGTACACACGGCAAGCACACCTACCTGTTTACACAATGATTCTTAGCAATCTTATCAACCGCTCTTCTTGCGCTGATTGTGAGAAGATTAAGTGATTGCTTGTTCTTCCTTATCATTGTCCTGACCGTTTGTTTATTTTGCCTGAAGAGGACCTAAGACCGAGTAAGAGGTCCAGGCGCGTCGTGTTTTGTCTTGTAACTGGTCCTGGGAGACAACTACGCCAAGCGTGGGGTGGGCAAGATTCACACCTTGCACGGGAAACACACGCCGTGTCGTCTGTCGCTGTACTGGAGATAATGTATTTTCTGTGACTGAACAAACGGATTGGGCATTCAAATACAATAAGCTGGAAAGTCCTAATTCATTAAAGAGAAACATGGCGCGATTTATTTAGAATTAGAAAGACGTCAATCTGAGCAGTCAACTCGATGTCGTAACACTGGGCGGGCGCCATCTTCAATTTGCACTGCAGGGATTGTGGGAGCGAGATGCGTGACGGAGAATGAGTGTCCCCCCCCCCCCCCCCCCCCCCCACACACACATTTTTAAAATTTTTATTATTATTTTTTTTTCTTTTGCGTTCTAAAAGTGGTATTAATCATCTCTTGCAGACACTCACTGTAGAGGAAGGCAAGGATTAATCCCATCTGCCCAACAAAGAGAGTGGAGTTTCCAGCGTATGACCGTTTCTTATCCCGCCATTGAGGCAGCCATACTCCAGCTTCGGGAAAGACTTGTCCCCTCAACTCACTATGTATTTATAGGGTGATCTTCTACGTCATAGGCTGCACATCAAAAATGACGGCACCAAGGCCATGCTTTTGGGGTCGAGTATTTATAGAGTGGCGCAATTAGATTGTGTTGAGAATTTTCATTGAGTCTGCAAGCTGATTCTCCTCATTTTTCTCCATATGGCCATCAAGGTACAAGCCAGGTGGTTCTAATCAGACAGAGTAAATCAAAGGCATGGGACTATCTGGGGTCATCCAGCTCTGACGTCAACTAAGGGGAAGGTCGAGTATTTGAAAATTGTTTGGGATTCATCGGCGAAGATTCCCCAAACCAAGGAAATAATAAGTGGTCAGTTGTTCTTCCGATCAATCATCAGTTTAACGTTAAATTATGGATTACAATATTAGTGTGTTAGTGTTCTGCGGCGAAGATCCCAAAACCAAGGAATAATAAGTGGTGAGTTGTTCTTCCACCCAATCATCAGTTTAACGTTTAATTATGGATTATAATATTAGTGCGTTAGTGCAGAACCCTCGTTGAGGGTGTGGCCATAGATCCATGTCTGTGGGGGTGACGTGACGGTAAACTGAACTAACAATAGTAACATGGACAGACGTCTAACTCCTGGTTGTGGTGTGTGGCCATAGATCCATGTCTGTGGGGTGACGTGACGGTAAATTGAACTAACAATAGTAACATGGACAGACGTCTAACTCCTAATTGCGGCGTGTGGCCATAGACCATGTCTGTGGGGGTGACGTGATGGTAAATTGAACTAACAATAGTAACATGGACAGACGTCTAGCTCCTAATTGCGGTGTGTGGCCATAGATCCATGTCTGTGGGGGTGACGTGACGGTAAATTGAACTAACAATAGTAACATGGACAGACGTCTAACTCCTAATTGTGGTGTGTGCCATAGACCCATGTCTGTGGGGGTGACGTGACGGTAAATTGAACTAACAATAGTAACATGGACAGACGTCTTACTCCTAATTGTGGTGTGTGCCCATAGACCCATGTCTGTGGGGGTGACGTGATGGTAAATTGAACTGACAATAGTAACATGGACAGACGTCTTACTCCTAATTGCGGCGTGTGGCCATAGATTCAAGGCTGCCGAGGTGACGTGGCGGTAACTTTCACTAAAAATAGTAACACAGACAAACGCCAAACTGCTAATTGTGGCGTTTGGCCACAGATACATGTCCGCGAGGTGACGTGGCTATAGCTTTCTCCAAAAATAGTAACGTGGACAGATGCATTACTCCTAATTGTGGCGTGTGGCCACAGATCCATGTCTGGGAAGCTTGAAGATGGAGAAACTGGGAACATGAAATTAAGAAAATATATTATAGATGCGAAAACTCTTCACTAGCAGCATGAGGGAACCATCTTAATCCCTTTGGAAGGCAGATCTATTTGTATTGCCTGCTCCAAGGCCTTTCGTCCGCTGGATCGGAACTCATCTGGGAGACACGGCTGGTTGTGTCTGTGCTCCTGGCGTCAAATAGAGACACACCACAGTCAATATACCGTGGTGTCCCCCCCTCCCGTTAAGCCAAATCTTTGCCAAGTCATTACTATGAAGACAGTTGAGTTGTTGGCCTGCGCTTGTTTTTCCCCCACTATTAGATTGTTTGTCTTTGTATTTGTCTGGCTTTATTCGAGTTTAAAAGACTGTGCCAGTCTTGAATAAAAGTTGCTCTGTGTTAGTTTTTTTTTGTTTTGTTTTGTTTTTGCGGTCCCAGCCTCTCCGCCACCTCAGAGGCAGTGCACCCACGCTGCTCATTCCGACACCCCGTCCACAGCCACAGCCCGGTCGGCCCCGCCGCAGCCCCAGCACCAGTAATCCACAGGGAGCAGTCAATGTCAAGTCGTCAAGAGGCCACCGGAGGAGACACTGCACTGCTGCCGAGTCACTTCGGTGGTGTTCAGTGGCGCCTGTTCTGATCCAACATACGCAGGACACCACCTACTAAGCCCCCTACTGACGACAATAATTGCTTAGTCGCAGAGCCGGCGTGAGTGAGCTCTCCCTCCGGAGGGCGCCACCACGTCCATCCAACGACAGCCCCCATGGACTCGCCGATACCGGTGACCCCGACGGAACCAAACCAAGGCCACAGACGCTGAGAGCACATCGAAATTGAGGTCACCATGAGAGCAGGGCATGAAGGGCCACAGAATTTGAGACTTTTTTTATGCCGATCGATGAGAATGAGGATGATTAAGATGATGCTACGGATTTCCATTTCGGTCTGAGACTACATGACAGGACTGTACTCTACGCTTCCTTTCATAATATATCCCGGCGTCAACCAGGCCCGAGAGATACAGGCACCTGCAATGTTGGTCAGGAAATTTGAGCAACACTCTCAGAGACGCATCCATTAAGTAGATGAAACTCGACTGTGTGGTCCCAGTCTTCCCAACTGAGTCCGCAGCAAACTCAACTCTGGGCAGGAGCCGGTTGGGGCAGAAAAACCCACATGACTGATGGGATTCGAACCCTCGACCTCCCAGCCGGGAGTCCGCGACGCTAACCACTTCGCCATGGCAGCTGGTCTGTGTTAGGTTTTCTTATGGGAACAAGAGTTGCCCTACTTGTTTACTGTTTATTGTTTACTGTTCCCTGCCTCATTTCATTTTC
>CM065740.1:53209606-53222106 GCA_033310375.1 Conus canariensis
GCATGGCCCGAAGGGGGAATCCTTTGTTTCCATCCCTATATAGACTGAGGGAGAACAACGTGAAAAAAGAACACCACATGAGAGAGAATAACACTACGAGAGAGAGAGAGAAGAGAGGAGAGTGAGCAGGACACAGGGTCGAGAGAAACGTGGTCTGGGAGATAGAAGAGACAGCAAAGTCTTAGAGTTAAAGACAAGCTGGAAGAGAAGAAAACTAAGTTTGAAGCCCAGAGGTGGGTGAAGACAGACAAATTGAAATTGAACCCAGAGGTGGGTGAAAGAGACGAAGAAGAAGAGTTCTACGTCGAGATCCCAGAGACGACCACGAAGACCCAGTCCTGAAACCTGGAGCCAGTCAACCAAGGGCATCACCATCAAGCAGTGCTGAAGAAGACGTGAAGAGACTTTTTCAAGAACTGTGGTGTGGTGTGAAAGCGTGGTTGTGTGTGTGAAAACCTGGCCAGGTAAGAAGTCATTTTTATTATAACCCGGGATTAGGAAGTATTGATCTTTTATGTGTTGATTTGTTCATTTTGTGTAATTGGATTTTTCATGTTTGATTATAAGTAGCATAGAAATTGTATTTCTTGTGCTCAGTCGTGTTAGAAGAGAAACGAATGCGTGACATCCCATTCCCAGAGAGAGGTGAATGTTTGGTGGGCGCATGAGTGTGCATATGCGTGTATGAGTGCAAAGATAACCTTGGTGTGTTAAACCTGACTAATAATACATCAACTTAGTGCACTTAAGCAATACCATCACGATTTCCCCCGTCCTGGACAGGCTGGTCGTTCTTCGTCTTCATTGTCCTGGATACGTGGTTGGCGGCAAAAGCGACAAACCAGTGTCAGTTTGTTTCTGAAGTTGTGAGGTACTGACAAATAAGACTTTAGCCCACGTGGCTATGGGTGAGCTGTCTAAGCAGGTTTGCAGGTGATGGATGGGTGCTCGTCAAGCAAGAGACATGTAGTCACAGAGACGGTAAATGAATCCTAAATTGCATTCAGAGAGTGAAATGCAATATGAAAGTTTCCAACACGGATAAGGGATGGCTTTAAGCAATTTGGAAGAGGGTCTGTGTGAATGAATGAGTATGGTCACAGCTGTGTCACGCCTTATGCTGAGTCATACAAGGTTTTACCCAAACACTGCTGTTCTGCGTGCACTGTGTGTAAATATGCATCTTTTATTATAACGTTAAAAGTTTACAAAACATGCACGCGCGTGAGCACACACACACACACACACACACACACACACACACATACTCGCGCACACACACAAACACACACACACACACACACACACACACACACACACACACAAACACTTGTATAGGCACGCATGCACGCACGTACACAATTCTGCGCCCAAACCGATGGATGACCAACAGTGGCTGGTGACATAACCTGCTGTACAGCCATTCTGAGCAATCAGTCTCGGGCCTCTTGCTCTGCCCCCCCCCCCCCTCTCTCTCTCTCTCCCTCTCTCACTCACACACACAATCTGGGCCAGCAGGTCCTCTAGCTCTGTCCCCCTCACCAGTCGAGGACACACGGACACCTGTTGAACAAAACAGGCATGGCGGGGGGGGGGGGGGGGGGGGGGGGGGGCAGGGAGGGATGTTGGTGGAGGGCTGGGGTAGAGGAATACGTAACGGGCGGAGGAGGGGAGGGGGAGGAGAGGACTGGTGGGAAAAAGAGCTCTCGTTGCAGACCATTGTTTAAAGTTATCGGCCCGAGTCTGTTACATTATCTTTCTCGCCACGCTGGGGAGGACCCAGAGAAGCACTGTCTTCAAAGGCAGGTGAAGACAGTGCTTCTCTGGGTCCTCCCCAGCACCTTCGGGTGTTTCTTTTTCTTTTCTATCGGCCCGAGTCTGTTACGACATTATCTTTCTCGCCACGCGACTGGGCCCGTCGGGGTTGAACGCCAGCAAACCCTTTCGAGCTCTTCGCGTTTATTTATGGGCGTGGGAAAGGTAAGCTGAATGAGTCAATGCTATTAATAGACCGCCTCTAGGCCAGGCTCTTATTCGACAGGGTGTGGCCACACTCCACAATTTAGGATTTTTGTTGTTGTTGTTTTTTGCATGAAATCACTATGCAAGCCATGTCAGCGTTTTTAGGCGTACCACAAACTTGAGTTAGCATTTGATGTTAAACTGATAATTCTTTCTTTTTTTTTTAACCCTCCTCATCAACTATTTCTTTTTTTTTTTTTTTTTTTTTTTGGGGGGGGGGGGTGGGGGTGGGGGTGGGGGTGGGGGGTCACCGATTAAATTACAATTTTCAAACACGTGACCTTCCCTATATTTGACGTCACATTTCAGACCATTGCACCTAACGGTGACCGTATCTTTTCCCCCCAGCATGAACCGCCCAGATACTTCCATTCCTTTGATATTATTCTGTCTCCTTGGAACACCCTGACTTGTACCTTGCTGCGCACATGAAGACATGAGGAGAATCAACTTTCAGAGACAAGAGGAATTCTCAAAGAATGTAATTGCCCCAGTCTATAAATGCACGTTCTTTAAGCAAGGCCGTAGCACATAACTTTTTGGTGTGCAGCGTGTGTTTGTCAGGATGTTCCTATACAACAGTTCATTACAGAGAAACCTGTTTTCAACTGCAACATAAGAATCGAAACAAATTCTTTTTTTTTTTCGTTTGTTTGTTTGTTTGTTTTTTGGGAAGGGGTCAATCAATTAGAAGAAAAATATACATTGTGCAGGCCAGAAAGTCTGTATCAAGCCTGTATCAAAGATATGATCTTATATTCTTTGATATGTGGAGGAGAGGGGGAAGGATATGAGAGGGTGGAGGGGGCTGCTGGGAAGTCAGTTTGCAATAGGTAGTGCAAAACGTCTTGCAGACAAACACAAGACTTGTAAGCAAGGCTTTACCGGAACTTTTTTTCACACGGTGTTCAAAGTTAGCCAGTTCGCAGACGGTACAACATTCACATTAGAAGGAAACAGAGTATTGTATGAAAAGTGTTTTGAAGCTCTTAAAGAGTTTTAAATTTCTTTTATAGGACTTAAACTCAATTATGAAACACGGTTAATGTATGGGTAAAAAGAAACTGGTAAAATCAGAATTAAATATTTGCCTCAAACTAAATGAAATGGAACCACCCAAAATATGAAAACATGTATTTGTTACAGACGATTTGTCACAAATGACAGAAATAAACATAGTAGAAAATTCAATGAAATAGCCCTTGCTCAAAATTTGGTCGAAGCATATATGTACACCCATAGAGAGTATCGCAGTACTGAAGTCCATGATTATTTAAAATTTTTAAGCGTTTCTGCCCACAAATTCTGTTACAGAACCACACTGAAAATGAAATAAAACAACTTCAGAAAACAAGGTGTTTTTTTTTGTATTTAGATGGATTTCAAAAAAAAGTCTGACATGACCAAAACAAAACATGCAGTAAACACTGAGGAAAATTAAGTTGTAGATGTACCTCATTTAAGTAAATACATATGAGCTCTAAAATGAGCTGCATCAAAAATTTTGCACATGGAATGTGCACCATAAAATGGAATGTATTTAAGTAAGAAGTGCAAATATTGAAATAAAAAGCAATAACTATAATCCCTTGACAAAGCAGTGTGTAAAGCATTAAAAAAAGGATTGAAAATATTCTACATTACACTCATGAAAAAAGAAAATAACCATAATTGATATTAACTCATCGCGCAACGGGACAAAAAGAAACAAACTGTCTAATAGACTAGGAATAAACATTTAAACAAGGGAAGGAGCTGAAAGAAATCAAATTGAATAAAATAAATAAGTACGTTCAATAATATTCTGCTACAAATTCTGCTGAAAAGAAAATGAAATTCTTTGCAGTGTTAATTTTCGGGTCCTGACACCTTTTCAATTTAACATTATCTGTTGCAATGTCGGTTTGTAAAACATTTTGTGGAGGTAGTGGAAATCATCAAAATAAAAAGAAAGATTTTAATACTGCAGCAGAATGACGTTTGATATGGAATTTGTTCTATTGGAAACATCCACACGCACTATGTTACAGGCAAAACAATATCACACACACACACACACACACACACACACACACACACACACACACACACACACACACACAGAGTAAAAAATGACAGGGTTCAGGAGAGGGGCCAGCGGGATCCGCGAAACGCCACACAATTACGGACAAACACAAGGAGGCAAAGGTAAACAACTAATACAACACTTTATTACATATAGACAAGCACCAACAAAAATGAATCACACTCTGTGGGAAAGGACCATCAGACGAATAAAAGAAAGACAGAAGGAAAAGTAGAGGGGAGGAAAATGAAAGTCAGGAAAAAGTGCCTATAGAGAAAACTGAGCTACCTACACGGGTAAAAAGCAAAACACACTCCCTAAAGAAAATATAATCCAAACCCACACCAACCCTTCGGACTTCCCCCACTCTATTACCACCCCTCCTCTATACCCAACCTAAAATGCTACCACCCCACTCAACCCAAAGAGATAAGACGAGGGACATTCCTAACATAAAGGATCTACTGCACAACACGCACACACAACCAATGTCAATGCTGATCAAGGCGTGGTTCGCAGGCCAAGATGTGACTACCTCTCGCCCAGAGGCAGCAGAATCCATAAAAAAAAAAAAAAAAAAAAAGCTGGGATGAACACTCTCAATATCTAAATGGATACATCCAGATCCAATCCTAAGGCTCACGAATAGAGTAAACTCTCTCTTTCTCAGCACACCAGGGTATGTGCTACACAATGTCACAGCCAATATTTCCTCTTCATTTGGCGGAGTTAGACATTGGGCACCAACAGAAAAAGGGATTGAGCTCAGCCCCCGAGCTGACTCCAAATCGTCTATGTCAGTATATGGTAATGGCTTCAGCCTCAACGTTGCCTCAGCAAAGTCTCTCAAAGGGGTACTGAGCCTTAGCTACAAGTCCAGAGAGTCGAGTTATTGGTGATAATGTCACGGAATCACACCTGCATGGGATAGGGGAGACAGGCCACACTCACTCTAGCAAGTCACGGGACACACATAACACAAATGGACTCGCCGTGAGAGCGGAGAAAAAGTGTCCCAGCAATGCCACTGAAGGCTCACAGACGAGACTCGCTGCAAGGTGGTCCGGCAGGAACTCTCCTCCTGAGGGCGACCTCAGCGGCTGGCAAGGCCTCGAGCAGGCACCCAGGGGACTCAGTTGATCTCGGCCGAGGTTAAGTCAACCGCCCCTCACTCTCAGGACGGGAAGGTGAAGGAAAGGTGGAAGATGTAGAAAGGTGGGGAAATGAGCAGGTGACCAAAAGGTTGGGACGAAGCACCAGCAGGACGGTGACGAAACAAACTCAGCAGTTTGTGAGCGGGACGGAGAGGGTGGGGTGGAACATCTAGTGTCTCCTGTCTCGACCCAGGCGAAAGGCAGGCCGGCCGGCACCAGTACGTACGTCACAACGAAGTGACAGGAAACTCATCAGGATCCCCACCAAAGGGGTTCGCCAAACCAGGAATGGTTTCAGGAAGCTTGTCCAGACTGAGGTCGTGGTCCTCCGAAATCCTTTCCCCCTCTGTCTCTCAGACTCCCCAACCAAACCGAAAACCTACAGCTGAGCAGTTCACACATGCAGTCAATAATGCAGGGAAGTTGTAAAACCGCACGGACTGCACCAGCGACTGAAAAAAAAAAGCAGACCCTACTTGTGTGGATGGAAACTTGATCTCTCTCTAAAAAGAAAAACAAAACGACCCAGTTACAAAATAAAACAAACAAACAAACCAAAAAAAAAAACAAAAAAACATGAAGAACGTGGAGGGGTGATGAGGGAGGACGGTCCACGGGCGGCTCACACATCCTAAGAATAGAAGAGTAGGGAAACACACACACACACACACACACACACACACACACACACACACACACACACACACACACACAGAACTCGGGGTTGCAAAAAGCACGGCTTCGCACTCTAAAAGACGGGGCTCCCAAAGGGATAGAAGGAAAAAGTTAGTGAAATCAACGATAAACCACTATAAAGACCCTGATCCTTAGGAATGAAAAGGAATATGAAGGAGTACGGAAGTATAGAACGTATCCAAAAGTGACTAGGGAACTATAAAACCATTAACAGAGAAGAACTCTAGTTTCCCTACGTTGACCTATCAAGAAAGAGTTCAAAAGCCGAGCCGTCCGTCACACACACACACACACACACATGCACGAACGCACGCACGCACGCACGCCCGCGCGCGCGCGCGCGCCCACACACACACACACACACACACACACACACACACACACACACACACACACACAACCTCCCACATCAAACAGCTAATAACAGCAACACACAAAAAAAAAAACAAAAAAAAAAACGGTTTTAAGCAGACTGATTCACTGTTGTCATAAATATGGAACGGTTGCAGTAAATGAAGCAGTATATTTAAAAAAGGCAGATCATCTGTTGACCATTTGGCTACACTTACTACTTAAATAAAACATGAATTTGCCCAGGCTCCCCCAAAATGTTCTAGTATACATGCATGTGTAACGTGATAGACTGCTTTGTCTAAACAATTCTAACTCGCTGTTGAGAAAATTTACTATTATGTTAAGAACTTCGTATAGTAAGGAGCATACTGAAAATTTACTATTATGTTAAGAACTTCGTATAGTAAGGAGCATACTGAAAATTTACTATTATGTTAAGAACTTCGTAGAGTAAGGAGCATACTGGGTAGATATGGAAGACTTACTCCTCACTAAGATTTGAATTTCAGGGTAGCATGGAAGGATCAGTCGCTGCATCTCATCTATTCAACATTTTGCTTCACAATCTTCTGTAGTATTCATCCAGCAATGCTGTTCTTGAACACTATGCTGATGGCATCTGCATGTGGATGAACATGGACATAAAAAGAAAACGTCTAAAACGGAACTCAATGTCTATACAAAAAATACATCACTTGAACTGGATATGCTCATCAACTATCTCACTGTCAATGGGTTATCTTTCATGCTGTATTTTTTCTCACAGGGTAGATCCACCCATAGAATCCTTGTTACAAAGCAATGAAGCTGATGTTCTAAAACATGAAGATGTCCTTAAGGTTTTGCGTATATACCTTCCATCAAAATTTAAATGGTTTTATCATATTGGACTCTTACTTACCAGAACTAGGACATTTTTCATTTGCGTAACATTGTAATGAAGTCAGTTTATAGTCTCACGCAGATTTTCTGAAATGTGTAAAGAACATAGCTTCTTTTACTACGATTAGAACTCATACTTCTGCTTTATTCCTATGATCAGAAAGGGATTTGAAGAAAATGGAAAAGTCAAAAGCTAAATTTCTCCCTGTCACAGCATGGAAACTTAAAGAGGCTACTTTTTGTATGCCAATCATTGTTCCTCATGAAAAAAATGACAATGATAACATTCTTAGTGCATTAGTAAATGATCATATAAACAAGCATTAACCTGATCATCTATAAGTACAAACTGATTGATCTCTGTCCGACAGCTATGGAGCAGTTTCATTTTTCCTTCTTTAAAAGTGGAAAGATCTTTTGGGATTAAAAAAAAAAACAACATATTCACGCCAGGGTTCAGTGGCATTCCTGTGACCCTGTTTTACATAGTTGATTTCCCTAAATGTATATTTCAAATTATTTTTTGTGTGATTCAAAGTCAGTTATACGCTCTAAACAAATCAGATTTTACTGTGAAAGAACATTGCATTATTGAAATCAGGTACTTAACATATGTCCTACTTTTGTAAAGCATTAGTATTACATTCTGGTGGATGTTCACACATTGTGGAAACCATTTTAACAAAAGGGTTGGCAGTTAGGCAAAAAGTGGAGCAAAATGTTCTGACAATTTATGCATTTTATTCTTCTGTCTTCTCGGGAGGATTGCAGATTATTACAAAATGTGCGTTCATATCACTCAAGAAAGAAGCCAGAAGACTCTCCATACTTTTGGACAACCCAATAGACATTAAATTCCAAAATGGAGTGACTGAGGGCGGAAAACAAAGCAAAATTTAGAAAGAGACGGGTTTGCTCCAACATGACCAGATAAGCGGTTTCTCGTTCTCTGTTTTGTTACGTGTTTTTGCCTGAAGAAGTCCCAAGAGATCGAAATGCATAGTGTCTTGTCCTGTACCTTGTTTGTCTATGTTCTTGGCGGGAGCTAACCCCTTCTCTTTCTAAATTTTGCTTCCTTTTTTTTTTTTTTTTTTTTTTGTGGCATCAGTTACGGATCAATGGAGCACCTAAGGTGGTGACTTTTTTTTTTTTTTTTTTCCTAGGGCCGAAATCCACCTCTTCATTTTTTGGTGCTTCACACTGTCCTCTTCATCTGCCAAAAAAAAAAAGCGAAAAAAAAGTCAAACCAATTTCCACTACTAGGGGTTTTTTTTTGTTTTTTTTTCTCCTTTTTTCCTCCATCCAGTCTCTTACACACCATGCAATGTCTGTATTTCTCTCAAAAGGACATATTTTTGCTGATTTAATGTATTGGCGTTTGATACAAAGTGTCTGGGTTTGTTAATGTTCTAATGTGTGGTGTATTGGCACTTTCACTCTGGTAATGTGCTGCTTATGTAAATAGAACATACATTGGAAAAAAAAAACTGTATATTTTCTTTTCTTTCAGTTTTGCCACAGAGAGAGAGAGAGAGAGAGAGAGAGAGAGAGAGAGAGAGAGAGAGAGAGGAGAGACAGAAGACAGACAGACAGACAGACAGACAGACAGACAAAAGACGAAGAAATGCTAATAGACGCTTCAGAAATGTACATCAAACGTTCAGAAGTCTGGCGGATGCGGAATGTGGTTGGGATTATAAGAAAAGAATTCAAGTTTCGGCACCCGTCGCTGTGACTCCCGAACCTGTAAACACTCCCGGTAGCCATCCTTGAAGAATACAGACGAAAATGACTGCAAGGACGGGAGACAAAATGCAAGGGCCAACCTAAGATCTCGGAAATTGGCTATTCCCCAAAGATGCTGCCCTTATAGCGAAAAGGGGGTCTACAAGGGAGACATGAGGAAAGCCAAGAAACCAGATAATAAGTGCGCGCCGCGCGCGCGCGCGCGCGCGCGCGTGTGTCTGTGTGTGTGTGTGTGTGCGTGTGTGCGTGTGTGCGCGTGCGTGTGAGAGTGAGTGTGCGAGAGCGCGCGTACTTTGGTGTGTTTTGTGTGTGTGTGTGTGTGTGTGTGTGTGTGTGTGTGTGGTGTGTGTGAGCTTGGGCGTGCTAGAGCATGTGTGTGCTTGCGTGCATGCGTGAGTTACTTTGTGTATACATGTATACAATGGTGGCCAGCCATACAGCTCTAGGAGTGAATAGATATGAGCAAGGACCTGTGTTATTAAGAGCAAGTTTATACATGTACAAACAGGACTAATAGGCAAAACAACCGGATAAACACCAAACCGGTGCCTGAGCGCATACTGATGGTTACCTAGTGGTTCTTTTATTCTTTTCCTTCCTTTTTTTTTCTTTTTTTTTCCCCTCGGGAGAATTACATCTCCAGGTTCCGATGTTGTACAAACGCGGGTTTCTGAACTCTGTCACTTTTTACTTATGCAATTTATAAACTGATGTAACGCTTTCTCAGTTCTATGTGTTGATCGAAAATCCTTTGTAATGCCATCAATATTTTAGTTTTACGTGCAATACTAATGGACATTTCCCCACTAATATAATGTGGTTAATCGATTTTGTTACCTGTTTACCTATATCGTCTCTATGGACTCCAAAGAGAACGTCAGTTAACGACAGTTTTAAAGATTTATCGATTCTCGATGAAATCAATATTTCTATATTTTTCCAAACATTTGTTGACTGGAGGACAGTAGAAAAAGAAATGTTCAATAAAATCAATTTCATCTGTACAGTTATCACACTTGTTAGTTTCTGATACTTTCTTTTTTTGCAAAAGAATATTAGTCGGGTAAATGTTGTGGTTTATTTTCCATTGTAGTTCATACAGCCTAACCTCTTTTGTAGATGTTCTTGGTGTTAGCCATATGTGTTCGTCAACTTCAAAGTCAAGTTTTCTACGCCAAAAGTCCTTGCCGTTTGCAGTAACGTTACTCAAATTCCTTTGCTCCAGCAGCTTTTTTATTTCTTTTGGTTTTGTGTTAAACAGATGGGCTTCGCAGTCAGCAGAGCAAACATTGTCAAGAGTAATATTGTTTTCATAAATCCAATCCAGCCATGGTGATGGGAGAGCGTTTCGCAGTGCATTGTATTCAAAAATTGTATTTGCATTACGATCTCCTAAAACTGTCTCCACTTCATTGAGATTAAGCAGTCTATTTTCAGTAATGTGTACAATGTCTCTGACAAACTGTATTCCCTTTTCTTTCCATTCTTGAAAATATAATATATTGCCTTTATATTTTATCAAGTCATTATAAAATAACATTTGATCTAAAAAGTTACTTCGTTTTATTTCTTCTATCTTGGTTTTCCTCTTATTATTCAAATAAATGGTAACTACATTTCTCCAAAATTCATTGTCTATTCGTTCAATTTGCTGCAACTGCATTGCATTACAGTTAAGCTTAAATATGCTATCGTTACTAATTATTTTGTTTCAGTGCCACTTCGGAATCTTACTCCAATTTTCGTCTGTCGCAGAAAACAATTTCCCTGCCCATTGCAAATACATACAGTTTTGCAGTTCCATAACGTTAACCATTTTTAAACCTCCTGAGTTATAGTCTGCTTCCATTACTTTCCTTTTCACTTTTTCGAATGCTTTCCGGTTACTGTGTTTCTTCTGCCAAACAAATTTATATAACATCGTATTTATCTTCTGCAAGACTCCATATGGAATACCATTGACTGCATTACAAAGACTAGTTGACTAACCAAAAAAGATTTAATAACTGTTATTTTGCCATGAATGCTGATGTCTCGTTTGCTCCAGGTCTTTATTAGTTTTTCTATGGTTTCAACTCTGCCTTTCCAGTTTTCTTCAATGTTTTTGGCCATTTTATCTTTTTCAAAATAAATGCCAAGTATTTTTATTCTTTCAACTATAGAGAAAGGCAGATTGTTTTCATTTATTCTCCTGCCCATTCTTATAGCTTTGGTTTTATTCATATTTAACTTAAGACCAGAGAACTTTTCGAATGCTTTCAGAATATTCAAAGATTCAACCATGTCATCTTTGTTATCTAAGAATAGGGTAGTATCATCAGCGAGTTGTTTTATCTTAATATACTGCTCTTTTGCACGGTGCCTTGTTGGCACTTGGATACCTGTTACTTCACTTTTTCTAATCTTTGCAGCCAAGAGCTCCACAGCTAAAACAAACGCTAAAGGGGAAAAGGGACAGCCTTGCCTTATTCCACAAGTTACATTAAATGGCTCAGACAACCAGCCTCCATGGCTGATACAGCTTTGGCTACCATTTGTTAAAATGTGTACCCATCTTTGGAAATCGGTCCCAAATCCCAATACTTTGAATACATGTAAAAGATATTTTTTTGATATGGAGTCAAAGGCTTTTTCATAATCTATAGCTAATAAGTACCCTGCCTTTCCGGTTTTATTTAAATAGTTGATGACATCATCGATGGTTCTTAGCACTGTTGCTATATTTCATCCCTTTATGTATCCAACTTGATCTTCGTTAACTAAGTTATGGATGACTTTACCTAGTCTTTCTGAGAGTACTTTTGCCAAAATTTTATAATCAGAATTTGTAAGAGTGATGGGTCTCCAGTTGTTAAGTTTATCTCTATCTAAGTCTTTACCTTTGTGAAAAAGAGTTATAATGCCTTGCCGTTGTGTAAATGAGAGGCTTCCACTGTTAAAGGATTCAATAAAGGAGTTAGTGACAACATTGCCTAATTTTGACCAAAAAAACTTGTAAAACTCGGTTGTTAAGCCATCCCTTCCTGGAGCAGAGCCATTTTTCATCTTCTTGAGAGCAGATGTCGTTTCTTCTAATGTCACTATGCCTTCACATATTACTGCGTCATTTTCTTCTAACTGTCTTATTTCTGCATTTTCAATAAAAATGTCGGCAGCTTCTTCTACATTCGATGCTTCAGTATTCTGGGCATATAACTGTTTATAAAATGCAATTTGTTCTTGCATTATTTCTCTTTGGTCAATAATAATGTTACCTGTCTCTTTACATAGTCTTGTAATAATCCTATTTCTACTTCGTGCCTTTTCTAAACTACAAAAATATTTTGTATTCTTTTCTCCTTCTTCTATCCATTTAAGTCTGCATCTTACTTGAGCGCCTCTAGCTTTGTAAGCCTGCAAAATCTCTAGGTTCTGTTTTACTGTCATAAAGCATTTAGTCCACTAAATCTGCTGTCAACGAGCCATCCGACCCACGGTCACAGCGCCGATACTTTTCTGCTCCCTCTCCCGGGCTGTGTCGGTGTCTAGACAGGCGCCGCTTGCTGGGGGTAGCTGACCTGTTGCGGGGAGAGTGGTCCAGG
>CM065740.1:53227106-53242106 GCA_033310375.1 Conus canariensis
GTAAACATCCAAGTTGCATTCATCCCACTACTAAGGGAAAACAGACCTCAAATAAATTAAGTGATAGAGATTGACGGTTGATAAGCAATTAATTGTACACAGAACACTGAATAGTTTCAGCTTTAGAAACAGGTTTTTATTCCATTTTACATCGGAAGTCTAGAACGTAAATATTCCTCACCAGAAAAGAAACCTAATTTTGCTCGTTTTTAATTCTTATTGATTAAAGACATGTGGCATGCCGCAAATAATATCATGCCATGGCAATGTATGATCCTTGATAGTTTTCAGCTAAACAAAAAAGATTATATTAAACATTATTTTTCCCATTTGCACAGCTTTTTTTTTTATCTTGTACATGCATTAAAATAATTATAATAAAGAAAACAATAGCGGACGACTACACATTCCCAAAAGATACCACAAGAAAGCATTTTGGTTCTGGCATATTTGGCAACTGGAATCATAAGAAATCTCTGACTTTGTCTGTATTTTGGGGGGTTATCTGAAGGTCCAGTCATAAGATACCTCTCACTTTTTCTGCATTTTTGGGGGGGGGGGGGGGGGTATCTGAAGGCCCAGTCATAAGATACCTCTGACTTTGCATTTTGGGGGGTTATCTGAAGGCCCAATCAAAACGCACATTGCTTTAGTTTATATGACAGATCAAGGGCTCATAGAAAATGGCGGGGGAAAGGTGCACATCTTAGGGGAAGTTCATGAAAGCTGGATAAAGAATGCGATCCTTTGCGGATTAAAACCAGGTAAACCGGTATATCACAAGAACTGGCGCGTAATAGCCTGTTTTTCCTCCTAGGAAGGAGGAAAAGAAAAAGAAACACCCGAAGGTGCTGGGGAGGACCCAGAGAAGCACTGTCTTCACCTGCCTTTAGAGCAGTCCTGTACCACCCTTGGAGGCCTGCGCTGTGTTGACGATGGGTACAGGCACGCGCAGGACACTCCATTAAGATATCAAGGGACATAACTGCTCCTGAACAGAGGTAAATCAGACTACAAGATGCAGCTCATAACAGCCTTAAAGTAGCATCTTCATGGGTGTACCAGCCCGTATTTCATGACTGCAGAGCCCACCGGCGAAAAACACCACCCCCAGCTGCCGAGCACACCCCACAGACCCAACCACCCCTGCCCACGGACAGATGAAGACAGTGCCACTCCAGACACAGCCAAGCTTTCGCCATACGGTCTTATGTGCCCTCAAGAGAGAATCCAAAGTTGTAGTCTTTCCCACTGTCAACAGGACTATCCCTGTGGTCAGTGGGTCTTTCCTCACCGTCACTGGGCCTTTCTCTAGGGTCAGCCTAGTTAAGGCAAAGAAGAAAAAGAAACACCCGAAGGTGCTGGGGAGGACCCAGAGAAGCACTGTCTTCACCTGCCTTTAGAGCAGTCCTGTACCACCCTTGGAGGCCTGCGCTGTGTTGACGATGGAAGGAGCTGTTACCAGGTGATTTTGAGCTTAGAGCGAGACATGGAAGAATAGATATCTGAAAACAACGAACAATCTGGCCCAGACAGTTCTGCACTGAGTAGTTGTTTATTCTGTATTGCATTAAGGAAACCTGTGTTCGTCATTATACGCAGAAATAAACAACTCAATATCAGAGCAACTTTTCGATGAATGACAACCATGCAAACAAACAAGGGAAATAGGAAAGAGATCCAGCTGAACAACTGAATGTCTGCTAACTCATTCCTGACCATCAATGACGTTGAATATTATAGAGTAGAGCAAATTGTGAGTTCATGCAAAGCAGCGCTAGCTCAGGGAAGGAATGCATGGAGAAGTAGCTAAGTGCTTAAGGAGATCACACGAGTGGTTTACACCGCCGGGGAAAACAATACGCCACTAGTGGCTCCAACAACGACGTTCTACACAGCAGGAGGATTCAAACCATGGTCTGCAACAGCGGCGATATCAAGAGCATGGAAGCAGGATTCACAAAGTGGAATACATAACTTGGAATGCACAGCAGGCTTTCCAGAATAGGAAAGCAATCCAGAGATAATCTAGAAGAATGGCGTGAGACGGAATTTGTTTTCCACTCAGGCTTACCAAAACAAAGATTCTAATGGAACGGAAGTCCTGGCCTTTGAGGCTGGAGTAAGTGGATTATCAGGCTCATCAGCCTGTGACTTCATAAAACAGACTGGGATTTCTGGTTTTAAAAAAAAAGGACAAGAACTTGCCGGCAATGGCAGGGCGGCTGAAAAAAGTTCTATCTGGATCTGGGCAAGGAAAAAACAAAATGAATTTCGTAAGTCTTCAATGTTCCTGTTTAGAACAGATATCTGAGACGAGAGCAATGCGGATAAGACGTCAGTTTAAAGAGACACACTCTGAGACGTCCACCCATTGAAAACTTGCAGATTCGAATCCTGGCACTACCAGGAAAATATACCGGCAGAAAGATATCAGAGACATGAACTGAATGTGGCCCAATCCCTTCAGAGTGAAGCAGATCAGGACTAAAACACTCGTCAGGGGAGGTACGGCAGGGGTTCTTCTCTGAAGACACTCTGCAGTCAAACTCCCCATCGAGTTTTTTCCAAGTGTAACATCATTTAGAACAAAAAAATGTGGCAATACATTATGACGCATTATCTAATTGTGTAATGTATCAACGTTCAAGAGAATGGCGAACGAATGTTGATAGAAAGGTATCACGACTGGCATATTGAAAACGTCTTGTCACCTCCCCTCCTCACCCCCCCCTCCCCCTCACCCCATCTCCCCTGGTGGCATTTCTTTTGCAGCTGGTGGATAGGACACACCATGTCACTGGTTTCCTTGCCTGCGCAAAAGTCACACTGAAATTCAGGAACCATCGTGTCATCAGTGTAGGATGAGGATGGTGGTGAAAGTTACAATGGCAGACACACTCTCTCTCTCTCTCTCTGCGGTTCGTAAGAGGGGAATTCTGTCATGATTGTTAGAGGGAAATATCCGTCAAGAATGTCATTAAATGTTATGTTTCATTTCTTTTAGAATGCGCATAATAGAGGCTTCCTTGAAGTCTTGCCGCACTTCAATTTCTCTCTGGTGAATTGAAACAAGATCGTCAGTCTCTTCATGAGGATTTATCCATCCCTCTGAAATGTTTGCAGGAATACTCTGGACAGACACAAGCTGCTGTCTACTTTGGCATGTTGTCAGTCTTGGCACTGGGGGGTAGGTCTGGCAGTGATTCCTTCAGACCTTGCCACGACTGGCCTTTTGTGTCTCCGCTTAGACAGGCTCTGGGCGTTGTTTCTTAGAGGTCTTTATGCTGAAAAACGGTCAGTGGTCTGTTTACATCAGCAATCTGTCCTACGGCCATGCACCAGCCCGACAGCCCAACAGGAGGAGCAAAGAAGGAAACCCCCGCCATTGCAACACGCTGGTGGTGTTCTGGCTGATAGCTGTGTGTACTTTAATAAACTGTGGTACGGATAGAAAAAAAAAGCTGAAAACATCTGCCATTGGAGATGGAGAATCAGTGTGAAGATGATCTGCAATGTCACCAGTTAGATGCGGGTAACTTGTTTGAGAACAGTATCAGTAATGTGGGTAACACTTCTGGCAGTGCTGTCAATGATGTAAGCGAGGATGTTTGTGACAGCGGCATTATCAGTGTCACTGTGAAAGATAAAACGGTCTACATTTCACTAACAAATACTGAAGGGCATGTTTGTTATGACACAAGTTATGACAATGGGTTTTCAATCAGAGAGAACGTAACAACGGCAGAACTGACACAAGTTAAAATGTCCATGTAAGCAGTGTTCCTGTCACCGAGGTATTAGGTGAAATCAGTACGGCCAGCACGTATCAGTGACGTTTGTGACAATAAGGTCAGCGGTGTCAGTGCAGAAAAGTCTGGCATTATGTGGATGAATCCAATGGAAAAGATGCAACAGCAGTTTTGCTACTAGCAAGGTTTCAGTCGTCAGCATCATCAACACCCAAACAGAGGTTAAAATGCATTTATCAGAAATCATTGATGCCTGAGGAGCTGACTTTTCTTTTAGAATGCGCTAACGCCAGCAGTGCATCAGTCCAAAGTATGGCATGTGAATAGTGAGATGATTTCACATCAGAAAGCCAGGCAATCACAGCTGGGTACAACTGCAACAACTTGGCCTGAAATTAAGACGTAGGAGTAAAGCCACTCGTGTGAGTTTTCACCATCAATCAAAACCACAAAATACAGACACAGACTTGCAATCAAAAATAGTTTGACGTCTAGAAGAAAAGCACGTGCTACCAAATTTTGTTGATTTTTTTTTTTGCTATTATAATGGTGTAGCTATATATTCATCCTACATTCAAATGCACATAATTTCAACGCTTAAGCATCCGTATGTATACACACGTACATGAATATATAAAACTCCATACAGTTTAGACATGCACAAGTCTTACTCTCTTACTCATGCATTATTTTTTTTTTCTATATCCGATTAATAAAACGAAAAATGTGGAAAACGACATAAACAAACTCAACACACCATCACAACACACACACACACACACACACACACACACACACACACACCACCACACGTGCTACCAACACAAGAAGAAGAATCATATACCACTCGTTTAGTTTGTATCAGCTTGCAACAATCCAGTGATGAGCAGAGAGTCAGTTACAAAGCTAGTGCTCAAACAATTGTTCTGAAAAAAGATAACTAAAGTCGGGAGCTCTTCATCCTTCGTTTGTACTCCAAAAGGAAGGAAAAAATAAACCAACTTACCAAAATCCGCAGATAATTTTTCAGGTACTCAGAGAAGTAAATGACCTTCCAGGAACATTGTTATTGATCGGCGACTTCAACTTCCATTTCAATAAGCCCACAGTTGGATACACGCCCGAGGTGTTAGAAATTTTAGATACTTTCGGACTCCAGCAGTCCGTGAATGAAATGACGAACAAACAGGGTAACATAGTAGACTGGGTAGTCTACAGAGACAGTGATCATCTTCTCAAATCCTCAACCGTTGACGATAACCTAGCATCGGATCATTATGCTGTGAAGTGTGAATTATCGTTAGGCCCGCCGTTCCAAAGACTTACAAGGAAGTTAGGAAAATTTCTGCTATCGATATAGAGGCTTTCAAATCTGATCTGAGCACGGCCATACCGAGCGAGCCATCGGCCTGTCAGCTGACCTCTGCCCTCCGTGCCATGCTTGATAAGCATGCTCCAGTGAGCAGGCGCTTGATCACTGATCGCTCACTGTGTCAATGGCACAACACAGTGGGTCCCGAGTTGTCCGAGGCCAAGCAGGAGAGGAGGGGGCTGAGAGGCGATGGCGCGCCACGGGACTGACTGTGCACAGGGAAATATATCAAACTGTGAGAAATCATGTTACTGACATTGTTCATCAAGCAAAAACTTTGTTCTATTCTTCAAAGATATTGGCCTGTAATACGGCCAAGCAACTATTTAATGTCACAAATAGTCTCCTAGGCAAAGTCAGCTACTCCCCCCTTCCCACCATCTTCCAAACTCAAGAGCTCCCTCAGAAATTCTTAGAGTTTTTCAATGGAAAAATTGACACTATCCGTGAAAAGCTAGATTCTACAGCACCTGTACATCCTCTGAATGACAAAGTTTACTGTGGACCTCCTTTGGCTTGTTTTAGTCCTGTTAGTCAAGACTATGTCAAAAGACTTTGTTTGCGATGCAGCCCTAAATCATGTGAACTTGATGCCATTCCCACTAACTTGCTCTTTCAGTGCATTGATGATGTCCTACCCCATCTTACTCATGTTATCAATACCTCTTTGTCCTCTGGTCGTGTTCCTGAAATCTTCCGGTCCGCAGTGGTACGTCCATTGATCAAAAAACCTTCATTAGATAAAAATGTTTTAAAGAATTATCGGCCTGTATCAAATTTGTCATTTCTATCAAAATTATTGGAGAAGATCGTTTTGGAACAAATTCTAGAACATCTCGAAAAGAATCACCTTTTGAATCCTCATCAATCTGCTTACAGACAAGGCCATAGTTGTGAGATAGCACTCCTCCTATTGTCAATGACCTCCTCTGCGGGCTTGACGATGGGAATGTTTCCTTATTAGCGATGTTAGACCTCTCTGCAGCATTTGACACGATCGATCATAATATTTTGTTCTCACGGCTTCAAACTTCCTTTGGATTCAAAGACACAGCTCTCGACTGGATTATCTCTTACTTGACTGGATGGACTCAGACAGTGTGTGTACAGGGAAGATACTCAGACAGTTCTCCTCTTAGGTACGGTGTGCCTCAGGGTTCTGTACTTGGGCCAGTCCTTTTTGTGCTGTATGCTAGTCCTGTGTCTGACGTCATCAGTGGTCACGCCATGTCGCATGAGAGCTTTGCTGACATACTCAGCTTCATCAGTCGGCTCCCATTGCTGAAACTGACTCACTGATTTCTCAGACGCGGGGCTGCATTACAGACCTGAAGGACTGGATGACAACCAACAAACTACAACTAAACGACGACAAGACGGAACTCATGTTCGTGACAAAACAGCCTAACCATCCTTCTCTGCCTTCAACTGTCACTATCAATGACTGTGCTGTCTCTGTCTCCACCTCTGTCCGCAGTCTAGGGGTCATACTTGACCAATCCCTCTCCTTTGAGAAACAGGTTTCAAATATTTGCAAGATTGCCTATTTAGAACTAAGAAGAATCAGCTCTGTACGTCACCTTCTCTCTACAGATGCTACAAAAACTCTCATTTGTGCATTTGTCTTATCTAGAATAGATTACTGCAACTCACTTTTGGCTGGCCTTCCAAAATACCTGATAGAAAGATTACAGCGAATCCAAAATCATGCAGCCCGAGTCGTCTGTAGAGCAAGAAAACATGCTCACATTTCGCCTCTCCTCCACTCTCTTCACTGGCTATCTGTCTCAAACCGTATCTCGTACAAATCGCAACTCTCACTTTCTCTGCTCTCTTTGAAAATGGACCTTCTTATCTCTCAGATCTCATTAAAATCTACACCCCCTCTCGACAACTACGCTCCTGTGCTGACGACCGCCTTCTGCGAATGACTCGCTTCAGGACTACTACTGGTGAAAGATCTTTCTCTTTTCAAGCTCCAGCGACGTGGAACAGACTGCCAGACTGTCTCAGACATTCAGATTCTATCTCTTCTTTCAAGTCTAAACTTAAAACCCATCTATTTTCTCATAATTAGTCAATGCTGTGGGGAGAGGGGGGGGGGGTACAACATAACTCATAGCCATCTGGGCCTTTTCAAATGTAGCGTATGTGTATGTTCTCTATTATATGTATTTGTTGTATGATTGAACGTTATAGGATTAAGTTTTTGTAGTGATATTTGAAGAATAAGTGAATGTCACATTGATAGGATTAGGATTTGTTAGTTATTGTAGTAATAGTATTGTAGTTGGGTGTAAGGTGTATTATTGTATATGAGAAGGGTGAATGTAGTATGACTTTGTAAAGCGCTTAGAGAAATTCGTTTGATTAAGCGCTATATAAGAAATCATTATTATTATTATTATTAAGTACAGAGCATTTATTCCTTACACACACACACACACACACACACACACACACACACACACACACACACACACACACACACACACACACATGAACTCTGAAAGCTGCTGGGCATAGGTGCCATTAAGCCGTTCAATGAAGTCCGCCTCATCCTGAAATGGTATCCACAGTGTGGACGAGGAACAATGAGATGAAGTGCGCTCATGTACACTGACCTGACCTTAGCCAAGTGCTATGGGAAGCGGCGCAAAGCTCATGAAACTCTTACAAAGGCTACACTTCAGGCAGATCAGCCTCATGTACGACCAGACTGGTAGAGAACCCACACATGTTGTGGTCCTGACCCACAACAGACAAGAGTAGTGGAAATGGGCCAAGTCTGCCAGAATCATGACATTTCCTTTGCAGCCAGATGCTTCTCTCAGCGCTGGCACTGCCATCACTCTGAAAGAGGATCTGGTCATGGCCACATGGAAGCTCCCATCCTGAAGGAAACCATTGGGCTATTTTAGCTTAGCTAATGGCAGACATGTATCGAGGCCACAGAGACCCACCTAATACAGTCATCAAGAACAGTAAACAAACAAACAAACAATACAAGAAAAAAGAAAACCCAACCAATCAACCAGCCAACCAACCAAACAAACGGGGGTCGGAACGGTTAGTTTACAATATATTTTGGGGGGGGGGGGGGGTGTTCTCTTCAATTTGTTCAGAATGAATGAAATGTAACAATACGAAGTGAAAATAGATTCAAAATTATTCTATTACTTTGAAGGTATAGAGACCACACACACACACACACACACACACACACACACACACACACACACACACACACACACACACTCACACACACACACACACACACACACACACACACACACACACACACACACACCACACACACATGTAATCTATGATATATGAAACACTGATGTTCCATTTCAGCAAGGTCTGTCAGACAGGATTAACCTTCTTCTGTTCTGGCTGGCCATGGCTGACCTGTCCATCCTCTCTGGTCATTTACTGATTTTACCCATCTGCTTCCTTCGAGACAAGCTTCAGAGCGCCAACTGGGGCGTTATCTGGGACACGAAGTTGAATATCATCGTAAGATGGTTAAATAACACTTCAGGGGCGCTTATTGTGATCATGAGTGTGGATCGATTGCTTGTCTATTGCTATGCCTTTGAAAGCCAAAGGAATTCTGACCCACAGGTGCTTTTTCAAAGAGAGAGAGAGAGAGAGAGAGAGAGAGAGAGAGAGAGAGAGAGAGAGAGACAGACAGACAGACAGACAGACAGACAGACAGAGAGAAAGAGACAGAGACACAGAGAGAGAGAGAGAGAGAGTCTAGAGAGAGAGAGAATTTAGCACAACAAGAGAGGAATGAAACTGAATTTCTTTCTTTTCATTTGTAGACAAAAGTATGTGTGTGTGTGTGTGTGTGTGTGTGTGTGTGTGTGTGTGTGTGTGTGTGTGTATGTGTGTGTGTGTGTGTGTGTGTGTGTGTGTGTGTGTGTGTGTGTGTGTGTGTGTGGCCTTGGTCTGTCACCTCAAGGAATAGAAGTAGTAATTTCTTCTCTTTGTAAACAAGATACCACCCCTTCTTCGGAAGCACCCACTCAGAGCTTCAAACACATAAACACACAAACATTCGTTTTTCCCTGTGTGTGACCGACCGTTTTCCGTCCAGTTACAATTTTTTGTGCAACTGTGCTAGTCGTCCGGAAGCCGGTTGAAAAGTTTACCTGACTGCTGCTCACCTGCGCTTTGTTTAAGCAGGGTGAGCTGAAACGGTTAGGCAGTCTCTGCAGTGATTCCGACAACGCAACTACCCAGAAGCCGAAGAGGGGCTCCTATCTGTTTTTGGTGGCAGTCAGGTATTTATCATTCAATATTTATTTATTAGCAAACCGAAACCGTATTCCCGTTTAGGAGCGACTGGAACTTCCTCAGCGCACTGTGAAGGTTTTGTTTAGAAAAGAAAAGTACTTGTTGTGTTCTGTTATCCTATGACTTGATAGGTTAGCAAAACGAAATTATTTCGGAAAAACATGAATAGATGAAGTGAGTGTTAAAGGAACTGGTCTTCAGGAAAAAAAGATTTTGCTTATTCTGTGACTTAACTAGTTATGAACTTCATGATGAAAAAAATGTTGATTATTCCAGTGTGGTTTAGCTAGGCTTTTCGAGAAGAGTGAGAGTTTGGATATTATGGATAATAAGCTCCCAGAGTGAGCGACAGAGACTTTATATATGTTGGTTTGATTTTTGATGTGGATGAGTATTTAACTTACTCTTGATATGAATAATGAATAGTTGTGTGTTGGTAAAACAAGAGTGTGTGGAAATCTTTCCCTAACATATATTGAAGTAGATGAATCTTTTGGAAAAAAACACCTTCTAAAATCTGGTGATTATATGAAATTAAATGAACATTCTTGTCGTGATACAAGAAAAAGAAATGAACATTTTTGTCGTGACGAAAGACATTCATAGTTTGATGAAAAGTAATCATTAATTGTGTGTAATGATTGTATTCATGGTTTATTGAAGAGGGTGTAGGTGGGAATCCTTCCCCAGTTTGGAAAACTAGATTTTGAAAGGCTTATATTGAAATCCTTTCCTGTGTAGTGTTATGATTCCGGAAAAGGGGAATGTTGTAGTGTTGAAGAATGAATACGCTGATGTTTGTCCCAAGTTCTAGTGGAATGTGATGTGGCTAATGAATATGAATGTAGTCGTCATTGTAATGAATAGTAGCCATAATAATCAAGGTAGTTAATCAGTTCCCCCAGGTAGAAGTGTACCATGGTCTGAAGGGGACTGGCTGCCACTTTCTGAGGGTCGGGGCCGTTGCTGTGTTCTACCCTTTGTTCTCCGCCTTGTGGTGGAGAGGCCGGCCTGAGTGCCGACAACTACCCTACCTGCCACTGCGCCCGGGACCGACTACTCGCTGAGTAAAGTTAGGCCAGAGACGCCACTGCTGCCAAGCCAGAGCGCCACTCCCGAGATTTGATCCAGCGACCTGTTGGCTACGCCGTCGCTGCGTTTTGTTTTGTTGTGTGAGCCACAGCTCGTGTGTGAGACTGTCGCCTTGTCGTCAACAGAGATGCCGTCAGTGTGGTAGTGATTTTGAGCCACAGCTCTGTGATGTTCCATTAGTCCTGTGTCAGACTTGACTCTGTACACGTCGTTTTTCATCGTCTTCATCGTCTTCATCATCTTCGTCGTCTTTCATGCATCGCTAACCCTCGACATCGTCGGAACACTGCACGTCAGAGAACTGGTTATAGTAGATAGCCAATTATATTTAGATATAGTTCTGTGTGTATGCCTTATGGTTGGCGTGCCGACCTATTGATGAACTTATATTTATTATATATGTTTTTCTGATGGTTTCAGGCAGCATAAAACAAAAAAAGTGTTGTTCTGTTGCCTGGCTGTCAATGTTCGGGTGAGTGTGTGTGTGTATGTGAATTGGAAAAGTCGTGCATGCATCCATAATTTCTTTGTGAGAGTCAGACAGCCAGACACCCGCACAGACCCATTCCGTCCGTAACACTGTATGTGTCTTATTTTTCATTTCTTTTCACATAGGACACGCGTGAATTCCATTTTTGTCCATTTCTTTTAGGCATGGAAAATCGTTAAACAAGGTATTTATCTCATAATTTCTACTGCATTTTCTTGGTATAACGATTCGTAGAATATCTTCACTTTTTGAATATGTTTTTGGTTTTTCAAAATATTATCCTGCTTGTCCACGAGTCCAGCCACATTTTCACTAACGTAATAACACTTCCCTGGACTTCAAAAACAGCCACTCTCGTTTGTCAGCTGTCCATCCAGTCCTTGACCTTAATGATATTCCCTGCAAATTTTCCCCCTGATGTGTTTCAGTTGATTTTTGTTTTCCTGTTCCATTGATGTTACGTTTTCTTCACCTCTCTTCTCACACTTAAAAAATTTTCAAATTACCTGTTTCGTCGTTCTTCTTCATCTCTCGTTTCTTTCTAAATTTCGTATTTTTCCATGGTAGCCTGTTCAGTTGACTTTGATCTTACTTTCATCGGCAGAAAACCAAGAAAAACGTCATCAAAATGGAAAACTGTAGACCTTCTATGGACATTTCACCAAGATTTGTATCTGCATGTACAGCATATAGTTCTCTGACTTTGTTTTACCTTGTCTTTCAGAAGAGATGCTTTCAATGTCCAGTTTTACGTTTTATAACGTCTTTAATTTATTTTTTTCAGAAAAAGCAGAGTGATCGACTCTGTATCAGCAATGAATATCCGCACCATCTACACATGAAAAACACTGTGCAGTAGGTCAGCAGGTTGTCTTGCTTGTGTCCCGATGGAACGGTCCAAAAACGACAGATTTACTCACTATGCCTAGCTTCGATTGCCATGCTTAAGTTCAGTTGTGTTCAGGGTGACTGGCAATGACCGATTTAGTGGCTGGTTGTGTTTGAGTATATGCACTTCAACAGTGAACACTGACACTGACAGGGAGTAAGGAGGAAAAGGAAGACCCGTAAAAACAGGAAGTTGCAGTGCATTTCTACTGACTTGCTTTCCTTAGTATATCTATTATACCCATATTTTCTTGCCTGTATGCTTACGTCTCTCTCTCTCTCTCTCTCTCTCTCTCTCTCTCTCTCTCTCTGTCTCTCTCTCGTCTCTCTCTCTCTCTCTCTCTCTCTATATATATATATATATATGTATGTCACGAACTGTCAAGTGTTTTAGGGCGTGCACCTATGCTCTGCGTGTTTACACATGTTTATGTGTGTGTGTCTGTGTGTGTGTGTGTGTGTGCGTGCGTGTGTGCGCGCGTTCCCTGCGTGCACGCTTCACGCGCGTTACCCGGTGTCGGCTAGAAGTGGCATCAGTGTACAGGCATCCCGTGCAGCCCATGCTGATCACTTGGCTCACCTTGAGAGCAAGCAAAGTTCGAGTTCCGTTAGCCTTGACTAGGAACATTTCTTTTTTTTCACGAGCCTTGGAGGGAGGTCTTCGGGTGTGACCACGCCGGTAAGGTTTGGGTCCTCCGAGCCATCGTTGTGACGCTAGTTTGTGTCCGCGGTGAGGTGTCTGGTTCTCCAGAGCCTGTATAGTCTCCAGAGCTCACTCACAGGTTTTGGCCTTTCACTTTGTTCTTGCGTGTGAACTGTCCATCCCCAGTCCTCCACTTCCCCTTCATCATCACCAGCCATTCCTTCAGCAAGTTATCCCCCTGGAGATTGCGCCCTGGGACCTTCATCTTCATACCCTCTTCAATGCCCCAAGTTCAAGAATTCTTGTCTGCGCTCGCAGGGCTACATTGCCTGCGTGCTACCATCCCCCACAGTGCCAGCAGTTAACCCTTTCCCGGGCGCGGGTGCTTGGACCTTTGGACACCTTTTCGTTTGCTTTTTTTTTCACAACCTGTCCTATAGTTATAATTAATTAATTCTGGTACTCGTCATAATCATCCTCATCCCCATCCTCCTCATCATATGCGTTTTGATGTATGTCGTTTCGTGTGATTCTATTGTTGTGTGATTTGTGCAAAGAAGTTGTATTTGTGTCCACTAAGCAATAAATGTCTTCACAACAATATTGTATACCAGGCTACTGTGACATCAGAAAATGAAAAAGAAACATACATAGGGATAACTGAAAACCACTTCAAAACAAGATATGCAAACCACAGTCATTCAACAAAGAAAAATACAAAAACCAAACTGAATTGAGCAAATACATTTGGAAACTTAAAGACGCAAAAATAAACTATAACATATCCTGGAAAATCATAAAAAGGGCATCACCATACAGCAATATCTCAAAAAGATGCAACCTATGCATAACTGAAAAATGGCTAACACTATGTAAACCTCACTTAGCAACTCTTAATACTAAAAAAGAAATAGTAAATAACTGCAGGCATAAATGGAAATCGTTGTTAGTGAACACACCCCGTACAACAACCTGAAAATCCCCCCAAAAAACACGTGCAACCAACACGCACGTAAAAACAGCTGCAACCGGGCCCCACACGCTATATAACACCGGCGGTGGGCAACCCAAACTCCATCCTGACGATAGCCAAGCGCTAGAAACAAATTTGTAGATAATTTTAGCATTCCTTTTAATACTTGTTTTTACTAATGTTGCTCCCCAAGGGGTTGAGCACTTGTAGAATCATTTTAGGCTTTTTAACTGTACTGATCTCTCTCTCTCTCTCTCTCTCTCTCTCTCTCTATATATATATATATATATATATATAAAACAGAGAGTTTAAAAACCACAACAGACAAGATAAAAAGATTTCCAAAATTTTCGGCTTTAATGCCTTCCTCAGTGGTGAGTTGACTGGCCGGCGAGTCACACAACATTTATACATGAATAAAAAGGAAGTGAATAAAATTAACTATCTTAAAACAAGAAGCTAAAAAGAAAAAGAATTGCACGTACCAGGCGAATCTTTCAAATGGAAGGGGAGCAAAGGGACGTGATAGTATGAGGAAGAGGGGCTGAGTAAGCGTGTGTAAAAGCGTGCGCGCGTCACGCACATGTGGGAGTGTGTGCGTATATGAGAGTGTGTTAGTGTGAGTGAGTGTGAGTTTGAGTGTGTGTGTGTGTGTGTGTGTGTGTGTGTGTGTGTGTGTGTGTGTGTGTGTGTGTGTGTGAGTGTGTGTGTGTGTGTGAGTGTGTGTGTGTGTGTGTGTGAGAGCGTGTGTATTGTGTGTAGGGGGGGGGGGGGGAAGGAAGGGGGGAAGGAAGGGGGGGGGGTTTGGTAGGGGGAGGCAAAAGGAGTCAAGCGGCGTAGAACATGAACAGTTATTGTAGTGAGTTGAGTCCGAAAGGATGGAGAGTTTTCAATTTTCTTATCCAGAATTTTTCCCTACAAATTCTGTGCGTGTGGCTGTCTGAAAAAACTTTTTCTATCACCATGCATTTCATGTTGGCTAGGGTGTGGTTGGGCAGGTTGAAATGTTGCGTGACTAGAGTCCCGATGTTGTTCTTGATGTGAGATCTATGCAGATAGAAACGTTTTCTGAGTGAATTTTTTGTTTCACCAATGTATTGAGAATTCTGACAGAGTTCGCAGAACATGAGATAAATGATGTTATTGGTTTGACAGTCAATATGGTGTCTTAGAGTAAATGTTTCTTTGGTCTGGTGGCTAATGAAATTGGTGGACTCCAAGGCGTGCTCTCTACAAATAATACATTTGTTGGAACATTTGAAAAAACCATTAGGGTCTTTAGGATTTAATTTGATGGGGAGGGCTGAGGGCATAAGCAAGTGTTTGAGAGAACGGCTGTTTCTTTCTCCTAGGATGGGTGGGTAAGGTATGGCCCGTTTAAGTTTGTCACTGGTGAAAACTGTCTGATATAATTCTTTAAACCATTGGCGGAGAGGGGGGTTGCTAGGGTTATGAGTGACAATAACGGGTGTTCTAGGGTTG
>CM065740.1:53247106-53252106 GCA_033310375.1 Conus canariensis
GCTTTCCTGCATTGAAGGAAGGTCCAGCAGGTATCGCATAGTTTCAACTGGTGTATCTTTCGTGGTTGACAGGATCAATCTCAGTGCTTTATTTTGAATTCTTTCTAATTTGAAAAGATTTCTTTCAGACGGTGTTGTAAGCCTTTAGCCATAATCAATCACACTGAGTAAAGGTGCGTGATACAGTCGGTAGAGATCGCACTGTTCAATGCCTTTTGCTGCCATTGCTTTCATGCCAGATTGACCTTTTTTGCATTTGAGAAAAGTATTCTCAAAATGTTGTCTAAAGGCTAGCATTCTTTCAAAGCCTGCAATCAAATAGCGTCGGTTGTCAGTTGATTCAATTCTAATTCCATTGAAGGAAACTTGTGAGGGTACTTGTCCTGATGTCTTGTTGTTGAAAGTGCAGACTAATGTCTGGGCTTTTGTAGGCTTGATGGACGATCCAGTTTCTTAACACCACTGAGCAATGTTGTTCAACTGTTGCTGATTTGCTTTCGTTCTTTCTTGTGCATTTGTTGCTGTTTTGTAGATTAGAACGTCATATGCTAGTGTCAACACTCGAGCAATTCCGTTTCGGTTGAGGTCTGGAACGTCTTTAGTGTAACATTGTATAAAACAGGGGAGAGAGGAGAACCTTGAGGTAATCCCATAGAAAGTTTATGAGGCTCAGACGTCCAATCTCCAAATTGGAGACACTGACAGTGACAGCAGCAGTGACGACGATGTCAGCAGTAAAAGAGACACTGACAGTGACAGCAGCAGTGACGACGAAGTGTCAGCAGTAAAGGAGACACTGACAGTGACAGCAGGAGTGACGACAATGTGTCATCAATAAAAGAGACACTGACAGTGACAGCAGCAGTGGCGACGATGTCATCAGTAAACTAGACACTGACAGTGACAGCAACAGTGACGACGATGTCAGCAGTAAAGGAGACACTGACCGTGACAGCAGCAGTGACGACGATGTGTCAGCAGTAAAAGAGACACTGACAGTGACAGCAGCGGTGACGACGAGGAAAGGGCAGGGACAAGTCAGCCACATGAGCACAGACTCCAGATCTTCCTGTCTTCTCATCCTGCATGACTCTGCCCTGCAGGGGATAGATCCAAAGACTCAGGCGCTGATATGGCTGACATGTTAGAATGAAAAACGCTTTTACAACAGTCTGCTCTCCTGAACTGATCAAGACCGTACTGACACCATGTACATTGGCGCCAGCGACGTGGCGAAAAGATGCGGAAAGTGCTATGGACTGCCAGCAGCCTTTGAAAACAAAACAAGACCGCCAAGATCGGCGTCAGTCAGGCAGGCACACCGTCACTCCTGATCCACGCCAGACACTGAGCTGTACATGCTATGGCATAGTCAGGGCTCGTAGATCATTCTTTTAACAAACAATCAACATCAAAACTATACTGCACTACAAGACAACACACACACACACACACACACACACACACACACACACACACACACACAAAGCACAGACACACACACACAGACGACAGAGAGAAGAAAGGGGGCCAACACACTGTCAGGCAACATAGACAGACACGTGGAGAGCATGTTGTGGGCAAAACAGGGCAGAAGAAGCAACAAACAGGCCCGCAAAAACAACATGCAGCGACATTAAGCGCCGCACTGGCCCAGTGAAGACGGGCGACAACTCCGACGCCGTTGCTGTTCTTGTCTTTTCCTTTCAGTGGCTTCCTGTTCTGATGCTTTAACACTTCTTGAGAAACAGAAACATGTACCTCAGAGGGAGTCGGTGAGACCCAGATAAATACTGTGCTCAGCTGCCAAATCGACTAGCCACCCGTGGAAACCTGCACAGTTTTGACATAGAGTGCTGGCACGCACAGGGCATTCCATCGAAACGTCAAGGAACAAAAGTGCACCTTAGCGGATGCCATAGTGTGATGGCCAATGTAGGTCACACAACAGAACCTCCATGGAAGCGTCCCCGATGGTGTGCCAACCGTATTTCATAACGGCAGAACCCACCGACAAAGGTCGCCGGCACCAAGCAAACTGCTGCGCGCATTCCGCTGGTCCACTCATTGTGTCTTCACTGACAGGTCAAGCCAGTACAATTCCATACAGTCAGTCTTTCCACACACGGTTTCACGTGCCCTCCGAAGAGGATCCCGGTTGACGTCTTTCACGCTGACAGCAGGACTTTCCCTGTGGTCAGTGGGTCTTTGTCCACAGTCATTGGCATTGTTTTTTCAATACTTTACGACAGAACATCATGCAACACAACACAATACGTAAACAACCCAGTGCAGTAAAACCACCCAGCGCAATACACTACAAATCCAAATGGATATACAGTATCGCGTATCACCATCTCGTTGTCTGTCGTATGTCACTCACAAGCCTCCTCCCCGTAAACGCCTTTTGACATCCAGGAACATGAAGGCTTTGTGTGCTACTGATTTTGACAAAGATGTCAGGACTTTTGCTGATCTGCAGTCTACACAGCACTGCAATTCCGACGTTGTGGAGCTGGTCAGTGCTTTCAACAATGGCCTCTTAAAGATCCTCAACCATCATGCCCCTGCAGTGACCAGGTATGTCACTGATCGCCCCTCTGCCCCATGGTTGTCCGAGGATGTGAGGGCAGCACGCCGTCAACGCCGTCATGCTGAGCGACGGTGGAGAAAGACTCACCTTGTGGTTCACCGGCAGATATTTGCCGCTGACAGATGCAAAGCAGGACAGTGTCTTGAAGATTCCAAGCAATCTTATTATGGTGACAAAATTAATTCATGTACTTCGTCAAAACAGCTGTTTTCACTGTCAAATACTCTACTTGGCAAAACAAAAACATTGTCATTTCCTTGCAATATGCCGGCTTCAGATCTCCCACAGCAATTCAGTGATTTCTTCTCCGAGAAGATAAAGCGTATTAGAGACAATCTTGACTCTGATTCATGCCAGTCTGTTCTTTTTGATTTGTATGATGGACCTTTGTTTTCCTGTTTTGAACCCGTTAGTGAAAAGCAGATTTTTGATTTGATTGCTCTTTCTCCTGGTAAAAGTTGTATCCTTGACCCTATCCCCACTCCCCTCATGAAACAGTGTGCCTCACATCTGGTGCCGTTGATTACGTCCATTGTGAACAAATCTCTGGCATCTGGTTGTGTCCCTCCACAGTTCAAACATGCTGTTGTCACACCTTTGTTGAAGAAAAGTGGTCTTGACGCAAATGATATGAAGAATTTTAGACCAGTATCGAATCTTCCATTTCTTTCTAAAATCCTGGAAAGTGTTGTCTTGAAGCAGCTCCAATCCCATTTGTCAGATAATGGTCTCCTGGAAGTGTGTCAGTCCGCTTATAGGAAAATCCACAGCACAGAAACTGCAGTTCTGAGTGTCTTAGACTGCCTGCTTTGTAAAACAGACGATAAACTGGTCTCCCTTCTAGCATTGCTTGATCTCAGTGCTGCTTTTGATACTCTTGACCACTCTATCCTACTCAAGAGACTCAAGGTTACTTTTGGATTTGACAATATGGTTCTCAAATGGTTCATATCATACCTTTCTGACAGGACACAGACGGTAATCGTTAATGGTGCTAAATCATCCCCTTCTCCTGTTCTGTATGGTGTTCCCCAGGGCTCTGTCCTTGGACCAGTTCTTTTTACCCTTTATTCTCAGCCCTTATCTGACGTTATTTCTACCCATGGCTGTGACTTCCACAAGTTCGCAGATGACACTGAACTCTCTAAGAGCGCAACCACCAGCGATTTTCAAGGTGCTCAATCAGATATTACCGCATGTTTTAGGGACGTAAAAGTCTGGATGACCAGCAACAAACTCAAGCTGAATAGTGACAAAACCGAGATCATGGCTGTTGGTACCTCCTCTCGTGTCAAGATGGTTAAAGCTGAGTCGGCAGAAATTGATGGTGTTGTTTTACCTTTCAAAGAGTCAGTGAAATATTTAGGTGTTAGCATTGATCAAACGCTCTCTATACAGAACCAAATATCTAATGTTTGTCGTGCATGCTTCCTGGAATTGCGACGTATTGCTTCTATCCGGTCTTACCTCTCCACACAGGCAACAATCAGACTCATCACCGCCATGGTAATGTCCCGACTAGACTACTGTAACTCTGTGTTAGCAGGACTTCCTTCAGAACAGCTTGCACGATTACAAAGGGTGCAAAACAGTGCAGCTCGGCTTGTTCTCAAAAAGCGTAAAAATGAGCATATTACACCTTTGTTACGTGAACTCCACTGGCTTCCCATCAAATATCGATGGCAGTTCAAAATCGCAGTTTTTGCCTATCGTTTCTTTGATGGCACACTCCCACAGTATCTTTCTGCTTCTCTGTCCACCTATCAAACTTCTCGGTCTCTTCGCTCATCTTCTCAAAAACTTCTGAAAATTCCTAGGCGCTCGTTAAAGACAGTCGGTGAGAGAGCATTTAGCTTTAGTGCGCCCACTCTTTGGAATTCTCTTCCTGACAGCTTACGTGACCTGCCTACATTATCTTAATTCAAGTCAGAGTTAAAAACATACTTCTTTAGGAAAGCCTTCTTCAACCATAATATCTGAATGCTGTGTCTATTATTATGACTTGACTTTTTATGTACTGCATGCATAACTATTGTTTACGTTTGAACCGATGAACTTGATAAGTGCGCCTGTGTCGGTAGGTGTGTGTGTGTATGTGTGTGTGTGTGTGTGTGTGTGTGTGTGTGTGTGTGTGTGTGTGTGTGTGTGTGTGTGTGTGTGCGCGCGCGCGCGCGCGTGTGTGTGTGTGTGAACACATGTTAGTGCGAGTGTTTGAGTGTGTGCTGAGCGCAATGAGTTGATCCCAAGAATTGCGCTATATAAAATCCATACATTATTATTACAAAACAGCACTCGAGAAGAAATCAAAGTTTTGCAATATAACGAAACTAAACGGCTGGTTGACTAAGAGATTGAATCTGCTGAGAATAATTGAAATGTGTTGTGATTCAAATATGTCATGTATTGA
>CM065740.1:53257106-53264606 GCA_033310375.1 Conus canariensis
ACACTGCTTGGAATCAGCGAGACCCGTTGGACACAGTCAGGACAAAAGAGACTGCTCAGCGGAGAGATGTTGCTGTATTCCGGACATAAAGAAGACAACGCTCCACACACAGAAGGTGTCTGGACCTGCTCAGCAAGCTCTGATAGCGTGGGAAGCACACGGACCAAGAATCATTGCAGCATCCTTCAGAACTAAGAAGAAGAAGATCAAGATGAATGTCATCCAGTGCTATGCTCCAACCAATGACAGCGATGAAGAAGCAAAAGACCGCTTCTACGACAGACTGCAGGACGTCATAGCCAAGTACCCAGAGAGAGACGTCAACATCCCCATGGGCGATTTCAATGCCAAAATCGGACAAGACAACACGGGTATGAGGACGTAATGGGAAGACACGGACTGGGAGAGATAAACGAGAATGGCGAGAGATTTGCAGGCTTCTGTGCTATGAACAACCTGGTCATCGGTGCAGCACTTTCCCGCACAGAAGAGTACACAAGGCCACCTGGGTATCACCAGATCTAGCGACAGAAAATCAAATTGACCACATCTGTATGGCCAAGAAATTCAGGAGGTCCCTACAGGATGTAAGGGTGAGAAGAGGAGCAGACGTTGCATCTGACCACCACCTACTGGTCGCCAGGCTGAAGCTGAAACTGAAGAAGAACTGGATGAAACCAACTACAAAGAGGCAGAAGTACAACCTCAGCCTACTGAAAGACCCAACGACTAGAAAAGATTTCAAGCTGTCCCTCACCAATAAATACCACGTGCTACAAGAACTACTTGAGGAAGAGGCTGATCTGGAGACCCACTGGCAAAAAGTGAAGGAGACACTCACATCAACCTGTCAGGAAGTAGTGGGCCCCAAGAGACACCAACAGAAGGAATAGATATCGGCAGACACACAGCGCACAATACAGGAGAGAAAGCAGAAGAAGGCAGCAGTAAACAACAGCCGAACAAGGGCGGCAAAGGCCAAAGCACAAGAAGATTTCGCAAAAGCCAACAGAGAAGTGAAGAATAGCGGAAGAGCAGATAAGCGGAAGATAAGCGGTGAGTGAGTAAGAGTTTCGCCTAGCAGGCTGAGATTGCTCTCTCTCCATGTTTTAGTGATCGTGGTGGTTCGAAGCAGTGTTTGTGGTGTATTCTTGTACCTGGGTGTTCGTGATGAACTGGGCTTTCTTTTGGATTACATTTTGTGCCTCACTGCCTCTGGATTTTAGAATGATTTGGTCTGTTTTTCTGACAAACCTGGTTCAAATTCTGTGCTGCCCGTCGCAGCCATGTTTCCACCACCATGCTTCGCACGTGCTCCTTCCTCCCCTCCGCTGTCCTGTGTTTCAGCTCACACACACTGCAAGCGCTTGTGTGTCGACACTCTCCCCTCCCCCTCCTCCCCCTGTCTGCCCCCTCACCTACACCCGTGATGAGTTGCTGGCGGTTCGACCTTCGACCCTTAACCCCTCCCTAACCTCAACACTGCGTCGTCTGCGTGTTGGCGTTGGTCTTCCTTGTGTGCGAGGCCGTAGAGGTGGTAGAAGAAAACAGAGGAAGATACCTGTCATCAACCACGCTTGTCGTCCCCCTTCACACCATCCAGGTCAAAGGCAAGTGCTGTGAACTTTGCAAATCTAATTTCAGTGCCACTTGTGCTGCCTAGTCAGTCTCAGTCCGGCTTCAACTTTAAAATTGCACAGCTCAACCCACGTTCCGTCGGTTGCTCTCGAAAACCTTCCGCGATCAACGACTTTATTATTGAAAACAGTGTTGACATTTTTTGTGTCACAGAGTCTTGGTTACTCCCAACTGGGGACGAGGCTAAATGTGTTGACCTTGCTCCTCCTGGCTATATAACTATCTCCTGTCCTCGCTCCTCCCGCGGCGGCGGCATCGCTTTCGTCGTGCGTGACTCTCTGTGCTCCCACCTCACCTCCACCACCACCTTCCCCTTCCAGCAATCCTCCTTTGAACTTGCCCATCTTTCTGTCACCCTACGTCAGCACTGTCTTCAGCTTTTCTGCATCTACCATCCTCCCCCCAACCAAAACAATAAACTCTCTGATGCTCTTTTCATTGAAGAGTTCCCGTCCTTCCTGGAACACTGCAATACAATCAGTGACTGTCCTGTCATCGTTGGCGACTTCAATGTTCACGTCAACGTACCCACTGACTCCCTCGCACTTTGCTTCGCCAGTTCTGCTGGACGATTTTGGTCTGCACCAGGCTGTCACCTTCCCGACTCACCAGAAAGGCCACACCCTTGACCTTGTCATCAGCCGGCGTGACGACAACGTGCTGCATTCCACGGCTCCAGATTTCACTCTGGACTTCTCCGACCACTACTGTGTTGTTGCCAGCTCTGCCCCTCACGTCCTTCACGCCTTCCTGTGTACGTGGAGGCCAGAAAGATCGCCGCTGTCAACACCGTCACCTTCCAGTCTGATCTTCGGGCCAGACTGGAGGCCTCTTCACAGCTGTCAGCAGACCAGCTCCACCAGCTTCTGTCCAGTCTACTAGATCAGCACGCTCCAGCCACCCGCCGCTGGGTCTCCAGCCGGACTCCCTCACCCTGGTTCACCTCCGTCGGACCTCAGCTGCTGCAGGCTAAGCGAGAATGACGCCAGGCAGAGCGTTGCTGCCTCAAATCTGGACTACATGTTCATAGACAAATTTTTCGTACTGCCAATAAGCTAGTTACTAACATTCTGGACAATGCCAAATGCTGTTTTTACAGTGCCAAAATCCTAGCCTGTAGTACATCCCGACAACTGTTTACTGTAACCAATACTCTACTTGACAAATCAAAGTCCACACCACTGCCCTCCTCAATCCCTGCAACAGAACTCCCCCAGCGTTTCTGATTTCTTCTACAGTAAAATAGCCACTATTCGCCATAATCTGGACTCTCATGCTGCTCCTCCCCCTGCTGTTCCTGATCCTTCCTCCTCTGGCACTCAGTGGTCTGAATTCCACTCTGTGTTGGTAGAAGATGTCCGCAATAATCTTGAAGCAAGTCACTGTCAAAACATGTGAACTTGACCCTTTCCCCTCATCCCTTCTTACCTGCTGTCTTGACGATCTCCTCCCATACTTTACATCCATTATCAATGACTCTTTGCAATCAGGTTGTTTTCCCACTCTGTTCAAATCTGCAGTTGTCAGATCTCTCCTGAAGAAGCAAACCTTAGATCCTGAAAACCTCAAGAACTACAGACCTGTCTCTAATCTCCCATTTCTTTCCAAACTGATCGAAAAAGTTGTTCTCGCCCAACTGTCTGAACATCTCTCTGTAAACAATCTCTTGTACTCAAACCAGTCAGCCTACCGTGCTGGCCATAGCACCGAGACAGCGCTTCTCAAGATAACAAACGATATCCTCACAGCTGTTGATGGAAACAAAGTTTCTCTTCTCTCACTCCTAGATTTGTCTGCTGCCTTTGATACAATAGATCACTCCATTCTTATCTCAAGACTCAACACTTCTTTTGGTCTTTCTGGTTCTGTCCTTTCCTGGTTCTCTTCATATCTCTCTGATCGCACGCAAACTGTTTCAGTGAAAGGTTTTAAGTCCCCAGCAAGAGCACTTCAGTTTGGTGTCCCTCAAGGATCTGTCCGGGACAGTTTTGTTTGTGTTATACACCCAGCCTCTCTCGGCCATTATCAGCCAACACTCTCTCCTTCACCATAACTTTTCAGATGACAACCAGCTGTATATCTCTGCCCATCTCAGTCAGCTTCATGAAATAATCTCCTCTTCTCAAGCATGCATTACCGATGTTAAATCATGGATGCACAATAACAAACTACAACTTAACGCAGACAAAACTGAAGTAATCCTCATTGCTTCAAAACATACTATTAGAACTCATTCTCTCCCTAGTTCTATAAACATTGATGGAAACGAGATAAAGCTATCAGTGTCTGTTCGTAACCTCGGCGTTACACTCGACCAAACTCTCTCTTTCAAACAACATATCTCTAATGTGTGCAAGTCCTGCTACCTTGAACTTCGTAGAATTAGCTCAGTTCGCCGCTTCCTCACTCAAAATGCCCTGAAGACTCTAATCTGTGCTTTGTCCTGTCTCAGCTCGACTATTGTAACTCCCTCCTTGCCGGTTGTCCCTTAACACTCATCTCTAAACTTCAAAAAGTTCAGAACAATGCCGCCCGCCTGATCTCCCGCTTCTCTAGATCTGATCACATATCACCAATTCTGTCATCCTTACACTGGCTCCCAGTTCAGTCTCGCATTGACTTTAAAGTTCTCCTCCTGGTTTTCAAATCACTGAATAATCTGGCTCTCTCCTACCTCTCTGACCTCCTCCATCTCTATGTTCCGTCTCGCAGCTTACGCTCATCCACCGATTCTCGTCTGCTTCGGCTTCCCTCCGCTCGCCTGAAAACTTCAGGCCAACGATCTTTCTCTTACCAGGCACCTGCTCTGTGGAATAGTCTCCCTTCTTCTCTGCGTAACACGGACTCTTTAGAGACTTTTAAAACCTCCCTAAAGACACATCTTTTCCCTCGGACTGATTAATGATATCCACTTACCACTGTGCGCGTGTTTGCTGATGTTAAGCGCGCTCGTCTGTCTGTCTGCGTGTGTGAGGGTTTTTTTTTTTTTTTTTTCGGCTGTGTGTGTGTGTGTGTGTGTGTGTGTGTGTGTGTGTGTGTGTGTGTGTGTGTGTGTGTGTGTGTGTGTGTGTGTGTGTGTGTGTGTGTGTGTGTGTGTGCACGCGCACGTGCGCGTGCATGTGTGTGTGTGTGTGTGTGTGTGTGTGTGTGTGTGTGTGTGTGTGTGTGTGTGTGTGTATGTGCGCGCGCGCGCTTTGAATTAGAATTTTATCATGTTTTTCTGTAATATGCGCTTTGGGCTCTCGCGAGGTAAAGCGCTTTATAAATATCCTTTTACATTACATTACATGTTGACAGCCTGGCAGAAGAAGCAGAAGAAGCAGCAGCCAGTAACAACATGGAGCAGCTGTACGACACCACCAAGAAACTGTCAGGGAAGTACTGCAGACCTGAGCGACCAATCAAGGACAAGGCAGGAAACTGTCCAGGGAACAGAGCAACAACTGAACAGATGGGCAGAGCACTTTGAAGAGCTTCTGAACAGACCCGTCCCTCCAAATCCCCCTGACATCGATCCAGCCGACAGAGACCTAGACATCAACTGTGGGCAGCCAACACGAGAGGAGATCAGGAAAGCCATCAAGCTAAAGAGCAATGGCAAGGCGGCAGGACCAGACAACATCCCTGCAGAAGCACTCAAGGTAGACCTGGAAACAACCGTAGAGATGCTCTACCCTCTTTTCGTAAAGATTTGGGAAGAAGAAAAGGTATCAGCAGACCGGAAGGAGGGCTACCTCATCAAGCTACCCAATAAAGGAGACCTCAGCAACTGTGCAAACTACAGAGGAATAACGCTTCTGTCAGTGCCAGAAAAAGTCCTCAACAGGATCCTTCTCGAGAGAATGAAATGTGCAGTTGACCCCCTCCTCCGAGACCAGCAGGCCGGCTTCCGCCAGAACAGATCATGCATCGACCAGATTGCTACCTTGCACATCATCGTTGAGCAGTCTTTAGAGTGGAACTCATCGCTGTACATCAACTTCATCGACTATGAGAAGGTGTTTGACAGCGTTGACCGCGAAACCCTCTGGAAGCTTCTACACCATTATGGAGTGCCAACTAAACTGGTCACCTTGATCAAGAACTCCTACGAAGGAATGACTTGCCGGGTGGTCCATGGTGGACAGCTCACAAACAGCTTCGGAGTGAGGACTGGAGTCAGACAAGGCTGCCTCCTGTCGTCTTTTCTTTTCCTCCTGGTGATCGACCGGACTATGAAGAGGTCAACAGCACACAGAAGAAATGGAATCCAGTAGACACTATGGGACCAGCTTGATGACTTGGACTTCGCCGACGACCTAGCTCTGCTTTCCCACAGCCACCAACAGATGCAGGACAAGACAACAGAGCTGGAAGCCACCTCTTCACAAGTTGGTCTCAAGATCCATGAAGGCAAGACCAAGATCCTCAAGATCAACACGAAAAGTGAGGACCCAGTCACACTGCATGGAAGCGAGCTGGAAGAAGTGGAGGCCTTTACATATCTGGGCAGCATCATTGACAAGCAGGGTGGCACAGACGCAGACGTCAGAGCAAGAATCGGCAAGGCGAGGGCAGCATACTTGCAGCTGAAGAACATATGGAGCTCCAAGGTGGTATCGACTCGCACGAAGATCAGGCTGTTCAACTCCAACGTCAAGTCAGTGCTACTGTATGGAGCCGCGACATGGAGGACAACAAAGGCCACCACCAGGAAAGTGCAGACTTTCATCAACAGCTGCCTGAGAAGAATCCTCCAGATCCACTGGCCCAACACCATCAGCAACTCAGACCTGTGGCAGCGTACCAACCAACTGCCAACCGAAGATGAGATCCGGCGCAGAAGATGGGGATGGATTGGGCACACCCTGAGGAAGCCAGCCAGTAACATCACCAAACAGGCGCTATCATGGAACCCCCAGGGGAAACGAAAAAGAGGACGGCCAAGAAATACCTGGCGACGGGACCTGGAGGCAGACAGCAAGAAGATGGGACACACCTGGAAACAACTAGAGAGGACAGCCCAGGACAGAGGACTCTGGCGGACTGTTGTCGGCGGCCTATGCTTCGGGAGGAGCGATGGGCATAACTGACTGACTTATCAGAACAAGGTATATCTAAATTTTAAAAAGAAAGGGCATTAGTTCCGCCAGACGATACAGACAAACAAATTACATGACAAAATACAACGCATTTTGACCTCTTGGGTCTTTTTCAGGAAAAGAAAACAACAACAACAAACAAACAACTTTCTGGACAAATTGGTGTTGTGCCGAATATGAAAAGATAAGTGGTTGCTCGTTCTTCGTTTTCATTGTCCATTAACCTGAACACAGCTACTTACAAAGGGAAAAGACGAAGCAGCTTTAGTATTCAGACAGCACAAGATTCACACAGACGAAATCTACTGCCCGGCAATTAAGCTGTTTGGTCTCGATGTCGACAGGGATCCAACTAGAAAATCACCTTTGAAGCCCGTGGACACACCGTGCACCATAGAAGAAGATATGAAAAGAATATATAAAAAGATTATGTTGCAGGTTTGTACTGACTGCTATTGTGGATTCTTGAAGCCAAAGAAAGATTACAGCGGAATTTAAGACAATTGCCCCACTGTGTCAACAAATAAATACGTGATGACGTAGTTTTGCCACGAATGTACAAAGACTGTCCCTACACTTGATCTTCAACAGATCCCAAAAGGATCCGTAACACCAGTGTGTATAAAGGGCAGTCCGAACATGACATCATGTAACTGTACGGATCCGCGTGCGTAAATCCGTCACATGTAACAATTTGTTGAACGTTACTTTTGATGAGCGGAGGTGAAGAAGGCTGATTTGGTGAGTCTTTACACTTTGCTACGAATGCCAGACTGTACCC
>CM065740.1:53272106-53282106 GCA_033310375.1 Conus canariensis
TGAACAAAAGCGGCCGATCGAGGTGTGTGTCCCGTGAACACTTCTCAGAGGTCAGACGGATTCACAGCCCGAACGGAGCGACCAAAACAAGTATTAAGAATCCCAAAATGAATGCAAAACCAAAAACGAAGACAACCGATGACTTACAACTCGCAAGTAATAGCACCATTTGTCTGTTATTCTTTTATTTTCCTTGGCTTCCATAACTAGTTGCAAACGTGTTTATAACCGCCAGTTTTCCATAAACACTTGGCGATTCATATCCACGAAAGCATTTTTTTTTCAAGTTGTATCTTACTATTAGGTGAAATATGAAACTTGTCCAAGTAAGTTGTTTGTGTATGTGTATGCGCCTGCTCGCACGCACACACACACACACACACACACACACACACACACACACACACACACACACACAGAGAGAGAGAGAGAGAGAGAGAGAGAGAGAGAGAGAGAGAGAGATTGACGTCAATAAGTAGTGTTCATTTAAATATTCCTTAACATTTGACAATCAATCAAATGCTTAAAACACCGGTGACAGAGATTGATAAAACGATAGAAGATATGTATGTTTTTCTGCGCTGCTTCTTGTAGTTTTTTATTTGAATATGTATAACGATCGCAGACCACAATAAAAGCTCAGCTCTCTCTCTCTCTCTCTCTCTCTCTCTCTCTCTCCTCTCTCTCTCTCTCTCTCTCTCTCTCTCTCTCTCTCTTTTCCGTATTGACATAATCATTTCTTTTATTTCTCGTTTTCCACAGAAATACATTCGTACTAGAATAAAATGCAAATCATTTATCAAGGACCATTTCCGTTTTTCCCTCCCATAACTGTTTGTGTCATTTTAGTTTCAGTACTGTGGGTTGCGTTTATGTCCAATGAGAATAAAACAACAGTGTGCCTTTTGGGACAAACATTGTCTTAAAATTTGGATGTTTCTTTCCGTGCATTCTAAGTTTCAGTCTTCTATCCGTTTACTACTACAATGATCCCAGTCTTTGAAATGAAATCGGTGAAATCTTTTATATTTTGAATCAAACCTGTCTTAAATATTCCGGAATTTAAAAATGAAACATTTCATTTCCACAGATGTTGGATGGAGTAAATATCTTCGCTAAAACAAAATCAGGAAAAAAGGCTTTTCGTGTATCTTCGCTTGTTCATTGAAAGCGAGTTTCCAGAAACAACTTCAGCAGTATATGGGGCAGTTTCTTGGCTGATTTTTATGTGCATCAAACGTATTTGCCCCCCACCCTCTTTTTTCCTTTTTTGTACAACTGGTCACACTTAAAATCAAATCGAATTATTTCTTGACGGGAAATATTAGATTGTGAAGCTTGAAGTGCCGTCTTCGTGGATCAAAAAGAAGTCAGCCCTTTAGACTTGTCCTGAGCTTGGAAAGATCAAGAAAGCAATTCACAAGTAGGGCTACACATTATGAATATAATGTAATCTTCGATTCCTTATAAACAATTTTGTAAATATTTACATAGAGAACTAATAAATAATCTAACTTTTGTTCCTGCAGCAAGACTGTCCCACATCAGTAAAAACTGGATCTAACTACCGTTCCTACTCAACTCACATGAGTTCAAACTGGATCTAACTATCGTTCCTACTCAATTCACATCAGTTCAAACTGGTTCTAACTCCCGTTCCTACTCAACTCACATCAGTTCAAACTGGTTCTAACTACCGTTCCTACTCAACTCACATCAGTTCAAACTGGTTCTAACTACCGTTCCTACTCAACTCACATGCATACATTCGAGGCACTTAGAACAAACGAGGAAACTTCCCGAGAAAAAGAGAGAGGAAATTCCAAGTTGCCCTACATACCGCGAGCAGTGCATGCACACCACAGTAGAACAATCATAAATAGCGTTACAGTATGTATCAATATGTTTGAATGTTCAAGAGGGTTGTAGAAATTCATGTTAAACGTTGTCACACAGACTATATGGGCACGCAGAAACACACACACACACACACACACACACACACACACACACACACACACACACACACATATTATATATATATATATATATATATATATATATATATATATCACGAACAATATAAAAATGTCCTTTAAAAATCTGAAAAAGCTCAACCGTCTAGGGAGCAACATCTGTTAAGAAATATTATTAAAATGAAGTATTAAAATCAACAAGCTTGTTTCGAGCCTCTTGCTCTCCTCAGGATATCCTTTTGGGGCACGCTGTCGGTCTTTTATAGCGTGCGGGACCTGATTTCATTTCTGCATGTGTTGGTGCTCATTCGCTGCACGTGTGGTCTGTGTTTCTTGTTGGGGTCTGTTCAGGTGGAGTGCGCTAGCAAAGATTTCCATTTGTGCCTGCTATTGTTTACTATTTCTACTTTTGTGTTCAAAGTTTCTAGGTGGGGTTTACATAGTATTAACCATTTTTCTGTGGAGCATAAGTTGCATTTAAAAAAAAATATTGTTGTATGGTGTTGCTCTTTTTATGATTTTCCATGATATGCTGTAGTCTATTTTTTTATCTTTAAGTCTCCAAATGTATTTACTCAGCTCTGTTTGGTTTTTGTATTTTTCTTTTTTGAATGATTGTTTATGGTTTGCATATCTGGTTTTGAAGTGGTTTTCAGTGATCCCTATATATGTTTCTTTTTCATTTTCTGATGTTACCGTAGCTTGATATACAATATTGTTGTAAAGACATTTGTTGCTTAGGGGGCACTGTTCTTTTATAGTGCAGTTGCAAGATGTCCTTTCGGCACCCTTCTTTGTTGTGTTGCTTTTCATTTTGTTAGATGAGTCAATTATGTTTTTAAAGTTGGGCATACAAGAGTATGATAGCTTAATGGTGTTTTTGTTGAATATTTTGAACAGTTTGTGTTCTTTTGGGAATGATGTTGTCAAGATTTTGAAGAATTCTTTTCCTACGTTTGTTTTTACTTTTCCATCGTATGGGGGGTTGTACCATATGATCTTCCTTTTCCTGTTTTTCTTATTTCTGTTCGTGTTGTTGTCTGGGCTGTAATGTAATTTGTGATTATAACCACTTTTTTTGTAATGCTTCTTGGTATTCTGTTGCTGCATCATTGAATACTTTTTCATTGCATGACAGGTTGGATAGTCTCTTGTTTATACCATGGGTATTGTTTTTAGTATAGACGGTGGGTGGTTACTTTTGATATTTACGTAGATTGGTATGTTATTGGGTTTTTTGTATGGTTTGTACGCATGGTCATTGAGGTCTAATGTTATGTCTAGGTAATTATTATTATTATATTGGGTATTTATATAGCGCCTATCCTCGGTCACAGACCAAGCTCTAAGCGCTTTACAATAAACACACTACCTCACTCACTCAACGGGCTGCCTACCCAGGTAGAGCCGGCCGAAGAGCAGCCTACTGGCGCTCATTCAGTCGTTTCCCGTACCATTCAAATATCAGTTACTCATTTTCATTTATCTCATTCATTCCTCCAGTTTCTCACATAGGATGCATGCGATGTTTATACGTGTCCTCCCATTTCCACCGGTACACGATGGCACACGATAACAGTTCACTACTTTTTTGTTTGCTTCTATTGTAATTTTTAAGTTGTGGTTTTTGAAGATTGTGCATAATTCTTTTTTCTTGTTTTCAATAGTTCTTGGATTATTGTTTAATGCGGCGAGGCCGTCAACTCTGTACAAACCGACCTGTTTTCCAAGTTGTTTTTGAATGTTGGATAGCATGAATAGTCCGACTAGTTCGCATGTTTCGGCACCATCATACGATCCCATGGTCACATCAAATGTAGAGTTTTTGTTCGTTTTTTTAATCCAAGTTTCGTTTCTGCTGTGGAGTAGGGTTTTCTTGGTGTGGAAAATAATCTCCATTTCTGACTCTGTTACTTTTGTGTGTTTGCCGGCAAATTTCAAAGCTTTGGTAAGTAGTTCTTCATCTATGGATGGGTAGAAGTCCACTATGTCAAATGTAATAAACACTGTGTTTCTCTGTTTGTTGAGTTTCTTAAACCATTGGATAACTTCATAGCTGTTTTTCCAAAGGTTGTATTCGGTGTTTGATTTTACATTTTCTATAACCTTTTCCAAAATTCTCTTGCTTATTTTGCCCAGTTCGGATTTAGATGGGTTTATTAGTCTGCATGTTGGGTTGTTTTGGAGGTTAGGCTTATGGTCTTTAAGTGTTATGAAGGCTTCTTTTGTTGCTGTTGTCTCTACCCTGTCGCTTAACTCCATGCGGTGTGCAAGTTCTTTTTCTTTTTTGCGGATGTTGGCATGTGTAGTTTTATCAGCTTTCTTGTAATTTTTCTGGATATTTTTGTTGAGGAGTTGGGAGTATTCATTTAGTTCCATTTTGTAAAAATTGCTAGTTTTATTAGCCTTTACGAATATCTTTTTATCATTTTGGATTTGTTTTATTTCATTTGCTAGTGATGTTTGAAAGTTATTATTTGATTTCTTGAATTCAATGTTGGCTATCAGTCCCTTCATTTTATCTTCAAAAGGTTTCATTTCATCTATTGTCGGAGGTGATCGCCATGATTTGAATCCATATGTGTTTTTGTCTTCCTTCTTTGCATTTGGGTTTAGGAAGAAGAACGCCTTCCATCTCATGTTGCGTACAAATTTCTCGGTTTGTTCTATCAGTTTTTTAGTGTACGTTTGTGGGTTTGAAAACGGTATGTTTTTAGTGGATTGCCTAAAGTTGATTTTCTCCATTTTTTATTTTGTCGGACCACAGTGAGGAGAAAATTATCACGAACAATATAAAAATGTCCTTTAAAAATCTGAAAAAGCTCAACCGTCTAAGGAGCAACATCGGTTAAGAAATATATTAAAATGAAGTATTAAAATCAACAAGCTTGTTTCGAGCCTCTTGCTCTCCTCAGGATATCCTTTTGGGGCACGCTGTCGGTCTTTTATAGCGTGCGGGACCTGATTTCATTTCTGCATGTGTTGGTGCTCATTCGCTGCACTCCTGCAACTCCTCAACAAAAATATCCAGAAAAATTACAAGAAAGCTGATAAAACTACAGAGATGACGGCCTCGCCGCATTAAACAATAATCCAAGAACTATTGAAAACAAGAAAAAAGAATTATGTACAATCTTCAAAAACCACAACTTAAAAATTACAATAGAAGCAAACAAAAAAGTAGTGAATTACATAGACATAACATTAAAAAACCAAACAGAGCTGAGTAAATACATCTGGAGACTTAAAGATAAAAAATAGACTACAGCATATCATGGAAAATCATACAAAGAGCAACACCATACAACAATATTTTAAAAAATGCAACTTATGCTCCACAGAAAAATGGTTAATACTATGTAAACCCCACCTAGCAACTTTGAACACAAAAGTAGAAATAGTAAACAATAGCAGGCACAAATGGAAACCTTTGCTAGCGCACTCCACCTGAACAGACCCCAACAAGAAACAGACCACACGTGCAGCGAATGAGCACCAACACATGCAGAAATGAAATCAGGTCCCGCACGCTATAAAGACCGACAGCGTGCCCCAAAAGGATATCCTGAGGAGAGCAAGAGGCTCGAAACAAGCTTGTTGATTTTAATACTTCATTTTAATAATATTTCGTAACAAATATATATATATATATATATATATATATATATATATAATTGTGTTGGTGTGATGTGTGTGTGTGTGTGTGTGTGTGTGTGTGTGTGTGTGTTACTTTATTTGCAGATTTCATTATCTCTTTAAGGAAAACATTTGAAAAATCTCCCTGTTTGAATTCTTCTTTGAATGTGTTTAGTGTTACATGACGTTGATTTACTAGATGAAATAGAGCAGACGACGTAATAGATCCAGTCAATTCGTCCCAAATTGTTCTGAAAATTCAAACGGTTTCCCAAATCTTGCAGAAATCGCTCGAGAATATCTCCATGCATTTTAAATGGTTGTTCCATGTCATCGCTCTCGACCATTCTTGCATGGCTCTAGCATTGTGACTGGTCGCAGTATGTTACTGTACCCAAATATTCTATAAATACCCATGCGTTTTGATGGCCTATGCCATGTCCTGATTCTCAAACTTTCTTGAATATAGCATGTTTGTTAACTGGCTGTGCTACGCCAAGTTTATTGATTTCATGACTACAATCGTGGTACTTGGTGCTTGAAGGACAGCGATTTGAGAGAGTGATATACTGTACGAATTGAAAGGAAGAGCTAGGATGAGCAGGCGAAAAAGAAAATGTAAACATACACTCAAAAGACAAGAAAGCAAAAATAAGAAGAAACTCGAAAAAAGAGTGAAACGGATTGTGAAGGACAGGAAGAACATGGTGCACAACTAGGACGATGTTCCTACACACACACACACACACACACACACACACACACACACACACACACACACACACACACACACACAACACACACACTTCTAAAAGACCCTGCAAGACTATTCAGGTGTTTGACTAAAAGCCAGCCACATAATAAGACCAAGCATCTTCTTGGCACATACAAAATTGATGTTATTGGCTCCAAACTTCACAATTAGCAGAAAAGGACTTCGTGAAGACTCTGTAATTAAGGTCAACAAGGGAAGTCTTTCATCACGAAGAAGCAAATCCAGTTTTCTATGAGCTTCGTTGTGCACTCCAGTCCGACAATTTTGTAATTTGTATATCTGCACCTCTCGTTGGCCTTCTCAGCAATAACAGACTTACCAACGCAGAACAAGGGCGTACATTACCATCAGGGATTTTCTGACCATCAACCCAATCCTGCGTGTTCCTGATCTTTTCAAAACCTTCATTCTGAGAGTAGATGCCTCTCCTGTCGGCACTGCAAAGGTCTTGATTTAAAACCGTAGGGAAAAAAAAGCTCTAGGTTGGTTATGCCAGCAAGAAACCGTGTTCGACAGATCGGCACTTATGAATCATGGAAAGTAAGGACCTTGCTATCGCGTGGAATGTGGACAAAGTTCACTTTGTAACTTCACGTCGTGACGTCTGTTTTCTAGCAATACCACCGCCTGCTCACCTGTTTGAATTCAGTTAAGTTCATCAAAGTCAGTTCGATGTGATGGGCGTAGTGTTTGTATCCTTAACAGCCAGTCTATCACAGGGAATCGAAGACATATCAGCCATAAAGGGGAGTTACAATGTTGATGCCGATTGTATGAGCCAGTGGACGGATTCAAATACTTAAATGGTCCCAATGAACTCCGAGAACTGTTGTATCATGTTAGCCCTTTTCGTGGAAAGTGCATGATCTTTATGTTTTTCAAGCAAATGGTTTCATTTGTTTAAGTGGGGGAAAACAGGTCGGCAATAGCGTTGAACGGTCTGTAGGTTCAGATCTTTCCGTTTGGGTTTTGACTCCGATGGTTTGGCTTTTATGTGACGTCAATTTAACAGCTGAATTTATCTAGACGGCATGATAAAATAGATCAATAAATGAATGAAAACAGTCGTCACCGACATGTAAGTAAACTTCCGGAAGGTAAAAAAAAAATCGTTTCTAAAATGTCTAATTGGTTGTTCTACGTCACCGCCCAGGAGCTTTTCCAGAATGTTTGAGCATATTGGTAGGTCGTTAGGTACGTCCATGAATTTTCTAGAAAGTTTCACACATTTTCATTGTTTACAGTGATACTAGAGTATTCTATGGCTTGTTTCTCGAACACTCAATGACACAACTGGGTCGTTTTTTTTTTTTAAACGTAAGCAAATTCTTGTCTCTTAAGAACAAGTTGAACTGAAAAAAAATGAAGGCTTCAACAGATACTTAATATCGCAATGCACACATTAGGCCTAAACGTAAATGTGGTCTTATCAAAACTTCTTCAGTTCATATTAGTAAGTCACTAATTTCTTGATAAGTGCCTGACCAGTATGGTAACTCTACGAGTTCTACATCAGTAACGGCGTTGAAATCTTTCCTAGATCTATTTGTGTTTAGCTGATTCCTGTTGTTAATTGATGTTAATAACTGATTATATCTTATGATGGAAGAAATGAAATTGCAAAGCATTTTCCCAAGTCTCGAATGTTCAAAAGATGCAAAGAGAAGAAATTCGTGGTTTACTAATGAATGTACGGACAGTATACAATGACCGCACGTTTTAAATTATTTGGGGTTTTAATGAGATCAAAATAAAGTGCACAGCGATATAGTTTAGTATGCCACTGGGTCGTATTGACGTTGAACTCTGCTGTCGCTAAGCAAACCTGAAGCTATCCCTGAAATCCATTCTCGAGGCGCTACAAAAAGGACGAAGGAAGATTACTAACCATGCTTAAAGACCCGGGAGAGAAGGTGGTGATATCAATCCAACCTACGCTAAACATGGTAAAAAAATAAAAAGTTTAGGGGGAGGTGGATGGGACAAAATAAAACTTTAGGCATTAGGAAAAAATTGCACACACACACACACACACACACACACACACACACACAAACAAAATATACAACTATATAATATATATTATATATATATATATATACACGTGTCATTGTATACTATGTGTGTGTGTGTGTGTGTGTGTGTGTGTGTGTGTTATATTTGTGATGTATATATAAATGCTGAACAATTAAGTAGTGGGGGAAAACAAGTGCAGGCTAACAATTCTTCAGTCGTTATAGTAATGACTTGACAAAGATTTGAACTTTAAAAAAAAAAAAATAAAATTTTTTTTTTTTTTTTTTTTGAAGATGAAGAAAATTGGGAGGGGTTATATTATAAACATGAGAAGCCCTTCACTAGCTGCCCGAGGGAACCATCGTAATCCCTCCTGAAGGCACATTTATTTGTATTGCCTGCTCCTAGGCCTTTCGTCCGCTGGATCGGACTCATCAGGGAGACACGGCTGATTGTGTGTGTGCTCTTGGTGTCAAATAGAGACACACCACAGTCCATAATTCTGTGGTGTTCTCACCACCAAGGGTTCAAAAAGAATCCAACTGCACCCTCAAAGCAGCCAGCGAAGGGTAGTAAATGGAACAAAACAAAAGTGTGGAGAGGAAAAAAGCTGCTGAAAAACTAAAAGCATTATCAAACAGTAAAAAATGTAGGGGACAATCTTTGAGCCTATGCCTGAGGATCCATTCAAGGATGCAAGAGAGATCAAAAGATATGGAACAGTCTGAGTGGTCAGCTCTGCTGTTCAATAACCCAAGCATTGTGAGTGGCTAAGAATTGTACAGAAAACCTTTACTTGGATCTCCTAAGAGATGCAATCTCCCACTGATTGACCAAACAATATAATGCTCAACAATTAAGTAGTGGGGGAAAACAAGTGCAGGTTAACAATTCTTCAGTCGTTATAGTAATGACTTGACAAAGATTTGAACTTTAAAAAAAAAAAAAAATTTTTTTTTTTTTTTTTTTTTTGAAGATGAAGAAAATAGGGAGGGGTTATATTATAAACATGAGAAGCCCTTCACTAGCTGCCCGAGGGAACCATCGTAATCCCTCCTGAAGGCACATTTATTTGTATTGCCTGCTCCTAGGCCTTTCGTCCGCTGGATCGGTGTGTGTATATATATGTATATATATGTATATATATGTATATATGTATAGGTGTGAGCACATCACTCCCATGCTGATCGAACTGCACTGGCTTCCCATACAGTATCGGTGGCAATTTAAACTGGCAGTTCTTGCTTTCCGCCACTTCAATGAATCTCTTCCTCACTATCTCTCTTCTTCTCTCTGCACCTACCAAAGCTCTCGTACCCTTCGCTCTTCTTCACAAAAACTTTTGAAAATCCCTAAGCGTTCTCTGAAATCTGTTGGCGAAAGAGCCTTCAGTTTTAGAGCACCTTCTATTTGGAACTCCCTCCCTGAAGACCTTCGTAATCAGCCTACTCTTTCTTCTTTTAAATCTCAGCTCAAAACTTACCTCTTCAAAAAAGCCTATTCTCTTCTGTAGATGACTAGATCTCTCTTAAATTCCTCCACAACTAGTTCGGTGAGACAGTTTATGCATGTAGGTGCGTCTGCCATTGTGTATTTT
>CM065740.1:53287106-53302106 GCA_033310375.1 Conus canariensis
TCTCTCTCTCTCTCTCTTTTCTCTCTCTCTCTCTCTGAAATCGTACATGTCGTCTGTTCTTATCAAGAAGTGGTACCAAGCATGCTAATGTACCTGAAAATATGTTCGATGTATAGACACAATTATCGTTTTGAAAAAAAAAAAAAAGAGAGAGTGAAAATCCGAACGGATTCCAAATCGTTTTTGTACTCCCAGTTCTTATAGAACAGGGAGTACTTTAGAATGGGAACGGAGAAATGCTGTCTGTGTGTCTGTGTGTGTGTCTGTGTGTCCGTGGTCAAAATGTGTTCCACTCGCTCCAGACAAAACTACTGGGTCGATCTTTCTGAAAATTTGTAGGTATGTTCATTATGGGTCACGGATGATGCCCGATGTTTTAGTTTACCGTTATAATCGTTACTAATGGCTATAACGATCCATAACGGTTTTTCTTTTTTATGGAATATCTCAGAAAGTACGTGGCCGATCTTCCTGAAAATTTGTAGGTATGTTCATTATGGGTCAAGGATGATGCCCGATGTTTGAATTTACCGTTATAGCCGTTACTAAAGGCTATAACGGCCCCTAACCGTTTTTCTTCTTCATGGAATATCTCAGGAAGTACGTGGCCGATATTTCTGAAAATTTGTAGGTATGTTCATTATGGGTCACGGATGATGCCCGATGTTTACGTTTACCGTTATAGCTTTTACTAATGGCCCATAATGGTTTTCTTCTTGATGGAAAATATCAGAAAGTTCTTGGCCGATCTTTCTTAAAATTTGTAAGTATGTTCATTATAGGTCACATATGATGGCTAATGTTTACCAGAATAGCCATTACTAACAGTTACACCAGCCCAAGACGGTTTTTCCTCTTTATGGGATATATCACGCGTATTCAGGATAAACTGGGAGTACGTTTATATACTTTGCATCTTTTTTTTTCTTCCTTTTTTTTTTTTTTCGAAAGGATCTTATACAAATAAGGTACTTTTTGTACTCCCAGTTCTTAAAGAACATGGAGTACTTTACAATGGGAACGAAGAAATGCTGTGTGTGTGTCTGTGTGTCTGTCCGCGGTCAAAATGTGTTCCACTCGCTCCAGACAAAACTACTGGGCCGATCTTTCTGAAAATTTGTAGGTATGTCCATTATGGGTCACGGATGATGCCCGATGTTTTATTGTACCAGAATAGCCGTTACTAACGGCTATAACGACCCGAAACGGTTTTTCTTCTTTATGGAATATCTCAGTGACGAAATACAATATGACGCATGTTTGATTGTGATGTTTTTCTTCTTTATGGAATGTCAGTGACGAAATACATTATGACGCATGTTTGATTGTTACGTTTTTCAGCCCCCCTCCCCCCCCCCCCCCCCCCCCCCCCACACACACACACGTATTTAAGATAAACTGGGAGTACGTTTATATGCTTTGCATCTTGTTGTTTTGTTGCATTTGAACCACAAACGATAGGAATGCAGATTTGAAATTAATACACAATTATTATTATTATTATTATTATTGTTGTTGTTGTTGTTGTTGTTATCATCACCACTATTTTTTCGATAACAAAGTTACTGTCAATATTCTGTTAATTTATTTGATTTAAAACTATTTCACTTCATTTCAAACGTCTGAGAGAGTGAGTAAATGGTTGACTTATTTATTTATTATTTGTTTATTTCTTTGTTTGGTTGTTTGTTCATTTATTTATCTTTTTTTTTATATGTTTACTTATCATTTATTACTTTTTGCCTCATGAAGTATGTTCCCGTTCAATATTTTACCCACTTTTCTGGGGGTTTCAATGTTACTAGATGTAACTTATTTGATATTCATTGTTCAAGTACCTGGTTTCAAGGGGCTGTATATGACGTGAAAAAGAGCATAACGTTTGCTTCAACTACATTTTTATGCGAAGAATGACCTGGTTTGGTTCACTGAATCTACAATAAGAAACACTCGCCCGTGCATCATTTCATTGAAATATACACTTTCCCTGTCAAATGTGCTACTTAAATCTAATGGCAAAAAAGCTCATATATTCTTACCAAATATTCCGTACGCTTTAAAAGTATCTTTTGAAAATATACGCTTTTGTTCATAGGAAAATTAAACAAATATGATTCAATAGAGACATTTCACTTCTACATCCCTGTCCTTTGCACCCTAAACGCCTGGAGTTGTTTGATAGGATCTAAGATGTTTAGACATGGGTCCTGGGACTATAATCACAACTTACTTTCTGGAGATGGAGTACAGTGCTATTTCCTATCTGAAGCATTTAATGAAGGATTTGTTTGTTTGTTTGTTTATGAAGGATTTGTTTGTTTGTTTGTTTTCAGTAATGAGACTAAGGTTCCAACTTTCTTCAAACATCTCCGAGTGTCTCCATTACTTTCCATACACATTCCTGACTTTATTTATTGAGATTCCACATTCTCACTTTCTGAACAGTCTTCGGAACTGTGGATGGTGAAAGTAGCTTCAGACGATGAGTAGACCTTTCCAACATGTGTCCATCACATCGGTATCGTCTGAAAAAACAAACAAACGAAAAATGATCAAAGAAACAAACAAACGCTATCCGACCAGCAGAATTTGGATGTTCGAATTATTCGGGAAAAAATCTCCGGCTACTGATTTAGTTGGAAAAGAACATTTTTCAAGCTCTTTTTGATTGTGCTTGCTGCAATATGTGATCCGTTTGAAATGACTATAAAACATTCTTGACTTCAGAGTGACATTCTTCTATACACTAGCCCATCAGAAGTCACAGTGATCGAGAGGATGGCTGTGACACGTGTCTCCCGTCACCACGACGACGACGACCACGACGACGACCACCACCACCCAACTGTTTTCCGACCTCCATCTCCCCCTCTCCCATCCCCACCAAACGATAGATGATGTTGCCTGCCCCAAGGATCTGTAACCGCAGTGAGTGACCTGTGTCGACTGGCATTGACTAGTCACTTGCTGGGCTGACTCCTCCCTTGTTTTGCCGTCAGGCTGCTGCCGGAGAGAGCACTAGTCACTTGCTGGGCTCACTCCTCCTTTACTTTGCCCTCAGGCTGCTGCAGGGGAGAGCACTAGTCACTTGCTGGGCTGACTCTTCCTTTACTTTGCCGCCAGGCTGCTGCAGGACAGAGCACTAGTCACTTGCTGGGCTGACCTCCTTTACTTTGCCGTCAGGCTGCTGCAGGAGAGAGCACTAGTCACTTGCTGGGCTGACCTCCTTTACTTTGCCGTCAGGCTGCTGCAGGAGAGAGCACTAGTCACTTGCTGGGCTCACTCCTCCTTTACTTTGCCCTCAGGCTGCTGCAGGGGAGAGCACTAGTCACTTGCTGGGCTCACTCCTCCTTTACTTTGCCGTCAGGCTGCTGCAGGGGAGAGCACTAGTCATTTGCTGGGCTGACTCCTCCTTTACTTTGCCACCAGGCTGCTGCAGGAGAGAGCATTGCTCTCATTCAGCGCATGTGTTGTTGTTTACCGATGTTTGGAAGAAACGTCAACGTTCTGTGAGGGGTGCGCCCTCTGTCCTTTCATTGATCGTCGGCCCAGGAACTACCTATCCGGTAACCTCCCTGAAAGGATTCTCCAGGAAGGGATAGAGAACCTTATGCCTTCCGACCCGCCAGCATGTCGTCCTCTCCAGCCTCAGCCTGCCGGTGAAGGCTGACAAGATCGGACGGGGCAGGCTGGGACCCATGGTGTCCGACCGAGACCCTCATCCTGGCGGACCTTTACACAGGGAGTAGACGAGGTGTGGGAGGCCCAGGATGCTTGTGCTTTGGTTTTGTTCGTCCAGGAAACCACTGTCAACAGGACTTTCCCTGTCCAGGAAACAAAGCGCAGACCAGTTCTTGACCCGGCCCTGCTCCTGTCTGGAGATTCGCATTGTCAGCTGATTCAAATGTACTTCTGTTCTTGTTTGTTTGCTTGTTTTTTGTTGTTGTTGCTTTTTTTCATGACATCTGATTCAATCATTGTGCGTCAAGGTCCGTTTTTCTTCTTCTTCTTCTTCTTCTTCTTCTTCTTTTAATCAAATCTAAAAACGTGTGTGTGTGTGTGTGTGTGTGTGTGTGTGTGTGTGTGTGTGTGTGTGTGTGTGTGTGTGTGTTGACTATTACTTCGTCTTTCAATGACCGGTCAAAATAGTCAGTTTAGATACGCCTGCGTGTCAACAGTGTAACTTTGAATGAAAAACCTCTCTCTCTCTCTCTCTCTCTCTCTCTCTCTCTCTCTTCTCTCTCTCTCTCTCTCTCTCTCCCCTCTCCCTCTCTCTCTCTCTCGCTCGCTCGTTTAAGAGATTACGATCCTTTGCAGATTTGCGAACATACATAGACACATTTTCTTTATAGTTGGCTCATTTGCGCCAGCATAACGTAACAACAGGTGATCAAGACCCTCCGTTAAACTTCTCTGTCCATCAGATGCATTCTTTTAGATACTCTCACAGTTTCTTCGCATTCTAAAGGCTGGGTCATTTAAATGCCTTTCGGTGATGACCTCGTCTTGTATAACCATCATGAGACGTTCTCTGTAGTGAAACTGAACACACCGCTGGTCAAACAGTAGTTTGTACACACTGAGTGAAACTCGGTAACAATTGATGTCCACAGCTTCTTTAGTAACCCTTCAACAGAAGGATCAGGATTAAACTTGCGTTTCCAACAGAACGCCACATCTTGTGCATGTGTGTACGGGGCTAAGAATGTTTGGGGTTGAAAAAAAAGAACCTTTCGCGAACATCATTACATGTGGATGTGACACAGCGGTGACCGCTCAGAGTTCTCTGCGAGCAGTGTTAAACACACAGTACTCCACGAAAAGTCCTGAAAGAAACATCAGCAGAACCTCACAGCTGGAGAAAGGGGGTCCACATTCCATGCTGTGCAGAACTGGCGCCATTTCACGAGGTAAGCTGAACACACTTTCTTGCTGGATGATCGCCATCATGCACAGGTGGCATTGCTAGCGTTGGTCAGTGCGGTATGATGAACACTCCATCTGCCGGTCCTCTTCCAGGTTGGTTGAAGTCGTCTGGATCACACTGATAGGTAGAAAGGCACAGACATTGGTCCACCGACTCCAACGGACTGTGAAGACATTGGCTGCCGCAGCTTCTGGTTCTGGTGTAAGCAGAAACTTCAGTTTCGAAGCAAGCAAATGAATATCTAGTTACGGATCTTTCTCAAAGTAGCTCCGATAAGCAGCGAGAAAGAGACCTTTGCTCATGTGTATTTACCCATGTGACATTTCTTTACAAATGATGAATACGTTATGCTGGTTTTAAAAACAAAGCATATGAAATTTAACTAAAACTTTAAACTAAGCGTCGGTGTTCACCACGATCATTTCGAAGTGCATTTTGAATGTTTGATGACGACGTACATGAGGGATGGAAGAAGAGGGTGCAACATGATGGAGTTTCTGGGACGTATGGTGGAGCAACTCTGCGAAGAGTCTCTACAAAGTCAGGACATCGCAAACTGGATACATCATAAAAATACTTGTGCTCGTGAATGGCTGTGGGATTTGAGCAAGGAAGACAGACACCAAAGGAAAAGTAGCGACAGCAGATTCAGTTATACCGCTTAAATGGTATGTTCTCTGTATTCCACAGGATATCCCTCAAACAGAGTATGGTATGTTCTCTGTATTCCACAGGATATCCCTCAAACAGAGTATAAAATATTCTCTGTATTCCACAGGATATCCCTCAAACAGAGTATAAAATATTCTCTGTATTCCACAGGATATCCCTCAAACAGAGTATGGTATGTTCTCTGTATTCCACAGGATATCCCTCAAACAGAGTATGAAATGTTCTCTGTATTCCACAGGATATCCCTCAAACAGAGTATAGTATGTTCTCTTTATTCCACTGGATATCCCTCAAACACAGTATGGTATGTTCTCTTCATTCCAAAGATTTCCCTCAAACAGAGTACGGTACGTTCTCTTCATTCCACAGGATATCCCTCAAACAGAGTATAAAATATTCTCTGTATTCCACAGGATATCCCTCAAACAGAGTATGGTGTGTTCTCTTTATTCCAGAGGATATCCCTCAAACAGAGTATGGTATGTTCTCTGTATTCCACAGGATATCCCTCAAACAGAGTATGGTAAGTTCTCTGTATTCCACAGGATATCCCTCAAACAGAGTATGGTATGTTCTCTGTATTCCACAGGATATCCCTCAAACAGAGTATGGTATGTTCTCTGTATTCCACAGGATATCCCTCAAACAGAGTATGGTAAGTTCTCTTTATTCCACAGGATATCCCTCAAACAGAGTATGGTGTGTTCTCTGTATTCCACAGGATATCCCTCAAACAGAGTATGGTATGTTCTCTGTATTCCACAGGATATCCCTCAAACAGAGTATAAAATGTTCTCTGTATTCCACAGGATATCCCTCAAACACAGTATGGTGTGTTCTCTGTATTCCACAGGATATCCCTCAAACACAGTATGGTATGTTCTCTTTATTCCACAGGATTTCCCTCAAACACAGTATGGTATGTTCCCTTCATTCCAAAGATTTCCCTCAAACAGAGTATGGTATGTTTCCTTCATTCCAAAGATTTCCCTCAAACACAGTATGGTATGTTCCCTTCATTCCAAAGATTTCCCTCAAACAGAGTATGGTATGTTCCCTTCATTCCAAAGATTTTCCTCAAACAGAGCATGGTATTTTCTCTTTATTTCACATGATTTCCCTCAAGCAGAGTATGGTATGTTCTCTTTATTTCACAAGATTTCCCTCAGAGTATGGTATGTTCCCTTCATTCCAAAGATTTCCCTCAAACAGAGTATGGTATGTTCCCTTCATTCCAAAGATTTCCCTCAAACAGAGTATGGTATGTTCACTGTATTCCAGAGGATATCCCTCAAGCAGAGTATGGTATGTTCTCTTCATTCCACAGGATATCCCGCAAACAGAGTATGGTATGTTCTCTTTATTCCAAAGATTTCCCTCAAACAGAGTTCAAATTGCACTGCAGCACACCAGCAAAATTCCCAGACATCAGACTTTGACTCAGAGACCACGATCTGATTCAAATGAGAAACTAGTTCTGGCACTTAGCAACCATCCACACAGCCTCCAGGTCAAGATCCACATCCTTCAACAAGATCCAAGAAACCGAGATCCATCTTCTACCATGTCCTTTCATGGCTTTTAAACGGGACACCAACCTCACTGACCATGTTGTCCGTGCTGAACTTTCACCCAGAAGTGGCAGTCGTCCAAGCAGCAACCCATATTGTCCACACAGCTCCCAAACCTGCAGCGTTATCAACAGGTTCACCACTTTCGCTCGTTCAGTCCATCTGGTGATTAGTTCCATATCCCAGTGTCTTTCACCTGTCGGTCACAAGATGGTGACGACATCCTGCCGTGCTCCTTCTGCAAAGCTTATACGCTGGAGAAAATTACAGTACATTAGGTGAATGGTTCGAAGAAATGAGAAAACAACAACAACAACATTCGACCATAGCACAGCATTCTAAATGCTCAACACTTCATCACCTCGGGACGCTACTAGTTGCATGTTCAGACTGCATCCGTGTGGTAAAACTTCCCTGCTTTCCGCAGAAATTTCATAGAATCCTTTTCATCTGGAAACCTGGAACTTTGACAGAAGGAGACCTCAACAACCATCTGGTTGTGTTCACCTTTCCACCATCAGTGTGATTCTGAGATGACAATTTTCACCTTCCTTCAGACAATGATGATGAGGACTTTAGACTGAAGATGTGGGGTGTGTGTGTGTGTGTGTGTGTGTGTGTGTGTGTGTGTGTGTGTGTGTGTGTGTGGCGCGCGTGCGTGCGTGTGTGTGTCTGTGTGCTTGTGTGTGTGTGTGTGTGTGTGTGTGTGTGTGTGTTGTGTGTGTGTGTTGGAAAAAGTGTAAACATTACGACCATAGCGTTGAGGTCTGTTCTTGTCTTCATGCACTCATAAATACAACTTAAGCACATGCCGTAGACAATGTTTCTGCAACAAGTTGATTTTTAAAAATGACCTAGTACTAGGAGGAAGTTGAGGAGGCAGTTCAATCGTTGAAGGGAAGCCAAGCACCAGGGTTTGACAATATCTCAGCAGAGCTCCTGAAATTCGCTTAGCTGGAAGTCATCAGAATTTTGACAATCTGCCTGGAACTCTGGGTGACAGGAGAGTGACGAAAACAGTGGACCTAGTTCCTGACAATACCATTCCCAAGGAAAGGGAATTTTGGTCAGTGCCAGACTTACAAACTCTCCGCCTGATCAGTCATCCCAGGAAATTAATACTTAAGAGTTCTTTTGAACAGGCCCAAAGGGAATGCACAAGAAAACTTAGTAGGAGAACAAACTAGATTCCGACCAAAAAGGAGTTCTACGGAGCAGGTCTTTAACATCAGATTCCTGAAAATACCTACAGCACCAGCTGGGTGTGTTCGATAATGTCATTGACTTCAAAGAAGCATTTGACCGTGTCTGGCACTAGGACTTGTCGAAAATGCTGAAGAACTTAAACTAGACACCAGCGTCATTGAAGCTATGAAGGCACTGTGTCACGCCGAATGGTGTGACGGCTGTTCAGTTCACCTATCGCTCGACAACTTCACGTCCAACCGATCGCCCCCACTCTTCACGACGGAAGCAAAATAAACAATTCACAATTTATTAACGAATGTGTGTGTGTGTGGTGTGTGTGTGTGTGTGTGTGTGTGTGTGTGTGTGTGTGGACGTGTTGGATGATCGTTTTTGTGTTTGAATGAAAAAAAAAAGGTGTGAAATAAATGAAATTTGAAGAAAAGTTTTTCCTTATCTGGCACGGGCACTATGGTGTCTGGGAATAATAGACAGTCCTCGTCACGACCAGTGAAGTTATCTGCTCCTCCAGTTCTTCAGGTCCCGATCCTCATCATGAAGTACAGTAGCGTAGCGTAGATCTGATCGATCGGCTCACAATGCGTAACATGCACAGGAGCCTTATATTGGAGTATTTCTTCACCGATGTTATAAATTGCCCGGCAGATCTATTGTAGTTATGTAAATTGTATGACAAGATCTAAGACAAACATGACAACACCGATGAATACAATCTAGTGTGTGGTGTCATGTTTGCAATGTCTACTGCGGGCACAATGATACAGTAAAGATGTAGATGGGATGTAACATTAAGTGATCGATGTCACCCGATCAACCTCAGGTGCACAGCATCCCATCTGAAATGTTAAATTAACATATTATTTGCAATGCACGACTAAAACGATTGTAATAAGTATTGGCTTAATCAATGTGTTTACTAAACATATTACGAGCAGGGACCCTGATAAACAGTGCAAGAATCTTCGCATATCAAACTATACATAAATTCAATAAGTTATTCAACCAACAATCACCTTTCCCATATTTCTAATCTAATAGCATAACACAATATCGGTGTGTGTAGCCACACTCACTCAAAGAATAGAAGATGCGACGAGCGCGGACCCAAGGCTCTCGCAACGCCAATGTCACCTGCTGGTCTCTTGGTCAGAACTGCACGGTCGTCGTTCCGGAGGCCGGTGCCGCAATGATGCAGTGCTAGGATCTGTCCAGGCTGACCGGAGCTCTCTTAGGTGGACACGCTGGTAGGGCGATGGTCCGCGGCTGCACCTAAAACGAAGGCGGGTCACAGAGGGAAGAAAACCGTTGACGGCAATGGATGACTAGATCGCTGAAAGTCCGGCTGACGAAGCCTTATTATGTACTGTTGGCAGGATCTATCGAAGTCCTGGTATTCTCAACTGCACATCAGACCTCAAGAGAGTGTCTATAATGAATTTCATTCGTTCCAGGCTTGCTGTATGGGCTAGGAGGGATGTCTCTTCTCAAAACGGCTCTCTGCTGTTGGCGATGTGTCCTCTCTTGACTCGTTCCACTTCAGTAACTGTCTTTTAGTTTCGTCATCGCATATGAATAATCGTATCTTGGGGATGCGATGAGAAAATAAAGTTCCTTGACGATTTTGGACAAACACAGCATTTGACAGTTTCCGAAGGATGCTGGTGCACGGAATAACAACACACAACTTAAATGAAGAATAATATGTGAAATATCAAATCTGCTTCTGGCACAAAACAAACAAAAATAAACAATAAGAGCAGGTAGTCTTCCGAAGAAAACGACGTCACGGCCTGCGCTATGCACCGTGACGTAAAGAATTTGTGATGAAGTATGTTGAGTCTTGGAACAAGTTTGACGACAGTCTAAAGTGTTAGGTCGAGAGCCTTACCATGTTACACACTGCATGCAGACTCAGCCAGTGCAGTTCTCTAGAATAACAGCTACGGTGACTTTTCATGACCATAATTGGAGTTCGACAAGGATGTGTCTTGTGTCAGTCCTAATTAACATCTAATTAGAAAACCTAGCGCGGGAGAATCTTTGTAACTTTCAGGCATTCATTTCCATGGGACAATGGCCGCTTTGCAGCCTGTGGATGGCAGACAGCACAGACCTCATGGGAGGCAATGAATCAGAACTTCAAGATCTCGCCACTGTGCTGAAGAACGCCGCAGGCACCAATGGAATGGGAGGTATCGTGAGGATAACATTAAGATCATGGTGAACACTCGCGTTCAGCAAGCATCTACTTTGATGCGCGTGCGCGCGCGCGCACACACACACACACACACACACACACACACACACACACGCTCACACACACACACACACACACACACACACACACACACACACACACACACACACACCGCACGCACGCACTCACGCTTGTACGCACGCATGCACACGAGATAGCACGCACGCACGCACGCTAGTGCCAGCGCGCGCGCGCGCGCGCGCGCGCACACACACACACACACACACACACAACACACACACACACACACACACCATATCATTTTATTTTTTGGACGATGGATGTAAGAGAGAGAGAGAGAGAGAGAGAGAGAGAGAGAGAGAGAGAGAACTCTCAGAACTCAGAATTTTAATGTACGTCGGCCTTTGGCCACAATACATGGAGGTACCAAATGGAAATGGGAGTGGTGGGGCTGGGGAAGGGAGTCAAGGAGATGGGGGCGAGCCAGGAATGAGGGTGGGGGAGGGGGGGGGGTGTGTGAAGGGAGGAGGTGAAAAAGATAAATATATTCCACAGTTTCACACTTCACAATCTTGACAATCTCTTCTAAATATAAATGTGTAGTAGGAATTCTAAATGAACGTATCTTAGCAAACAAAGCTACGCTACATGAGTGAATGATGAAAATCTCTATAGCATGCAGCACAAGATTAAGTATCAAAGTTGTTGAGCCGTTATAATCAGCCAGTCATTTTCGTCTAAAATATAACCTTATTTCGTTTGTTAATCGCATGGAACACATATCTTGAAACATTGTGTCTATGATTCATATTTGTTGTTTACAACAGAACATTTACAGGCACTTTCATTGATTCTCTTAGAAATTTAGCTCGAAGGTCTACATACAGGCAACAGTCAAATAAGAAATGATGCTCATTTTCAACTTGACCCACACAAAATAAGCAATTTTTGTCTTCGACAGATTCACTGTACCGATGCACATTATAATTCAGAGGAAGCACGTTAAATCTTAACTGAGAAAAGGCTACACGAAAACAATACATATCCATGTCACAAACGTACCTCTCTTTTTCAAAAACAGTTTTAAATGTTCAGTAAGTGCTGTATCTGTCCCGATCTCTGATAGTTGCGTTCCATTCTTGAATAAAGAAATCGACAATTCTTTGTTTAAACAAATTCAAAAACTGTTTAACATCACCAACTCCTTGTTGCAACCAAACAATACTGAACCCCGTTTCACACAAAGTTTCTCTTACCTTTGAAACCCAATAGTTTTTGCCAGCTCTGTCTAATTCAAGCAACATCATGTAAGCTTTATATGGCAGTCTTTCAGCATCCATATGCAACAGTTTAAACCAAAATCTTAAACATGCAACGTAAGAATTAACATACAGAGGGTATCTTCCCAGATCTCCATATATCATCTTATTAGGAGTTCTACCTGGAACACCCATAAACCTTTTACATGCCATTATATGTACTTTTTCTATATGATACAATCTATTTAACCCCCACACTTCTGATGAGTATAATAGTATTGGCTGAATCTTTACATCAAAAATTTTAAAGAAGGTAATTGAACTCATTTCCTTATACTTTTGGAAAACCCTGCACAGCTGTAAAACGGCTTTCTTTCCTTTTGTTGCCAAATGCATTGTGCCTTTTCTAGCACTAATCATAGTTGTGAAATTAAACCCTAAATAACAATAACTATTTACCACCTCTAGTCTTGTTCCATTATAGAACCATTTTTCATGCCTTCCCAGGAATCCCCCTTTTCTGAATACCATAACTTTTGTTTTTTCGATGTTTACGTATAACCTCATGTTGTTGCAACATGTGTGCAAAATATTCAGTTGATTCTGTAGACCATTTGGGGAAGTTGACAGCAGTACAACATCATCTGCGAACAATAATATGAATAACTCCACGATACCCGGTAACAGCTGCACACCATGTTTACCCTTCTCTTCTATGTGAGTTACCAACTGGTTTATAAACATTGAAAATAATGTGGGGCTCAAAACACATCCTTGTCTTACTCCTATTGGGCAGTCAAACATCTCAGAAAATTCATGGTTTGATCGAACACACGACAGTAATGAATTGTACATTGCTTTGAGAGACACCAAAAATTTCCCTTTCACATTTTGTTTTTTATACATTCCAAAAGTTTGTGATGGCGCACAGAGTCGAAAGCCTTTCTAAAATCAACGAAAGCAACATATAGTTTTGTACCTTTCTTATTCATACATTTCTGGATAGCAGCATACACTGTAAAAATATGATCAACAGTAGAATGGTCTCTTCGAAATCCTGCCTAATTTTCTGAAATAAAGTTATTGTTTTCTAACCAGGTGTACAGTCTTGTGTTTAATATTGATGTATAACACTTTGATATGATGCTCAGCAAAGATACTCCTCTATAATTATCAGCATTCTCGGGTTACCTTTCTTAAATACTGGTATGATAATAGATTTCGTCCACTCACGAGGATAAACTCCTTTATCAAAAACGGTATTAAATAGTTTTGTCAGAAATTTAGTTACAGTTGAACCTCCAGATTTTAACATTTCTGCGGAAACATCGTCTATTCCGCTGGCTTTATTTTTCTTAAGTTTAGAAATAGCTTGAATGACTTCATCCTCTGAAATAAACTGATTCAAAACATGGTCCGATTCTTCGGACAGATCGATTTCAATATCAAACTGCTCATCGTATTCTTCGCCGCTGTTTTGAAAAACACTCTTGAAATGCTTGAACCAGTCATCTATGCTAATATTGCTATCATTTTTATCATTCTGCCAGCATCCCATTTTCCTTAAATTTCTCCAAAATTGCGATGAGTTGCCAGTTTCATTCGCTAACATATCTGCTTGCTGCTTTCTAAACGCTTGTCTTTTTACTTTTAGTAAGTATCTGTAACCCTTCCTTGCTTTTACTTACGGTATTCCGTCTTTTTCTTTTCGAGTTCTTCTGAAATAGTTTAATTTACTCCTACTTTCCTTTTTCGCTGCCTTACATTCTTCATCAAACCATTCTGACCTTTTATTTCCATTGACCGTGAACGATTTTAGCATGCATTGACTGGCATCTTTTAAAACACTTCACAAAAATATCAAGAGCGCTGTCTATGTCTACATCCAAGGTTTGCATAGCCAGCATAAATCGGCTTTGAATGTCATAAGTTGCCAACAGTTTTATAAAATCATCCTCGCATTTTTCATTCCAAATAATTTTTTCTGAAATTATACGGTGATTTGGTTTGGAATTTTCAGTATTCTCGTGAATGTTATTATCCCTCTTCATCTTCACAACCACTGGGAGATGGTCAGATTCAGTTAGGCTTTCAACATCTAGAGATACAATATTGACGGACGAAAATAAGTCGTAGGATACAATAAAATAATCGACCGTACTTACTCCAGAAGATCCAATATATGTGCAACTATCGTCAAAGTCTTTATGGTCAAGTCCATTTAAAATGATACATTCAAACATATTACATAACTCAATTAATTGCTCTCCAAAAGAATTCATTTGTTTATCTTGAGACCGCCTTGGAAAGCTGTTGTCATCAGGAAATTCTGTCTCATCGAAGTCATTGTCATTACCATGAAAACTGTAATTTTGGGATGAAGTTCTTGCATTCAAATCTCCAGTTACAAACATAGAAAAGTCACTACAAGATTCACGCAGATCAGTTATACATTCCTCTAACAATTCCATGCTGTATCCGTCCTGTTGAAATTTCCAGTATGGTGAATCATTCGGGGGTATATAAGAACATATTAACATATCTTTTTCTGTAGAAAACAAGTCCTTCTTTAGCTTCACAACAACCGTGTTTTTGACTTTCACTTCTATCCTTTCAACAGAATCAGCAAAACATTTCTTGATCATAACAATAACACCTCCCGAGTATCTCCCTTGGTGTGACAATTTTTGAGCTTTGGATGTGAATACAATAAAGTCCTTGAAAAGAGATGATTCAAAGTCAGTAGCTATAAAAGTCTCAGTTAAGCAGACGAAATCATGGGAAATAATGAAATTAATTAAATGGGTGTTGTCCATGTTTTGTAGAAGCCCATTAACATTGTAATTTAGGAATTTAACTTCTGCGTTATCTACCCTATTTACAAAAGAACTTGTGCTGGGACTTAATAGTGCACCATGTGTTCGATTTGCAGCACCTGTGACACTATGTCCCTGAGTCTTTGATGATTGTTTAACTGGTATTGTGGCCTGGCCGAATCCCTATTTTTGTGCACCTGATGTTTCTGCACCGACTTTGATCTTTGATTTAGCCCGCGAAGGCCTGTCTTTGATTTTTGTCTGGTCACCTGACTGAACTTTTTTTTAAAAAGAATCCACAATGCTACTTTGGCTGTATGATCTCTCTAGA
>CM065740.1:53304606-53309606 GCA_033310375.1 Conus canariensis
CTGATAATAATCACGAACACGGCCAAAACTTTACCAGCAGATACCATCAACGGAATGCTGTCTGTCACTCCACAGCAGACCTACAAGACTTGCAGGGATTGAAACGAGGCGCCAGAGGATGCTGAGAAGGCTGACAGACAGGTGGTGGTATTGCAGTCTGGGTATGATGACGTTTCAGTGAGCGACGGAAAAGCTGTGTGATGCTCATCCCCATTCTGCAAGACATGACGTTCACCATCCTCGCTTCAGCTGCATACAGCGCAGGTAGGTGAGACTCGGAATGACAAGCAGAAGAGCAGGGAGAAATATCATTAATGTCTCACGCCAGGGTATGTTGATCATTAGGAATATGTCTCACACGATAGGATTCATAATCCAGCTAAAAAAAAACTGACTCCATTTTTCAAAGTATCATGCGATTGAGAGTACAAACCAGTATTGCGTGTCTGGACACACGCATAACATCTTACACACATGTAAAATGTATCAGTAACTTTCGGGAAAAAGGCCAGTTTGGCCTAACTGTGGATGACATATATCATATCGTGAGACCTCCTTACAAGTTAAAAGGATGGAGTGAGAGACTCTAGACTGAAGGCGTGTGTGTGTGTATCAAAAAGAATGACACAGAAAGCAAATTATTAGCGCTAACAGGGAGCTGTTAAGTCGGGAATCTTCATTTGCCCAATTGATTGTCAGTCTTGTATGTCTCTATTTTGTTTTGCACAAGTTATGTTGAATTTAAGCTATAAGATTACTGGCGTTTCTGAAACTGTAATTTTACTAAGGTTTTGCTTGGGGGAAAACGATAAAAAGGAAATCCTACACGCAATCAAGTCACTGCCAAAATGGGCCAGTTTGTCCCTAAGATCGCACAATATTTTGCAGTTTTCAAAAAATCATAAAAAAAATCAACCACTTCACCTAGGAGCATGAAACATACACCACTGGAGAGAAGAAATAATATATTTATCCCAAATGCTTACCTTCAGTGAGGAATCTACACAGTTCACATGATGTAAGTAATCCAAAATGATACACATTTTTTGCAGAAAAACAAAAACTTTGTGTGCACACTGTAATCCACTTCTTCATGCTCTCTGTCCTCCCACACAAGTTCAGTTACACTTCTGAGCACTTGGTATGAACTACAGAGAATAGTATATTTATGACAACTGCATAAAACGCAAGAATTTGACCACAAAATGCTTGATCCACTCAAACTCGTGTGGTCGTGTTCAAAATTGTGTGATGGCGGGAACTGAGAGTAGGACAATTCAAATCTGTATAAAACTACTACAGAATACATGAAGAATGGTCTAAGGGAAGCAACTGCAAAAAAAAGGCCCTAAGCTGTCCCTAAAACAAGATTTATTCTTTCATAAAAGGGGGTATGATTTAAACATCGTCAAACTCTGTCGGAAGTATGCGTCCGACACGCCTTCAAGCGATGTGAACAATGTCGGAAACCAGCTTCCGACAAGACTCGACAGAGTCAATGAACGATTACCTCATTAAGGTGAATTTTGAGACACAAAAAATGAAATACTTGATTTAGCTATTTCAATGAAGGTAAGTCAGACATTAAACTTTCTCAACGGATGGAAAGACGAATTTCCCGAAGCAACATCATTATCACCATCACCTTCCCCTCCCACACACACACACACACACACACACACACACACACACACACACACACACACACACACTGACACACACGCACGCACGCACGCACGCACACACACGCACGCACGCACGCACGCACGCACGCACACACACACACACGCACGCACGCACGCACACACACACACACACACACACACACACACACACACACACACACACACACACACACATTTTGGAAACGCGCTGTTATGAACTATAAATGGCTACTCTACTTGTGGTTAATAATCAAATCACCTATAACTATATTTGTTTGTTTTATGCAAATGATCGACCTACAGTCCGTCAAAACTACTCAGTTTTCTTTCGACAAACTAGCACTGACAGTCTAGTGTAAGTGTGACAATGTAAGTGATGAATGTTTGGTCGGATGAGAGTACAAACGCCCTTGTGTAGCCTATATTTTTTTTCAGCTGCGTTGAGGTTACATAATGAACATTTCTTTTCATTTATCGACTCATTACTGTGTGCCATATGCAAGCACATGCATGTCAACCTAATTAGTAACAAAAGAAGTATGGGGTGCCGATCAAGAAAATGGGGCAAGATGAGCGACCAATATTCGTATTTTATTATGTTTTGTAAGCATCATTATTTTTAATTCATATTGTGACAAATAAACTCACTCGTATTGACATTCTGTTGTCTTTTTGCGCAATGTTCAGTTTCCAATCTCTCTCTCTCTCCTCTCTCTCTCTCTCTCTCTCTCTCTCTTCTCTCTGTGTGTGCGTGTGTGTGTGTGTGCGTGCGTGTGTGTGTGTGTGTGTGTGTGTGTGTGTGTGTGTGTGTGTGTGTGTGTGTGTGTGTGTGTGAACACCGTACCTGTATATGAACAGTCTTTCTGCGTTAGGAATCAAAATAGACAACCATTGGTGAGAGAGAGAGAGAGAGAGAGAGAGAGAGAGAGGAGAGAGAGAGACAGACAGACAGACAGAAGAGAAAGAGAGAAGGGAAGGGCAAGGTGTTCACCTGTTTGAGTGGAGCATCATACTGTCTAAACAGTTTTTTTTATCCACCGTCGATCTAACCATGCTGCTGAATCGCCCTTCTTTTAAATTAATAATACTGATGTAAAGAGCACATTTGAATGTTAACGTCTGTCCCACTTACATGCGTGATGCAGCGAGCTGGTCCTTACACGCTGTGTCGTAAGAGAAACGTACATGTTCACAGCACAGCTGACGGCCGACTGCTTCCTTTGTTTTTCTCCATGGTGAATCTGTTCAGACCTGTCCCTGTCACTGAGAGTGGTAAGATTCCTCTGTAGTTCGCACAGCTGAGAAGCTTTGCTTTGTTGGGAAGTAGATACCTTTCTTTACAACATGAAGGCGCACCTTCGACCTTCTCCCCACACCTGCTCAAAGAGGAGGTGCAGCAATTCAGGAGAGGTGTCCCAGTTCTCCATTCCTCAGCTGCAGTCCTGCTCTGTCTTCAGATTCCAGTCTCTGCTCTTCCTTCTGCTTCCTCCACAGAGTTTTCACTACAGCTGCTCTTCCCTTGCTGATGTTGCTTTGCCCCCTGACTCTGGGCTGCTTTGTAAACTTATCATAGCTTTACCTTGTGGCCCTCGCATGGTTTATGTTTCACCGCTGTGTTCTATGGCTTTTTCTTGTGGGGGCGGAATCGCATTCGTCATCTCGGATAAGCTGCTCCCCTGTTGCTCTTTTGACTCGTCTTTTGATTTTCAGCATGGGACCTTTGAACTTGCTCACCTGAAACTGTCCCTACCTAGCGCTCCTGTCACTAACATTTTTGGGATTTATAGACCGGTACCCAGCAGAAAGAACAAATTTACGCCCAGCATGTTTGTCAACGAACTTCCAGACTTTCTTGAATTTGTAAATGACCTTCCAGGAACATTGTTATTGATCGGCGACTTCAACTTCCATTTCAATAAGCCCACAGTTGGATACACGCCCGAGGTGTTAGAAATTTTAGATACTTTCGGACTCCAGCAGTCCGTGAATGAAATGACGAACAAACAGGGTAACATAGTAGACTGGGTAGTCTACAGAGACAGTGATCATCTTCTCAAATCCTCAACCGTTGACGATAACCTAGCATCGGATCATTATGCTGTGAAGTGTGAATTAGATATCGTTAGGCCCGCCGTTCCAAAGACTTACAAGGAAGTTAGGAAATTTTCTGCTATCGATATAGAGGCTTTCAAATCTGATCTGAGCACGGCCATACCGAGCGAGCCATCGGCCTGTCAGATGACCTCTGCCCTCCGTGCCATGCTTGATAAGCATGCTCCAGTGAGCAGGCGCTTGATCACTGATCGCTCACTGTGTCAATGGCACAACACAGTGGGTCCCGAGTTGTCGGAGGCCAAGCAGGAGAGGAGGGGGGCTGAGAGGCGATGGCGCGCCACGGGACTGACTGTGCACAGGGAAATATATCAAACTGCGAGAAATCATGTTACTGACATTGTTCATCAAGCAAAAACTTTGTTCTATTCTTCAAAGATATTGGCCTGTAATACGGCCAAGCAACTATTTAATGTCACAAATAGTCTCCTAGGCAAAGTCAGCTACTCCCCCCTTCCCACCATCTTCCAAACTCAAGAGCTCCCTCAGAAATTCTTAGAGTTTTTCAATGGAAAAATTGACACTATCCGTGAAAAGCTAGATTCTACTGCACCTGTACATCCTCTGAATGACAAAGTTTACTGTGGACCTCCTTTGGCTTGTTTTAGTCCTGTTAGTCAAGACTATGTCAAAAAACTTTGTTTGCAATGCAGCCCTAAATCATGTGAACTTGATGCCATTCCCACTAACTTGCTCTTTCAGTGCATTGATGATGTCCTACCCCATCTTACTCATGTTATCAATACCTCTTTGTCCTCTGGTCACGTTCCTGAAATCTTCCGGTCCGCAGTGGTACGTCCATTGATCAAGAAACCTTCATTAGATAAAAATGTTTTAAAGAATTATCGGCCTGTATCAAATTTGTCATTTCTATCAAAATTATTGGAGAAGATCGTTTTGGAACAAATTCTAGAACATCTCGAAAAGAATCACCTTTTGAATCCTCATCAATCTGCTTACAGACAAGGCCATAGTTGTGAGACAGCACTCCTCCGTATAGTCAATGACCTCCTCTGCGGGCTTGACGATGGGAATGTTTCCTTATTAGCGATGTTAGACCTCTCTGCAGCATTTGACACGATCGATCATAATATTTTGTTCTCACGGCTTCAAACTTCCTTTGGATTCAAAGACACAGCTCTCGACTGGATTATCTCTTACCTGACTGGACGTACTCAGACAGTGTGTGTACAGGGAAGATACTCAGACAGTTCTCCTCTTAGG
>CM065740.1:53314606-53324606 GCA_033310375.1 Conus canariensis
GTGTGTGTGTGTGTGTGTGTGTGTGTGTGTGTTGTTGTTTTGTTTTTTAGGGGGGGGGGGGGGGAGGAGCTCCGCTCTGACCAGTCCCTTCTTTACAATAAAGGCACTGAGGAACAAATGCATCCGATAGTTTCATCCATGGTAGTGAAATTATGGTAGTGGTTGATATAGCGAAAATGTCAGCGCTGGTGGTGTGAGAAAATATGTCCACTCCATGACATACCTTTCTGCACTTGTATCCAAGCACCAGCCACATGAGAAAAAAAATTATTTCTGTCTCTCTGACAGATTCGCTCGCTACATATCAAGACAGGCTTAAGAACACAAAAAACAGAAAGAACATTTTCAAAAGAAAGGTTCGGATTGACATTCATTCTCCTCCGAGTATAGTTACACAGATGAATAATCAGACGTAATTCAGACCACACTCAGTAACAATTCTATGGCGAATAGCCTCTAAGGCTGTTGGCAGTTCAGTGTCGCCATGCAGTGAACATGTCTTGTTCTGAAAAAGAAAGAAGCAGTGTAAAAAAACACACATAGCGATGTTACTGCTCTTTGATTCAGACCAGACATGGTTCATTTCCCCAGGGCACTGAAAGAATTGAAAGGCACTGTCTGGTACATGAGGGTTCACGTCAACTGTCAGGTAGCCTCTAGTCTGTGGGTACTTCATGGGTGATTTCTATGGTCAGGTAGCCTCTAGTCTGTGGGTACTTCTTAATGGGTGATTTCTATGGTCAGGTAGCCTCTAGTCTCTGGGTACTTCATGGGTGATTTCTATGGTCAGGTAGCCTCTAGTCTCTGGGTACTTCTTAATGGGTGATTTCTATGGTCAGGTAGCCTCTAGTCTCTGGGTACTTCTTAATGGGTGATTTCTATGGTCAGGTAGCCTCTAGTCTCTGGGTACTTCTTAATGGGTGATTTCTATGGTCAGGTAGCCTCTAGTCTCTGGGTACTTCTTAATGGGTGATTTCTATGGTCAGGTAGCCTCTAGTCTCTGGGTACTTCTTAATGGGTGATTTCTATGGTCAGGTAGCCTCTAGTCTCTGGGTACTTCTTAATGGGTGATTTCTATGGTCAGGTAGCCTCTAGTCTGTGGGTACTTCATGGGTGATTTCTATGGTCAGGTAGCCTCTAGTCTTGGGTACTTCATGGGTGATTTCTATGGTCAGGTAGCCTCTAGTCTCTGGTACTTCTTAATGGGTGATTTCTATGGTCAGGTAGCCTCTAGTCTCTGGGTACTTCATGGGTGATTTCTATGGTCAGGTAGCCTCTAGTCTCTGGGTACTTCATGGGTGATTTCTATGGTCAGGTAGCCTCTAGTCTCTGGGTACTTCTTAATGGGTGATTTCTATGGTCAGGTAGCCTCTAGTCTCTGGGTACTTCTTAATGGGTGATTTCTATGGTCAGGTAGCCTCTAGTCTGTGGGTACTTCATGGGTGATTTCTATGGTCAGGTAGCCTCTATCTTGGGTATTCTTAATGGTGATTTCTATGGTCAGGTAGCCTCTAGTCTGTGGGTACTTCTTAATGGGTGATTTCTATGGTCAGGTAGCCTCTAGTCTGGGTACTTCTTAATGGTGATTTCTTGGTCAGGTAGCCTCTAGTCTGTGGTACTTCTTATGGGTGATTTCTATGGTCAGGTAGCCTCTAGTCTCTGGGTACTTCTTAATGGGTGATTTCTATGGTCAGGTAGCCTCTAGTCTCTGGGTACTTCATGGGTGATTTCTATGGTCAGGTAGCCTCTAGTCTCTGGGTACTTCTTCATGGGTGATTTCTATGGTCAGTAGCCTCTAGTCTGTGGGTACTTCTTAATGGGTGATTTCTATGGTCAGGTAGCCTCTAGTCTCTGGGTACTTCTTAATGGGTGATTTCTATGGTCAGGTAGCCTCTAGTCTCTGGGTACTTCATGGTGATTTCTATGGTCAGGTAGCCTCTAGTCTCTGGGTACTTCTTAATGGGTGATTTCTATGGTCAGGTACCTCTAGTCTGTGGTACTTCTTAATGGTGATGTCTATGGTCAGGTAGCTCTAGTCTTGGTACTTCTTAATGGTGATTTCTATGTCAGGTAGCTCTAGTCTCTGGGTACTTCTTAATGGGTGATTTCTATGGTCAGGTAGCCTCTAGTCTCTGGGTATTCATGGTGATTCTATGGTCAGGTAGCTCTAGTCTCTGGGTACTTCTAATGGGTGATTTCTATGGTCAGGTAGCCTCTAGTCTGTGGGTACTCTTAATGGGTGATGTCTATGGTCAGGTAGCCTCTAGTCTCTGGGTACTTCTTAATGGGTGATTTCTATGGTCAGGTAGCCTCTAGTCTGTGGTACTTCTAATGGTGATGTCTATGGTCAGGTACCTCTAGTCTCTGGTACTTCTTCATGGCTTATTTTCTTTTTCAAAACGTAGGGGAAATACCCATTACCCCGACCTGCTTTAAGCGTGCGAGAACTATAAGATTTGGACTGGCCACACACACACACACACACACACACACACACACACACACACACACACACACACACGCGCACTCACACACACACACACACACACACACACACACACACACACACACACACACACACGCTCGCACGCATTCACGCACACACACACATATACACACACACGCACGCACACACGAATGCATGTACGCACACGCACACACACACACACACACACACACACACACACACACACACGTACGCACGCACACACTTACACACGCGTACACACACGCACGCGCACACACACACACACACACACACACACACACACACACACACACACACCAAACACACACACACACACACACGCACACACACACACACACATGGCACACACACACACACACACACACACACACACACACACACACATGGACACATACACATACTCACATACACCACACATGTCACACACACACACAACACACACACACACACACACACACACACACACTGAAACGAACGATGTGTCTGCATATGAATGCCTGTTTTAATTTTCTGTGCTTTCCTAATCAACCCAACTTCCATATGTGAACACCATCCTGATGCCTGGATGGCTCCCAACGCTGCCAGGGTTCCTTTGCACCTTGTGTGGCAGGATCATCGCCTGACAACACTGGTGGTGACTAAACCAAGTAGTCTTCACGCTGCCCACCGCTTGCTGCCATACGAGCTGATAACACCCGATGATGATGCTGTTGACAAGAGGTGTGTCAAGGCAGTGAAACCTCTCACAAAAGACCTGAAGCGCTTAGAGGCAAGGAATGTTTGTACATAGTACCGAAATAGGTAACAGACCCATTAAGCAGTATGTCGTACCCACCGCACACGGTCGAACTGTGTCAAGGAGGACGAAGTGGTCAGGTGACAGATGGCACCTAAGGTAGTAAGGACCCTCCCGGGTTCGAGCCTTCCCGGTAGCGAAAGGGGGGAGGGACGTAACCACTAGGACCTCGGAGCATCGGGTGCGTGCTAAGTACTCAGTCAGCTGAGGTCGCTTTGTAAACAGTCTTTGAAGAGCAGGAGTCTTGGACTCGTTCAGATGGTATTGCCGTGGGGCACTCTGTTGGCTACTTGAATGCATGTGGACGTTGTTGTCGTAGCTCTCTCTAAGATAATTACTGCATTAAGTGGCCCCCGAAGTCGGCGGGAATTTTCGATGTCCATCTGGTGCCAAGTGGTTGTTTGCTAATCAGTTAGGTAGGATGTGTGTAAATGCTGATGTGTGGAAGAATGTAGCAAAAGGGGAATTCAGGGTACTTGTGAACAAGGTAGAAGCAGCATGGACAAAGGCATGGCCCGAAGGGAAATCCTTGGTGTCCATCCCTATATGAACTGAGGGTGAACAACCTGAAAGGGAGAGAGGATAACACCATGAGAGAGAGAAGGCAGAGGAGAGACAGAGGAGAGGAGAGTGAGCAGGACAGAGTAGGGTCGAGGGAAACGTGGTCTGGGAGACAGAAGAGACAGCAAGGTCTTAGGGTAGAAGACAAGCTGGAAGAGAAGACAACTAAGTTTGAAGCCCAGGGGTGGGTGAAGACAGACAAACTGAGTTTGAACCCAGAGGTGGGTGAAGGAGACGAAGAAGAAGAGTTCTACGTCGAGATCCCAGAGACGACCACGAAGATCCAGTCCTGAAACCTGGAGCCAGTCAACCAAGGGCGTCACCATCAAGTAGTGCTGAAGAAAACTTGAAGAAACTTGTTCAAGAGCTGTGGTGTGGTGTGAAAGCGTGGTTGTGTGTGTAAAAACCTGGCCAGGTAAGAAGCCATTTTATTATAACCCGGGATTAAGAAGTATTGATCTTTCATGTTTGATTATTCGATTTTGTATCATTGGATTTTTCATGTTTGATTATAAATAGCATAGAAATTGTATTTCTTGTTCTGAGTCGTGTTAGGAGAGAACCAAATGCGTGACATCCCATTCCCAGAGAGAGGTGAATGTTTGGTGCACGCATGAGTGTGCATATGCGTGTATGAGTGCAGAGATAACCTTGGTGTGTTAAGCCTGACTAATAATACATCAACTTAGTGCACTTAAGCAATACCATCACGATTTCCCCCGTCCTGGACAAGGTGTCAGTACCGATAGAAATGACTAGTTTGAAACACGCGTGCGGCTCCATCTTGTCATAGAAGAAGAATTAGTACTGTAGCCTTATACACACGATCCAATAGTGTCCTTGTAATTGACAATATACAAACAAAGACTTTACTATTCAGTCCTGGACAGGAAACGAGGATGGCATGCATGAATCGCATGCTGTACTTCCATACATTTGTCGGGGGAAAAACAGTTTGCCAAAGCTACTTTAGGTGGCATGGAAACAATACTGATTTAGAATGAATTTCACATTGGAACCTGGCACTCTTTGCTGCCAGGAATACCAGAGTAATTGTATGCCTTTTTGCACTTGCAATATAAAGGTTAGCATTGACATTCAATTTCATCCTAGTATAGTGGCACATCAGATGAATACTCAGACGTCATCCAGACCGTACTCGGAAACCTTCCCGTCGCTAAATACTACATGCCAGTGAACTGCAGATTAACTCATGTCTCAACACTCTTGACTTAGAATCTTTTTAGCACCAGGAAAATGAATGGATACCAACGCTAGTTGGCGCTGGAGGGGTGTGAGTAGAGAAAGGAGGGGACTGTATTTGAAGAGGTGGGGAGGAGGCCGGAGGAAAGGGCAGATCTCAGGAGGGGTGAATGAAGATGGGTTCATGGAGATTAGGATGACACGTGTGATTAGGCTTACAACACGCACTGAGAGAGCTGAGCACGCTTTTGAACTGTTAAATGGAGGTGGACGGCCCAACACATTTGCTGCCGTCTGATAGAAATTTTCATGGATCCTCTATTTTCACCCTTTTCCCCAGGATTGATTGAAATTCGTTGTAGTAATACAAGTACGTATGCATGAACAACACATGTATATGTTGTGAATCAGTTTAAAATCATACTAATCCCGGTCACAAACACAGATCCAAGATCATGAAAAGAAAAGAAAGTAGGTTTGTTTTCAAAATGATCACATTGAAAATCGGTCTCACAGCGTTTCGCAGATCCACTAAATTAAAAAAAAAAAGAAAGAAAGAAAATAAACTGATACGAGAAAGTCAGAAACGTTGATGCCGTCTTAGAGACAGTTGTTATCGCTGTTATGGTTTGACTGTACTTTGTCATCAGGCAACTGACATACTCTGTGACGTCATTCCCATCTGCAGTCCATGATAGACAGCATCCTCGCTTCAAAAGCATTTAGAAGAGATCGGCGGGAACCAGACCAATAAAAAGAAATTTAGTTGAGAATCTCAGGAAGGCCTGACATCAAGGCAAACGAAAAGCCAAAAATATGTCTCGTAGACAATAATTATCCACCTAGAACTCATAATTCAAACCTGCTGAATACAAAACCATAAAGACTAAGTGTTCACCATAGCTCATAATGAATAACATCTCTGGATTTTCATCTAACAGAAGAAACACTTCATGTGCCGGTGAATCCTGTGTCTGGTTGCTCTTCTGCCGGCTGTGCAGACTTTTAGCGGAAGCAACGAGACACTTGCTTAAGCGTTGCTCGGAACTTAGAGCTGAGAGTGACATAAGCGAAAAAATTGACAGCCGAATTGATGCAAGACGTGGGTAAAACAAGCACCTCGACAAACACCACACGAGTGTTATGGTATGTTCTGTACAGATAGAACTCGGGAACAAGCGTGTACGTGATGGCAGCGCCAATTTGTGGCAGAAGAAGCACAGCGTAAACAGCACAGAGGAAAAGCAGCATTTTGGTGATTTTGATATTCCCTGAGTTGTCCTTCTCTTGTATATTCCGCGTCATCTGCAATCGCTTACGAGAAGCCTGGCGTAGATGACTGATGGTGACGATACAGCAGATGACCACGTGCAGAGGAAGACAGGTTTGATGATGACAGAGAACACATAGTTGAGTAAAGCGATGTACCTACTATCCACAGGGAACCAAGACGTCTTCGACATATAAGCAATGCTGCCACTGACTGACGATTCGGCTTTCCACTTGACGGTGAAGGCCAGAAATAAGTTGAGAAACAGCACGAAGGGTATCATGTAGGACAGAAGTATGGATGCCACCATTGGTCTACAAAAAAGGACATTTGGGGTGACAGAAATAGTGGTCATTCATTGATATGTCAACAGTACCTTCAATGCGTTATTCACATGTAATAAAGAAAATGTAAAGACACATTTGCTATGTATATATATATATATATATATATAATACTACACCACACACACACACACACACAAACAATATATATATATATATATATATATATAGTATATAAAGAAATATATATATATATATATAAAGATATGTATTATGTTGTGTGTGTGTGTGTGTGTGTTGTGTGTGTGTGTGTGTGTATGCAAACATACATAATTATATAGGTGCGTATGTGTATTTGTACGTACGTACATCCGCAGGTCCGTACATGCGTACGTATTTACATTCATGAATATATACTTATAAGCCATTTCCATCTAGGATATGAGATGAACACTACACAGCGCACATTTTGTCGCCTGAATGTTTAAAGAAATCGTAAAAACTCTGGGGAAACCTTGGTGACACAGGAACTGCATTGATGCACTGCTACAAAAAGGCAACGTACACAACCAGACATGTGTAATTCTCCCCATCTCTCTGTACACAACCAGACATGTGTAATTCTCCCCATCTCTCTGTTCCTCGCTTTTCTACCGCTTTCGTGAAACCCTATTTTGTCTCATTCCTTCTACTCCTGTATAAACTTTCGGATAGAGGACAACACGCCGCCTCCACATCATTTCTGACTCTTCTGGCATCCTGCTTATGCTGACATGTATTAGAGTAACAGAAAGATCACATCAACTAATCTTTTACCCAGTGTTTCATTGATTCACAAGAACTCACAGCACAGTGGACAAGTTCAAGCGAAACGATTTTAGACCGAACGATTTATGACGTTGGATATCATCTGTGTGATAAAAAAAATACTCAGTTGCCTCACACACACACACACACACACACACACACACACACATCTTTATAAGAATTTTATGTTTATATTTCCCTGGTTTTTCGTTCTCATTTTCTATCCTTTTCCCCGTTTACCCCCCATCCCTCCTATTTTTGTCTTAATTCTTTGCCAAGTCATTGGTGTAATGACGGCAGAATTTTGTAAGTCTGCACATGGTTTTCTCCACCACAAAATTTGATCATATTATTATATTTTTTAGGCACTTGGCGGGAGATTGCATCCCTTAAGCGATCCACGGAAAGGCTTGTCTGCACAATTCTTAGATCAGTCAGCACTTACCTGACTGACAATGCTCGCGTTATTACACAGCGGAGTTGATCACACTGATTGTTAACACGTTAAGGTTTTCCATGCATCCTACATGTGTTGTATCCTCCAGCATAGGCTCAAAGATTTTCCCTTGCTATTTATATTGCTCTTACAGCAGCTTAGTTCTTTACCACACTTTCTTTTCGTTTTACTTTCTACCCTTCGCTGACTGCTTTGGGGTGCTGTTGGATTCTTTCTTTTACCCGTGGTTGTGATAATACCACAGAATTACAGACTGTGGTATGTCTGCATTTGATGCCAAGGGAGCACAGACACAATCAGCCGTGCCCCCATGATGAGTCTCATCCATCGGACGACAGACCTCGGTGCAGGTGCTATGACTGTTTCTATTTTCAAACGGGATTACAATAGTCATCATATGCTGCTAGTCAAGAATTTGATTTGTATAAAGGAGTTTATTTTTATCATTTGAGTTCCTGATTTTTGTTTCTTCGCTGTCCCTCCCCTCTCCCTCTTTTCTTTTTTTTCAAATAGTTGCCAAATCATAATGTAATAATGAAGGAATTGTTAACCTGCACTTGCTTTTCTCCCACTACAATATATATATATATATATATATATATATATATATAGTGTGGTGTGTGTGTGTGTGTGTGTGTGTGTGTGTGTGTGTGGGTGAGAGAGAGAGAGAGAGAGAGAGAGAGAGAGAGAGAGAGAGAACAGGCAGGCTACCTGACCCGAACCCTGCAGCACACCATATTCAAACTCTTTTCGCTTTGATGATGTTCTGTCACTAGATACGTAACTGGCGTTTATTGCGAACACACACACACACACACACACACACACACACACACACACACACACACACACACACACCACACAGAGGAACGTCATCCTTGATCGCGAAATAAAAAAATCAACCGATCAACATTGGCTACAATATACACCTACTGAAGTGGCAATAATGTTAGAGGAGCGAAAAGAACGCAAATGACATCGCACAAAATCATGTTTGAAATATATTTCCAATTTGTAAACGTTACCACACATATAGTTTCTGACCGTTTTATTTTATTTCTTTTTTTTATATTTTACGTAATTTTGTTTTATAATGCTGAACAATTTTGTTTTATCTTATTTCTTTTTCATTCGCTCGGTAGTAAGCACCATGTATCGAAGCACATAGTGAATAGCATAGTGAAAGACGGGATGAGGAAAACTACGGGGAGAGGGGACGGACAGTTGATAGATGTGGTAAGTTTCTGTATCGCACATGTCACTCTCACTTTCTAACGTTTAAAGTTATAAATGAAGCCGTTCATCTTAGAACTCCGTTTCCATCTTGCTGTGTCATATCCTCTCTCTCTCTCTCTCTCTCTCTCTCTCCTCTCTCTCTCTCTCATTGTGTGCACAAAGACACACCACCTGTAGGTCAGCAGTCTGCTGGCTCTGAGAGGCATGACCACGGACAAGCATCGGTCCACACTCATGATCATGATGAGGGCCCCTGAAGTGTTGTTGATCCATCTGATGACGTTGCCGATCTTGGCGTTCCAAATGACGTCCCAGTTGGCTCGCTGACGCATGTCGGACAGCAGGCATCTGGGTAAGATCAGCAGATGGCCTGTGAGCAGAGTGAGGTCAGCCACGGCCAGCCAGAAGAGAAGCAGGTTGACCCTGTCGGACAGACCTTGCTGGAATGGAACAGCAGACAGACACAGAGGGAAAACCCTTTGATAATGAAAGAAAACTGCGATGTTTGTGTGTGTGTGTGTGTGTGTGTGTGTGTGTGTGTGTGTGTGTGTGTGGTATTCTCTCTCTCTCTCTCTCTCTCTCTCTCTCTCTCTCTCATCTCCACACACACACACACACACACACACACACACACACACACACACACACACACACACGCACGCACGCACACACACACAGTTAAAAGATGGTTTTCTGATGTCTTCTCTTTTCCAGAGAAAACATGTGTTCTAAGATATTATTCCTTCACTAGTGCAGGCAGTGTTTTTCTTTCAGCATGAAACCTGAAAAAAACGCTCAGAAATTTCCTTTCCTTGGATAAATGAAAATTGTCTTGGGTACAAAATTTTTATACATCGCCCCACAAGTACGAGCATATTTGGAGGATCTAATTACAGTA
>CM065740.1:53332106-53339606 GCA_033310375.1 Conus canariensis
GATGATGCACTTGTGTGCACTTGTCAATGTAATGATTTAGGGAAGAGAATTCTCCTGGTTTGGGTGTCCATGTTCCACGCTCCTTTGGGAGCACACAGGAAATCCAACAACTAAGCTTCCAACCTCTGAAACACTCCAACTTGCCAGATGATGAGTAGAAGGCATTACAGGATTTGAAGAAAACAACGGATGTGGTAATCAAACCTGCCGATAAGGGTGGTGCGACAGTGGTGTGGCAGAGGGACTGCTATGAAAAGGAAGTAAAACACCAGCTATCTGACACGACTTTCTACACCCCATTGAAGAAACCAACAGTCAAAGAGGACAATGCCCTTGTAAGGAAAATCGTCAATGAAGCAATTGCATCAGGCCATCTCCCAACTGAAGCCTCAAGAGTTGTGGTTCGAGAACCCCGGGAGTTCAAATTCTACGCCCTTCCAAACATGCAGAAGCCCAACAACCCTGGACGTCCCATTGTATCCGCCTGTTCCTGCCCCACCACTCTCATTTCGCAGTTTATCGACTCTCTCCTGCAACCACTTGTTACCTCTCTGCCAACCTTTGTCAAGGACACCAATCACGCCCTTCAACTGCTCGACCAATTCCGTTTCCCACCGGATGGATCTGACGGTTTCCTATTCACCATGGATGTCACTTCCTTGTACACGAGCATCCCCCACAATGAGGGTCTGCAGGCCATAAAACACTTTCTAAAGAACAGCACCTTTGACATTGACATCACAACCATCCTGAGGCTGGCAAACCTGGTTCTGAAACTGAACAGTTTCTGTGTTGGTGATTGTCACTTTGTCCAAACTAGAGGGGTGGCTATGAGCAGCAAGATGGGGCCGAGTTACGTATGCCTCTTTGTGGGTTTCTTTCAGGAGCCGATACTCTCCTCATACCCTGGATGGATCCCTCCACTCTTCAGACGCTTGATTGACGACATCATAGGTGTCGCCACAAGCACCGAGGTTGAACTTCTGGATTTCATACACTTTGTGTCTTCTTTCCACCCAGCCCTGAAATTCACCTACACCATCTCTGAAACAACTGTGTCTTTTCTAGACATTCAAGTGTCCATCACCAGCACAGATCAACTGAAAACATCAGTGTTCTACAAAGAAACGGATTCACATTCTTACCTCAAGTTCACATTCAGCCACCCAGTCTACCAAGAAGAGTATCCCTTACTCTCAATTCTGTCGCCTCAGAAGACTGTGCAGCAATGACGATGACTTCAGACTGCAGGTCAACTGGATGTGTTCCTTCTTCAGAAGGCGAGGATACCCTGAAGCAGTCATCATCGATGCCGCCAATCGTGCCCTTCGCACCCCCAGAACTCAGGCCATGACCCCCTCTCAGAACAAAGATCAGTCAGACCGACCAGTCCTTACTCTGACCTACCACCCACACAACCTCCCAGTTAAAAACATCCTACTGAAAAAAAAAAACTTTGACATCCTGCAGAAAGACCCCAAACTCAAGTCCACCTTCAACAAACTAGTGGCATACCTGCAAGACACCAACCTCAGGGATCATCTAGTACGAGTCACTTACAAAGACTCGCCGAGCAGCTCTCCACCAGGAAACCACCGCTGCAACAAACCCCGATGCAAAACCTGCCCCTTCTAAAATATATCCACTAACACTTTCAGGGGCCCGTCAGGCAAAAGCTTCACCATCAGATCCTCCTTCACTTGCCGATCCGCCAACCTTGTATACATTCTTTCATGCAGCCTCTGTTCCAAATTCTACTGTGGTGAGACCTACCGTACCCTGGATGATAGATTCAGGGAACACCTCCAGGCTGTCAACCTGAATAAGGACACCCCCATAGGTACACACTTCAATAGCCCTGGACATAACGTGTTTCATATGTCAATCTCTGCTGTTCACCAAAACCACTCAGATGTCATACACCGCAAATTCCTTGAATCCTATCTGATCTCTAGGCTAGGGACGCTCACTCCCCATGGACTGAACATTAAGGACTGAGGTGGTGGAGTCGCCATTTTAGTCATGCAATGTGGACTATTTGAATGGCCGTTGGAGGCCCTTGTGTGTGTGTGTGTGTGTGTGTGTGGGTGGGTGTGTTTGTGTATATAGGGTTATATGCACGCAACGGGCAGGCAGCTAGGATGGGTGTGCGTAGCTTGTTTGTTTGTGGTCTTCAACACCACCCCACCCTTGTTGCCTGTAAAAAAAAAAAGTTTTTTGAGGAAGAAAAAAAATTGTTTGCGGTTGTGCATATATATATCATATGTATACCTAGACACCCTAGGGTCTTCATATCATTATGAGTTGTAAACGTGCTTCCCCCCCCCCTTCTCCCCCTACCCGTTTTTCCCTCTCTCTCTCTCTCTGCCCCTCTCTATAATGGCATGTGTGTGTGTGGGGGGGGGGGGCGGAAGGGTGGGGAATGTGTGTGTGTGTGTGTGTGTGTGTGTGTGTGTGTGTGTGTGTGTGTGTGTGTGTGTGTGCGTGTGTTCTTCTTTCAGAAGAGTCTTGGTGGTGTATGCTCTGTCTTTTTTGTTTCATTGTGTAGCAACAGTGCCGTGTCTCCTTCTGAAAGTTGTGGACCTACCTGGTTTGTGTGGTGCCTGTCTGTGGGAGGCGGTGTTTTGGTTTTCGTTGCGTCGTTTCGTTTGGGTTGTTCGTTTTGTGTCTTGTGCGGGACGGTCTTCGCCTTGTTGCCGTGGCCTTGAGGTGGTGGTCTGGCGCTGTTGGCTGTGGTCCCTTTCTGGACTGTTGAACGGGCCGGGGCTGTTCCGTTGGGATTGCGGGGGTCTCTGGTGGTCGGTTTGTGTGCCATCGTTCCTGTATCGCCGTGGATTGTGCCGGGTCGTCGGCGTTTTTCTTCTCGAGTGGCCGGACTGGGTTTTGTTGCTTGGCAACACCGTCCGTCCGGCTGATGGAAGGGGAATCGGCCTCATCCCCTTCTGCCGTTGGGGTGGCGGCGCCGTTCCGCGTCCTCCGCTGACTGCTGTGCTGCGGGTGGGTCTTGCGTGGTTTGTGGCCGCGTGGGACCTACTGAGACTGCCTGAATTTTCCAAATCGTGCTTCTTGTTTGTGACGTTTTTTTTTTTTTTTTTTTTTTTTTTTTTTCTCTACGTCTCACTGATATTGACGTCATTAACACAGCAAAATTTGCGTGTGCTGTCGTGTTTTCTTTCGTTACCTGGTTTTGTGTTACCTTGGTAACACCGCCTGTGTGACAGACACAATCGCCCTCATCCCTTTTGCCGTCCAGATGACTGCGGCGCTTCGCGTCCTCCGCTGACTGCTGTACCTTGTGGAAGCCGGTCTTACGACCTGCTGAAACTTCGACGGCAGTCTCAAATCATTCTTCTCGTTTATGACGTCTTTTTTGTTTACCCCTCGTCTCACAGATCTTGACGTCATTATCACAGCGAAAGTTGCGTGTGCTGGCGTGTTTGCTTTCTTTTTTCTTGACATGCTGGATTCTCCCGTCTACAATCAAGTCAGTGTGTGGTGCTAACTTCTCCCACCTCTTCTATCTCTTAAAATCCAAATTGTGTCATGCTCTAATACCAAAATCAGATTTCATTGATACCTCTCAAGCCTGTTAATTTGACTTGTACATTTTTAGATAGAGTAGATACAGGACAGCGCTGCACAATCAATTTTCCTAATTGATTATGTTTTCATCTAAATAGTATTTACTTTAAAAGTCGACAGTCTGGGACTGGATTATTTGAAAAGACCTCTCTTTGTTTAAAAAAACCCCTAAATTAACGTGTTATATATAAATATATATTACTAATTTCTATCCAGACTCATACCATGTATGCTGTTTATTATTTCTATCAAACCCATACCATATAGTACTAGTCATAATTAGTGATGGGTTCCCGTATACTATCACTGTAGTGTTTGGTGTTGGACCTTCTGTTTGTTTGTTAGCTTGTTTGCTTTAAGTGTTGTTGTTATTGTTGTTGTTGTTGTTGTTGTTGGTGGTGGTGGTGGTGGTGGTGGTGTGTGTGTGTGTGTGTGTGTGTGTGTGTGTTTCTAATCTAGTCACCTAAAGTAACTCCCTCCCAAACTCACCCCTCCTTCATTTCCTACTCACCCCTACCCCTTTCCCGCCGCATCCTTGCCCCCCATCCCCCTAGTTTCTTTTTTTTTCCCCACAAAAAAGAAGAAAAAAAAAAGGATCCTGCATGGCGTCTCCAAGCTCAGTGCAGTTATTAAATGAAAAGGAATTTGGTTGTCTGAATGATCTCAAAGTTTCACAACTTAAAAGAATCTTAGTTGAAAATAATCTTCCTAAACATGGCAAGAAAAAGCATCTTATTAATAGAATAAAATCTAAGCTTGGTGAGGGAAAAAAACAGTTGTCCTGAAGAAGAATGTGCTGTTGATACCTCTTTAAAAACAGCAAAATCGTCACAATCTTGCTCTGTTTTATCGCCAGATGTATCATGCGCAAATTCGTCCACATCATCATCCCCTATCCCAGCAACTGTTGATGTGAACACATCTTCCACAAATCCCAACTTTTCTCCAAAGAAATCATTTTCTTTTCGCTTTCCAGTACTTCTGGAAGATACGAAGAAAGGATCTGCCACACTGAGTGGTCTGGGCATTTTGAGCAAAAAGCTTTGGGTCAACTCCATTGGACCCATAGCCGGTCAGAAACAGCTCTCCTCAGGCAGGTGGTTGATCGGTTGTACTTCCGCCGATCAACAAAATCGACTACAAAAAACAACCAATTTGTCAGGAATTTTAATAAAATGTTCTGTACCTGAGGTTTTCACCGAAGGTGTGGTAAAGCCAATTCCTCTTGACATCAGTCTTTCTGACATTAAGAAAGAACTGAGTCATGTTTCTTCTGTTAAAAGACTTCCCAATAAAGATGGAAGTGAATCAAGAGCCATAAAAATCACTTTCTCTACATCAACACTGCCAAAAGAAATATGTATTGGGTTCCAGTGTTTCTCTGTTGATCCTTTTGTACCACCTGTCTATCGTTGTACTAGGTGCAACAGACTGGGGCACACAAAGTCTGCGTGTCGGGCTAAGCCGACTTGTGGAAGATGTGGTCACAATGACCATGTCTTGGAATCGTGTACCAGGGCCAAACATTGTATAAACTGTTCTGGAGATCATTCAGCCTCTTACCTTGGATGCCCGGATTATAAATTACGTGTTTTGGCCGGTAAGCTAAAGTCTTCCAACCACATGCCATATTCTGAGGCTCTCAGACAAATCACAGTTCAAAAGAGCAAAGGAGAGGTAAAGGTGCAGGAATTAAAAGAAGACCCCAGGGTGCCGGGAAACGATAATTCAATTAAAGCTAATCACCACATCAAGTCTTATTCCTCGGTTCTGAGTCAAGGAATGATGAAGGCTAATCAACAAAACCCGCTGCCCACTTCTTTGGATTCTAGCCCCCCTTCAATCTGGGGCACACGTATTTTACCAACTCATACTAATAGTTTAAATCAAACTAGTATTGCTGTCACAAATCAGACAAGTATAGGACAGACATCAAAAATTTCGAAAACATCTGTGCCAACTTCTCTTAAAGAAAAGTCTGACTCTTCAAGTTCGTTCAAAAAACAATCTGTAAATTTTGATCTTGAAAAGATTTTAATGTATCTTGAAAATCTCTCAGTGAAATGTCTGACCATCCTAACAAAAATTTCTGATGTCATGACTTCGTCAATCATTGAATTGAAAACAATTCTGTCCAATGCCTGTCTGAACTCCAAATGAACGTACAAAGAGAAGTTCTGTCAAACGTTATCCGTTTTTGGTGTTCTCTGTTGCTGGTATTCTCAGTTATAGTCCTTTTCCTTACGAATAACATGATGTGTATGAGGCCTGAACAAGTCAAACCTACTGGTATTTGCTCGTTTCTACAATTGAATTGTAGAAGTAAGTGCAATTTTGTATATTTGGAAAATTTTTTGCAGAAGCGTTCTTTTGACGTAGTTGTGCTTCAGTCATTGAATTGCCACAAAAATGACTTACCCAAGTTAAACGGATTCTTCTACCCACCTGTTATAGATGAGGTAAAAGCCAACGTTAAAATAAAAGTTGCTACATATGTAGCTTGCAATCTTATGTATCAACCATGCAAAACACCGTGTTCTTCAATAGATAAACGTTTATATTCTTGCTGTATAGAAATTAAGGTTGATGGTAAATATTTCAACATTTTGAACTGTTATTATCCGGATGGAGTGTCTAAAGGTGAAGCTGACTGGATAATGGATTTAGACTGCTCTAGACAATGGGTTATTCTTGGCGATTTTAATTCCCACCACGCTTTGTGGTCCGAAAATCCCAATAATATTGTTAACAACAACGAATACCTTGCCAGTACAATAATCAACGCCAACTTAACCATTTTAAATGACGGCTCTATAACAAGAATTGCTGATCGATCAGATCAGCGTTGCTCATCGATAGATTTGTCTTTAGTTTCCCCAGACATAAACCCTTTGTGTACTTGGCAGGTTCATCAAATACCGTTAGGCAGTGATCATCTCCCTATTGAAATCCAACTTCTAGTGAGCCCTGAAAAAACAATCTACAATTCTGAATGCACTAAATATAATGAAGATAAGGCTAATTGGGCGCTTTTCAATCACATTTTGACAGCAGGTTCGTCTTTTCTAAATTTCAATCAAAATACAGTGTTAGAGAAAGGTTTGGAAAATTGTTATTTTGAATTAAGAAAACTTATACTTAAGGCTGCAGATTCTGCAATCCCAAAAGTCAAATTAAAGAATCATCCAAAGAAAGCGTCAAACCCTTGGTGGAATATTGCGTGTGAAGTCGCCGTGGGTGCGAAAACTAAGGCCTTCAAAAGCTGGATGATAAGCCGTCATACGCAGCCTAAAAGTAGAGTGGAACAGTTACACGCTGAATACAAAAAAGCTAACACCAATAGTAACAAAGTTGTTGCTTTTGCAAAGCAGCAATATTACAAAAACTTAGTCATCAACTGTTCCAAACACCCAAACGATAGCGCTTTACTTTGGAAAGAAATTAGAAAATCTAAAGGTTCTTTTCATCTCCCAGATCCTGTTTTGATTGAAAACGATAAAATCTATAAAACAAACGAGGAGAAAGTTGAATTATTTGCTGACACTTTCGCAGCAATGAGTCAGACTGAACATCTGCCTAAAGAAGAGCAAGAACGAAGAAGAACTATTGAAAACGAAGGGAGAAACATTGAACCACATGACAATGACAACACGTTTATAATTAATAAAAATCTAACAATGGAGGAGCTTCTGTACTCACTTCGCCATCTAAAATCTGGTAAAATTGCGACAGGATTTGATCCCATTTCTTACAACATGATAAAGCATTTTCCACAATGCTTTTTGAAAAAATTATTAGAGTTCTTCCAATTATGCTGGAATTCTGGAAAGCTGCCAATGGCTTGGAAGAAAGCAACAGTTGTACCTATCCATAAACAAGGAAAATCAAAAAGAAAATCTTCTAATTTTCGACCCATTT